>JAJEJH010000112.1:0-477887 GCA_026122585.1 Anacardium occidentale | reverse complement strand
AAATATATTAAAATTATAAAAAAAATTTAAAAAATTTTATAAAATGATAAACAAAAATTTAAATTTAAAAAGAAAAGCAACCACCGCCGCCGTGCCAGCGGCGGTGGCCACAGCAAATAGAACCAGGTGGCCGTTCTGGCCACCTAGCCTCCTGAATCGACAGAGGCGACAAGATCTGGCCGCCTCCTATTTTGGCGGAGGCAGCTAGATCTGGCCTCCTCCGCCAAAAAAAGGTCGGAAACGGCTGGAGATGGCCGTCTTTGGCCCCAACAGCCGTTTTCGACCAAGGTTTCGGGGGGAGGTGGCCAGACCTGGTGCCATTTGCTGCGGCCACCGCCACCGTTGGCTTTTATTTTTTTTAAATTTAAATATTTTTTATAATTTGCAAAATTTTTTTATAATTTTTAATATATTTAAATATTATTTTATATTTTATTATAAATTTTTATTAATAAGGGTATTTTTGTCATTTCATAAAATGAGTTAATGAAATTGGATGAAAATTGGATGAAGTGTGGAAATCTGGGCTTTTAAAAGTTAGTGGGTGGGACTTTGTCCCGCCTCAAATTATGGGTGGGAATAGTCCTTTGGCCTATAATTTTGTCTTTTAAGTGAAACCTTGCGTGGGAATAGTCCTTGCTTCCATTTAAAAATATGCGGATCGTTTGGAGCAAAACCCATTTTTAGAACCTAGTGGGTGATTTCCAATGACTTCTCACATAGGAAGTGAAATTTAATAAGGTACTTGAAGAAACCCGAGGGAAATCCACCATTTCTTGTGCTTGGAATGCGTTTGAGCTTGCAAAACCTGTCTTAATTATGATTTTTTCAAACAAAATCTGCTCTTGTTTGGTGTACTTTCTTGTTGATGTAATTTATGATTGAAACATTTGGAGCCATGTTAACTGGTAATTATCGTACGTTTGTATGACTTGAATAGTATAACGTTGCACTCAGGAACAACGAAGAAATTTTATTTATATTAATTAATGAATCCAAGAAATTCTTTTGGGCAGAAAGACTGAGCCGCAAGCTCTCTTACATATTTGCAACAACAAATGAGGTGCACGAGATTATAGAATTATGAGCTCAAGCAACACTCCACTTCTCAGCCATTGAATCTTCCTTCCCCCAGTAGCATCCACATATATAATTTTTGACATTATGCAACCCTGGGAACTGCTGAAGCTGGTAGTGTCACTGACCGCAACAGCTCCAACGAAAAAACGAGCCCCAGAAAATGAGAGAGGATGGTGTTTGCCGATGCCTGCACAAGCAGCAATAGATACATGCGAGGAAGGGCAAAAATACTAACAATAAAAACAACACTATACAGATGCTTTCATGTTTGCATATGGGAGGAGGGCTAAGTGAATGTCTAAAAATTGGCACAAATTTTGCATTTTCTCAACCGCCTGGCTGCCTCCGAATCTGCAATTCAGTTGATGATGAACTAAGATATCCTTGTCCTAATTTTATCATTTAGCTGACCCAGGGAATCATTGGGGCTCATGGGACAACTATCCCTCTACATGCAGAACATACACAGCAAATTCAATTAAAAAAAAAAAAAAAGCAATTTGAATAGCCTATGCAACTTGTATAGGACTAAAAGAGTGAGCCCAGAGTAAATTTTCTTAATCATTATTTCTTTTCAAAAATAGAACAAGAAGACAAAAAAGCTGCAAATTTTTTTTCTTCAAACGTGAAAGACTGATCCAGTGCTTTTAGTAACACAGTATAACACCAAAAAGATCCACCATAAACTCTTTATTTTTCCCTTAAATCCCTTTATGATTTACTCAAATTCTGTTTCTGTGGAGAATTTTCAATAGATCCAAAATTAGGACAATCACAGGTCTTTTTTGTGATATAAATTAATAATTAATTGGTCCTCGACTGACATATACAATAAGACAACTCAAAATCTCCAAAATTAACACAAAGTAATATCGCAAGTCCGAAGTCAACAGTGTACCTGCACAAGGAATACATCCAATGCCAGAACAGGACTATAGCCAGGAGGGACTCCCTGGTAATATGGATTAGCTGAGGAAGTAAGAGCCTTTGCAACCAGCAGTCCCACAGTGGCTTGCATTCCAAGAATAGCAGCACCCATTCCCAGAAGATTTAATACTATTCCATTTTTCAAGCTTTTCACCACATCAGCACGAGGAGGAGCCTGAAACCCCAGGAATTCATAAACTTCAGCTAAATGCCTAAAAAAGAAGACTGTGTTTTCATGTACATCAAACTAAGTAACAAGCACTTGTGGAAGCTCAATAAGTGATTCTGTCAGCTATTACATCTTATAAGATATGAATTGCTCTATCAGTTGGGAGACAAAGGAAGCACACTGCATGAAACAAAAGATAACACACTCCTATTGACCACTCTAACACAATTTTAGAAAATCATGCTCTGCAAAGAAATCTGCTTTGTCACTATAAGTGCTCAAGTAACAACAATAGTTGTGGGATGGCCTTACAAAACAGAATACTAATAATAACATACTCCACTTGTCCTTCCATCAATACCCAAGAGGAAAGCTATTGGATTTTTTAAAATTAATGAAACAATGTCAATTATTTACTGCAAAAAAACTGACCAGCAATAATATTAATAGCCCAAACAAACACAGACAATTTTTTCTGAGAAAATAAGATTGCACTGAATAACAAAGACTATAATACAAACTGCTACAAAAAAAAGAAAAAAAAAATTTATAGCAAAGCTGAATGATAGCATTTGATTCATCCCATAGAAATATTGCTTGAATTAAGTGTAGTTTCTTTGTTTCCAGTTCAATCAAACCTTCTTTTTTCTACCATCGAAAAACAAATTCCTATTCCACATGCGCTAAGATCCTTCAGTAGATTAAAAGCTGAGCCATACCCAACAAGAATGAATATTTACTTGAGTGATAGGGAATGTCGGATATCATTAAAGGTAAAAACCTACACCTTGAGACGAGTCCTAACTTCGTAAGTATAACAAACCAGAACATTTTTGTTTTTTAAATATTTGAGAAGAACGTTCAGATTGCTATGTGACTACAACAATATAACATACCTTAGAAGGGTCACTAGCAGTTTTTCTAAGCTTCTCAGAAAGCTGAATATACCCGAATGACCAAAACACTGAGATAAATGCCGCTGCAATCCCACCAGCAGTGGCATAAAAGGTAGCAGGAGACGTGACCTTCCCAGTAACAACAATTGAAAAAGAAAGAATCACTGCAGCCACCACAGTGCATACTAGCTGCCCCCAAAACCCTAAACTACCCAGTCGCTTGAAACTCCTCGATGTGTTCTCTAATCTCTTTGCAACCTGTGGCATTTAAAATCCAAAATTTTCCCTTTAGTTAAACATTCACAAAAATTGGGAATAACTGTAGTAAAACCAAAAACCCTAACAGGAGATTAAACTTATCATAGAGATGTAAAAAAAAATCTCTATCATATATATCCAAATTAGTACTCTAAAATCCACATCACTCCATTTAAAAAACCAAAAACCCAGCAAAAAAAAAAATTCTTAGATGCATGCAAGTTAATTAAATAAGTTCACAAACAGCTCCTGAACCCTAAAAAGTACCGACAAAATCAACACAGTGAGCATAACCTGATTTGTACTCAACATAAACAATACTTAAAAACTGCATACAAAGTAAGCTGAGATAAACTAACCAACGCTCAAAAATCTCAACAACAAGTCAAAATCTAGGCACCGGTAACTCACTCACTTTCTCCATCAAAATTTTACAGCTGACTCGGTTGCTTAAATTACATGTTGCTCTTTGACTACCTGGGTTTTTATTGTAAGAAAAGGGGAGGGCTATGGTAGATTGCCAAGACAGTTACAAGTTAAAACACTAAAATGGTCACATTTACTAATATTCTGGAGTAATACAAAACATACAAAGTACATGTTCCAACTTTATCAGTATAAGTATCTGGTCCATCCATATTATCCGCCCACGATTGGAATTTATAAATGAATGTTACATGCATACTACTAGTAGGAGACATCACTCTATCAAATTGGGTCGACTGTCCCCGTAAGATAATCATAAAACATCTAATAAAGCCAAAAACCGAGTTGAATTATGCTTAACCAAGGCTTCAAGAAAGAATATAAACATTTGCTAAATATTTCCCACATTCTCTAAGCAACCAAACACAGAAATTCATAAAGATAAAACCCACGAGAAGGGGCAACCAAACCTGAGCAAGTTTATCCTTGTCCGAATCGCCTGTGGAAGATGTGAAAGCGGATGTGGCCGGAGACGAAGCAAGTTTAGTGACAGAGTATCTTGATCCTCCGTAATTAGAAGAAGACTGAAGGGTTTTGACAGAGGAGAAACGATTTGGCGAATACAAACCAACATTGCTGGCGATACTAAAGAAGGACGCACGGCGGTGGGAGGGAAACAGCCCCACTACCGGCGGTAGGATGAAGGAGCGAGCGGTGGGCGGCAACAAAAGCGTTTGCATAATTTACAAATATGTTTTTTCGCCGATCGAAATTGTCGGTTAAAGCTAGCTAAGCAACCATACACTAAAGGAAAACTTGGTGCTGGGCCTAACTAGCCCAAGAATCAACTTAGGCCCGGCCTGCTAAGTGAGAGCAAAATGACTGCAGCAGTGTAAGACATAAAAGGACAAGCACGCAGCAGGTAGAAAACATAATAAAGGGGGCATGTGAAGCGAAAGAAAGAAGAAAAGAGAAAGCAGAGAGACAAGAAAAGCTAGTAAAAGTTATTTTTTGAAGTTGTGAAGATGAACAAAGTGAGATTTCGACTTTATCCATCTCTCAATATACCATGAATAATGAAGTGGGTCTTTTAAGACATCAAATAACTAATAATATTTTGGATCAGAGTTTGACTTCGATCAAGCAGGCCCATCACCTGGGCAAAGCTAGAAAGTTAGAGAACGATGGTGGAATTATAACTGATCCACTTTAACTGTTGACTCACTCCATGCCAAATCTCTTCCGATAACTCATCACCTATTTAAGTTTCTGTGAAGTTAACAGACATTATCGACAGCCCCGCTTCCTCCCAAACTCCCTCTTTGCTCTTCTTCTCAACTGAAATTTCAGCAACTGTCTGACTCTCAGACGAAACTTCTGCCGTAAATTAAAAAAAAAAAAAAACAAAATGTTATTGAAAAACTTCATAGGTCCCCCTGAAGTGGTGACAGTACAATTAAGTTACCCCATTTACTTTCTGCAGTAACAAAAGGGACCCTAGCAGTATTAGATTAATGATCAAGGAGCAACAATACCAAATCCCACAAGAAGATGTGAATTGCAAGTTAGACTTCAAGTATTATTTTAGCTGATACCCAACTGTGGTTTGCTAGATGATAAATAATTTTAGTCCATTTATAATGAAATAATTAAGGATCGTTTATAATGAATATCATTAATGATATATAATTATGCGATTAATTATTAATCTATAATGTACTCTTAATTCAAATTACTGAATCAAACACATATCATTAATGTATATTGTACATAAGTTTCACAGGTCCAATCCTCTGAACACCCTTCGGGTTTGTCTTTGGCTCTCGTGATGTAGCCAAGTTTGGGCGTATTAAATACTATATTAATTTATAAATTAATAATCTTTTCAATAAATTTAAGCAAAATAATATTTTAATCAAATATGATAATTTATTTATTCATACTAATTTTTTTAAACACAATATCAATCTATACCAGTAATTTTTACCAACTTAGTCTTTCACATTCATTAATGTTTTAAATAATTTATATTTGTTTTGGGAAGTTTATTTTCCCATAACCTGCCTTATTATAATTGATTGAGAGATAAACGTTACTAAATTTGAATTATATTTCATTAAAATTGATTTTGGTCCAGTTGTTGAATACGTCCATAATTGGAAAATTCTACGAAAATAATTTCTTATCTTAGAATAGAATTTCCCTATTTTTTTAGGTTGATGTTAGCATGAGCTTATGGGTTTGACGAGGGATTCTAATGGCTTGATCATGATTCACTCCAGTCTGCTAGTTTTGCTTCTAAATATCAAAACAATCTACATTAAGAATAAATTATACAATAATAATATATAATCATTCTTGTTAATATAAATAAGTTCTTCTTTTAGGTATAAAGTATTTCAAATGAAACTGTGGGATATTTACATATGAAAGTCGCAGACATACAGGGTTGGAAAAAAAGGAGGAAAGTGAAACAGAGAAAGCCTGAAAGCCAAGGTGGCCTGACAGAATGACACCATAAAAGGAGTGTTGTGTTGTTGAATTTTTCATCACCAAGGAGAAAATTGCAAACCACCTGAAACCTATGGGATCGAATTAAGTATCTGAATGAGAAAAATAGCAGGTGGACTGGGCTCCTCTGCAACCTGAATCATGGGCTCCATCTCACTTGGGTGTCCTGCAGTTGCAGACATGAGATTCCTATCTCCTCTCTGTTTCATGTGTACAAGTTCGTTTACCGCAAGTCAAGCCAGAATCCCCACTTTTATCGTGTGTCTTCAGTAAGTTTCATTCACTTCAACTCCTCCGCTCACGGACAATTCTACTGCTGCTAACATTCTCTCTGCAAGTTGCCACAACTCATTGCTATCATCATCTCCATCTGCTGCGAAGTTGTATTTATTATTTATTATTGCAACAACACGTTAAGCAGACAGTTAGCTTTTGCTTTTGGTCATCAAAACAACAATAACTGCAGTTGGTCACCCTCTCTTTTTCCTCTTCATCACACTGAATATGTAGTCTTAGTTACCTAATCCTTCAGGAAACCATGGGTTTCAGTGCAAGCTATCGCCTTTATTTGGTCCCCATTTGTGTTCTTGTTCTCCTTATACCTTCTCTTGCTCTCAACAGAGATGGGATTCTTTTGCTTTCTTTCAAGCACTCAGTCCTCAGTGACCCATTATCGGTTTTACAAGGCTGGAACTACGATGATCAAGCGCCATGTTCATGGAATGGAGTAACTTGCACTGAAATCGGCAACCCGGGTACGGTGGATATGTCCAGAGTCACCGGCTTGGTCCTCCCAAACAGTCAGCTTTTGGGTTCAGTTTCTGAAGACTTGGGCTTTATTGAACACCTTAGCCATCTTGATCTTTCCAATAACTTCTTTAATGGGTCTTTGCCTGTTTCAATCTTTAACGCTACTGAGCTACAGGTGTTGTCTCTCTCTAACAATGTGATTTCCGGTGAGTTGCCTGAGATAATTGGTGGAATGAAAAGTTTACGGGTGTTGAATCTCTCTGATAACGCATTGGATGGGAAAATACCACAAAATTTGACAGCCTTACAAAATCTAGCGGTCGTTTCTTTGAGGAGTAATTATTTTTCTGGTAGTGTGCCAGGTGGGTTCAGCTCAGTTGAAGTGTTAGATCTATCGTCAAATCTATTTAATGGGTCTCTTCCTTCAGATTTTGGTGGAGATAGTTTGCGTTACTTAAACCTTTCTTATAACAAGATTTCTGGTTTAATCTCACCAGAATTCGCAAAACAAATCCCAAAAAATGGCACCATTGATTTATCCTTCAACAACTTATCCGGAGCCATTCCACAATCTCTCCCTTTGCTTAATCAGAGAGCAGATTCCTTTGCTGGGAATGTTCAACTTTGTGGTAAACCATTGAAGAACCTTTGTTCGATTCCTTCAACTCACTGTACACCACCGAATGAATCAAGTGCAACACCGGCAACTGCTGTCATTCCACGCCCACTAGACTCGGTTCCAGTGACAAACTCTCTAAATACACCACCCAACGCGGCCTCTCAAAATCATGCTTCTCAAAGTGGTTTAAAACCAGGCACAATTGCGGCAATAGCTCTGGCAGACTTAGCTGGTATGGCATTACTTGCTCTAGTAATTCTTTATGTGTACCAAATCATGAAGCGAAAAAGGCTCATAAACTCGACAACAACAACAAATTCAACCAACCCCGAAAAGAAAAAACAATCACAGGAGACGATCCTCACAAAAACAGAAAAACCACCGACATGATCGTGCCTAACAATAAAAGGCGAAGACAAATCAGAAGCCACAACTAGCTCAGACAGTGACCAAGATAATAACAACAACGAAAACACCAGAGTTAAGCAACGAGAGGCCAGGGGAGGTATACTAGTGACACTTGATTGGGAGAGTCAGTTGGAGCTTGAGACATTGTTCAAGGCATCGGCTTATATTTTGGGTACCAGCGATTCAACCATAATGTACAAGGCGGTCCTCGGAGATGGTACGGCCTTTGCAGTCAGGAGGATCGGAGAGAAGGGCGTTGAGAGATTGAAAGATTTTGAAAGCCAAGTGAAGGCCATTGCCAAGTTGAAGCATCCGAATTTGGTTAAGGTTCGTGGATTTTACTGGGGAGATGAAGAGAAGCTTGTCATCTATGACTATGTCTCCAATGGCAGCCTCGCCGCCGCTGGTAACAGTAAGTTTCTCCTGCTCCTAGTCGATATCTGGCTCATTTTAGCACAGCGCATCGTATCTTTCCGTGCATGCTAGCATAGTTTAGGGCTTTGATTGTGTGGACAGTCAAAGGTACTGTTCTTATTAAATATTTAAATTCTTCCTAATATTTCAACTCCAAATTTGATAAACAATTTCAGCTATTTTGTTTTCTAAACTTAAGGGAAAGCAGGATCGTCGCCCTGCCGTCTTCCTCTGGAAATCAGGCTGAAAATAGCAAGAGGGGTGGCCAAGGGACTCGCCTACATTCACGAAAAGAAGTTCGTCCATGGCAACATTAAGCCAACCAACATCCTCTTAAACTCGAACATGGAACCTCTAATATCCGATTTGGGTCTGGATCGCCTTCTGTCTCCCAGCAGAAGAAGTTCCAAATCCAGCAATTCATCCCACCTTTTTGGCAGACAAAGATCAACTCTATCTTCTGCTCGTGATGCCCCAGACGACCAACACGCCACCACTTCCAGCCCTTACGCCCCTTTAGGTCCCTCGGGAACTTCCACGTCGCCGTATAAAGCGCCTGAGTCACTAAAGAACCTCAAACCCAACCCTAAATGGGACGTGTTTTCATTTGGGATTGTTTTGCTTGAGCTGCTCACTGGGAGAGTGTTATCAGAGCCGGAGTTGGGACAATATGGCATTGCCAGTTCAGCGTTAGAGGAGAAGAATAGGATACTGAGACTAGCTGACGTAACGATCAGGGCCGATGTGGCAAGCAGGGAAGAAGCCATGCTAGCATATCTGAAGCTAGGGTTTAATTGTGCTTCTTTGGCACCACAAAGGAGACCTTCAATGAAAGAAGCTCTACAAATCCTGGAAAAGATTCCTGGTAGTTCTCGAGAATAGTGATGTGTTTTTTGTTAAATTAAAGTGCTTTGTTGACTTGAATGTTGCATAAAGAGCATAAACCAGGAACATTGTTGACAAGGGAAAAGTCATGTATGTCTCTAAAGAAGAAACTTTTTTAATCGTAAGCTGGATTGGTCCTTTTAGGGGTGGATTTTATTCAGTCAAAAGTAAAATTTATTTGCTGATAAATTCATTTTTATTGCGTCTAAAAAAGTGATTTTTTTTTTTTTTTTGGCAACGGTGATAAAACTTTTTTTTTTAAAATAATTGTATAATATATTCAATCACAATTTACTTGCAAATATGTGAATAATATTATGGTCTTTGTACTGCAAATATATGTAAGAAAATAAACCAAAAAAGGAATGAAATGTAGAGGTACAGAATTAAAGGCTGGGCTATTCAAAATCAATGAAAGCCATCCACCACCGACCCATAGAATTAAGGAAACTAATTAGAAAAAGACAACATAATGTACATGTGTCTTCTCATGGATATGTATGATATATGCTTGCATATGTGGCACGTGTGGTGAATCACGTATCAAATCTCTTCTCTTATGATTCACCATTTACATAAATCCCATTTAACTTTGACCAGGGAAAGCTTAATGGAACAAAAACATAGATAAAGGTATACAATTTTATAATGAATTATAAAGTGGTGTTAGAAATCCAAAAATCTCCTACAAAATGTGAGCAATTGTCAAAGAATTAAATAACATATTTTTAACTTAGCAAAGGGTGATGAAAAGTTGCTCCTATTGACAATGAGTAAGGACCATCGAAGGCAAGTGTGTGTTGCATTCTCATGTGTAAGAATACACACATATTTAAAATAATTTTATTAGTCGAGACAAAATGATATCTTTAAGGTGTCATTATATATTGACAGACAACGTAGCCACACTTGTTTCTCCTACCAAGCATCTTCTTTAAATTTTGGAATTGGTGCATGTGAGAGAGAGGTCATAAGATGTTTGACGGCATTACAAAAGTGAGAAGTGCACAAGGGCATGCACCATTCTAAGTGGGGGAGATTAAAACCATAATAAAACAAATTTTAGTGGAATAAAATCTGACCAAAGAAAAAGGGTACAAATGTTGCATACTAATGTTATACATTGATTTTTCAAATACTAACGTGGATAAGGTCTTAGTGAATAAGTTTACAAGACTATCACTACAGCGTATGAATTTGTTTGACATCAATTTCTCAACCTTGCTAAAGTTTGTAAGTGTAAAAAGACTTTGATGCAATATATTACATGTTGGAAAGAGGTATAGAGTAATAAAGTTTTATTAGAGATGGTTTATAGCTGCTTATAATAATAGGTGCTTGACTTTGTCGAAGATGACAACCTTGAAAAGTTTAGATTCATATCGAAATTAAAAAAGTCGTATATGGATTAGAAATAATTATGTATTCAGTTTGAGCCACCAAATGAGTGTTATGTCATATATGATAAGAGATTCATGAGTCAATGTTGTGTAAACTTTGATCTAAGGTTAGAGTAAATCTTAGTAAAAGCATGAGAGTTGTAACTAAATACCCATGAGTTAGCTCACTTACTTGACATCAATGTGCTTTGTAATTCATATTTTTTAGGGATGCATGTTAGGGAACTTCAACATATTATTCCTCTTGTGATCAATAAAATGCTTTGTATACACCCCTGTGGTCAAGGCCATCCAAGGTTGGTTGTTCTTGCAGTCAATTATCAAATCCAGATATACACGAAAAAGCGAATTACCACTAGTGATTTTCGCACATGACTAAGATGTTAATGTTTATTCAACTTAAGCCCCAAGCAATAATGTACTTTATGCACCATTTTTAGTTACAAATATTTGAGGTGTCGTATTCAGATGCATCATATTTTTCACTAGATATATGAGATTTCATTATGATTAGATATGTACTCGATTGATACGAGAAATAGAGGACTAGTCATCTAAGATAATAAATTTATCTAAGGACAAACATTTAGAATGCTACATTGTAAGGTAGACGTTTGGGACATGATAGTAATACTCAAATTATGCATTTCAAATGTTAATGAGTTACTTCAAGATTAGACATCAAGGAATAGTAGAGGAACGCCTTGAATTGTTTTATTTCATGTGTTTAAACTCATTATGTCACTTAATGTATGTTTTCACAGTCACGTATTTCTTTGTGTTGTTTTATAGGTAGGAGAAATTAACTCATGCATGTAGAAGAGCTCAACTAGTCACCTACTTTCAATTATTGTTCAAAGCATATGTTTATGATATGTTATTATATACATTTAAGTTGTTTTTGGCTTTTCAAACATTTATATCGATGATTAGATGTTTCTTTTATAAGATAGTATTTTCATGATTCATTATTACATCATTTTGTACGTTATATAAGTTAATTATATCATACTTTAATTTTCATTGTTTTGTTGAAAAATTAAGTTTTAGGTCAACACGTATTTTTAGATCCATATTCTCTCCAAAGATAATGCATTTGGAGATGTATGTTACAACTAGCCACCAATGACCAATAAGATTGAGAAAAGATTGTAAAGAAGAATCATTGACAACAAGACCACTATCCTTACCAATATAATCCCTTATCATTGTTGATATTAGTATCACTATCCTTTATCATCGTCAATATCACCATCACCTTTTGTCATTGTTGAAAATACCATTACCCTCTTTCACTCAAAAAAACCACCACCACTATTTGCCACCATCAACAACACTACCACAACCTCTTACCATTACCAACAACCCTAATAAAACATTCATTAAAGTAAACAATTTCATTAAATGCTCAATAAATAAATAAATAAATAAAACCTTCTCAACTTAAATAAAATTCAGTTGAACAATTAATTATAATTAGAATTACATAATTCTGATTCAATTTCCATTTAATTAGATTGGAATAATGTGTTTTTAATCAAAGGATTCACAATAAAAAAAGAAAGGAAAAAAGATGTCATTGTTGTATCTAAAAAGTGGTGAAAAAAGTAAGTTGCAGAGGGATGAAGATTGACTAGAATTTTTTTTTATTTTTTTCCTGAAATTATAAGTAATATTTAAAATTAAATAAAAAAAACTTAAAAATCCTACGTAATTAAAGGGGATTAAAAGTGTTGTTTTTAAAACGGTAGCAATTATTGTTTGACATAGATTGGGTGGAAATTAGTGATTCTCCCAAACAATAAATATTAAAATATTTTACAATTAAATATTAATCGGTTATTTGCTATTAACTCCTACTTTTTGTATTCGAATTGAATTTAGGATAAATTTGTTACTTTGGTCCATTTTTGGAGTCCCATATTAATTAGTTTGATTTGGATTTGATTGATTCCTGCATCCCAAATCATTTTTGTTTTTGTTGTCCGGTTTTAAAGACGTGAAATTGATCGAATCGATTTATAATCTAGTCTGAATATAACTAAAAAGTTTGGTTCGTAGTGTTCAATATGAAAATTTTTGTATCAGGTTAGGCTCATACACTTAGCAGGCCGGCCCACTACAGTACCATCTTTAATTTTTAATATTTTAAGTTTAAAAATATGAAAACTATAATATATATTATATTTAAAATATATTGAATTACTGATTACAAATTGGTCTGTTACTATTTATAAGCCGGCCCATTCCAGGTCTTAGCCCCAGTCCTCAAAAAAGTTTTGGGCCAAATCGGCCCAAAGATCTGCAGGTGTGTGTCTCACCCCAGTCCAGCCCATTGAAATCTCTACCCCATCCAATTCCTTTCCTACCGTTTCACAAACCAAACATACCTTTACTTCATTTTGGACCCTTAGTGGGTTGGTTTTACAGATGGCCTCAAATTGAGTCGCACAGATAATGTTGTCCAGCAAAGCAATACAAGGCCCCACCTCCACCTACAGATGGTGAATGCTTCCTGTTTTCCAAATCATTATTGTTCTGCAACTGGAATTCGATTGTCCATTAAAGTAATTCTTTAAACCTCGTCAAGCTCAGCCGTTTCTTCACTTCGAAACAATGGATTCTACCATTTCAAACCCAACCCAGATCTTCATCCTGTCCGGGCAGAGTAACATGGCAGGCCGGGGTGGTGTAACCATACACCACCACTGGGACGGAGTGGTCCCTTCAGACTGCCAATCTCAGCCCTCCATCCTCCGTCTCAGCGCCAAGCTCAACTGGGAGACAGCGCGTGAGCCACTCCACGCCGACATCGACCCTCACAAGGTCTGTGGGGTGGGGCCGGGAATGTCTTTCGCCAATCTGGTGAGGGAGCGCGTGGGGGAGAAACCATAGTGTGGCTGGTGCCGTGTGCGGTGGGAGGAACCGCAATCAGAGAGTGGGCGCGTGGAGAGAAATTATATGAGAACATGGTGAGGAGGAGTAAAGAGAGTGTAAAGAACGGCGGAGAAATTAAGTGTATGTTGTGGTACCAGGGAGAGAGTGACACGTCTACTCAGCATGATGCAGATGCATACCAGAGGAACATGGAAAACTTGATACATAATGTCAGGGAAGATCTGGGTTTGCCTTCACTCCCCATAATTCAGGTTGGATTGGACTAAAAAATTTCCATTAATAATTCACCTGAAAATTTGGTGTATTGATGAAATGGGTAAACTTTTCTGCAGGTGGCAATAGCATCAGGGGATAAAGCATACATGGAGAAAATTAGGGAGGCACAAATGGGGATAAATCTTCCAAATGTTGTGTGTGTTGATGCCAAGGGATTGGAGCTCAAAGAAGATCACATTCACCTGACTACAGAAGCCCAGGTTAAGCTGGGTCATATGCTGGGTGAGGCATACTTGAAGCGTTTTGCAGGGTCAGCCCAATCGTCCAAATGCTGTATGTATTTATGCTATCTGCCGAGACTTTTTAGATCAAATTAAATCGCTTAACTACTGGATTCTAGGTGAATTTGACTCTTAACGTTGTAGAGAATTTTTATAAACCTCCATTTGTGTGTTAGGAAGAAAGTCTGCATGGAAAGAAGATGCTAGGCTCTACTTGTCAAATAAGAGCTCAACATGAATGTGGCCAATTCAAACTTCAGAAGAGAACTAGGAGCCTCTTTTCTGCTATTGTTTCGAGTTTTAAGCTGAAACAAAGTACTGTTTCTTGATTAAAAAAGAAACAAGTCTCAAGTTTTTCAGGTGATGTAGTGACTTAAAAAAGAGTACTCTCCTCTTCGTTGATTGTAATAATGGCTTAAGTTGGTCTTGACATTTCAGATTGTCCCAACTGAATCTGATTTTTGTCTCTTTGTTGTCATGTCAAGTAAAGTGGAGTTGGATTAGTTGTTGATTTTGCATCCATTTGAATATGAATATGCCATTTCAAAGGAATAACTAGATAGAAGAGTGTTGAAGGATGGTGTAGGGCTACAATCATACAAGCAATTTTAAATGCAATCGGACTTTAAAGGGGGTTTTAAGTGGTAAAAGAAATGAATTACTTTCTAACAGGTTATGATTTAAGTCATAAAGAGTCTCTAGTCTCTCTCACATGACTCCCATGACATCGAGCAAGGTTGTATAAACAATTTTTTTTCCTGTTTAACAATATATAATGGGGCCAATCATATATTCTTACCCAAGTTTTTGTTAAATGACAAACTTTCACTTGTGAAAGATTAAAAAATTAAATATTCATTTATTAATCAAATTCAAAAAAATATTTTTATCATTTTAAATAAAAATTAAAAAATAAATTTTATAAAAATGATTAAAATATAAATTTAAAATAAAACAATAATAAATATTAAAAAAATAAAATAGATATTTAAACAAATAATCATCACCACTGACAGTGTCATTGACGATAGTGGTTAACATTAATCTCATTAGGTGGCTAAAAATACCATCGATGTAGCTAAATCTAGTCTCATCCGCTATTTGATGACTTAGTGAGATTAACATTGACTATCGTCACCAACGATATTGTCAATAATGATAGTTTTTTTTAAATATTTATTAATTTATTAAAAATTTTATTATTATTTTAACATTATTTTATTTTAAAATTTTTTTAATGTTATTTATATTAATTCTTATTTTAATATTAATATTATTGATTTTTGTAAAAAATATTTTAGTCTTTTCAGATTAAAAAAGATAAGTACTTGATTTTTTAAATCTTTTGTTATTTGTTATTTATGAAAACCTTGGATGAGAATTAGTCGCCTGGCCTATATGATAATTTTTTATGTATATTAAATCTTTTTTTTTTAATTGAATCGTAGAAAGGTGGTCCAAAATTTTAAGTCTTAATCTACGTGTGGAAATTAATTATTTATTAACTGAGAAAGCAAAATAAAAAATTTCAAGGTCATGCCAGCCGGCCCAAACCCAACCATTTGGGCCCGATGTGTTTTTTGGTTAAATTAAAGTGCTTTGTCGACTTGAATGTTGCATAAAGAGCATAAACCAGGGATGTTGTTGACAAGGGAAAAGTCATGTATGTCTTTAAAGAAGAAACTTTATTAATGGTTAGCTGGATTGGTCCTTTTATGGGTGGATTTTATTTATTTTAAAATAAATTTATTTATCGATAAATTCATCTTTACTACGTAGAAGATAAAAGATAATCACTTTTTTTTGCAACGATCATTTAACTTTATTCTCACTTTTATATAACGGAGATAGATTAATTAATAAATAAGTTTTACTTTTAATTAAGTGAAAACTATTTATAAATTAATTCATTCATTTTTATTATATAAAAATGAATGTATAATCACTTTTTTTTAAGATAATTGTATAATATATTTAATCACAATTTACTTGCAAATATGTGAACAATATTATGTTCTTTGTAGTGTAAATATATGTAGTAAATATATGCAAGAAAATAAACCAACAAGGAATGAAATGTAGAAGTACAGAATTAAAGGCTGGGCTGTTCAAAATCAAGGAAAGCCATCCACCACCCACCCACAGAATTAAGGAAACCAATTAGAAAAAGACAACATAATGTACATGTGTCCTCTCATGGATATGTATGATATGTGGTTGCATATGTGGCACGTGTGGTGAACCACGTATCAAATCTCTTCTCTTATGTTTCACCATTTACATAAATCGCATTTAACTTTGACTAGGGAAAGCTTAATGGAATAAAAACCTAGATAAAGATATACAATTTTATAATGAATTATAAAGTGGTGTTGGAAATCCAAAAATCTCCTACAAAATGTGAGCAATTGTCAAAGAATAAAATAGTATATTTTTAACTTAGCAAAGGGTGATAAAAAGTTACTCCTATTAACAATGAGTAAGGACCATCGAAGGCAAGTGTGTGTTGCATTCTCATGTGTAAGAATACACACATATTTAAAATAATTTAATTAGTCGAGACAAAATGATGTCTTTCAAGTGTCATTATATATTCATAGACAACGTAGTCACACTTGTTTCTCCTACCAAGCATCTCCTTTATGTTTTGGAATTTGTGCATATGAGAGAGAGGTCATCAGATATTTGACGGCATTGCAAAAGTGAGAAGTGCAGAAGGGCATGCACCATTTTGAGTGCGGGAGATTAAAACCATAATAAAACAAATTTTAGTGGAATAAAATTTGACCAAAGAAAAAGGGTACAAATGTTGCATACTAATTTCATACATTGATTTTTCATATTCTAACGCGGATAAGGTCTCAGTGAATGTAGGACCCGCCGCCACAAGTACCCCCTGCTGCTGAATAATGCTATGGGGAGCTTTTATTAATCATCTGAAAACTCGGGTACCCGCGACGAGAATCCTACGAGAATAACTAAACTTTTTTCCTGAAACCTGCTATACAATTCGAGTTACATATGCGGAAGCTGAAACTGGAATACATACATCTGAAATATACATACTGTTCTGTACAATGGGCCCAATGGCCTATATCATATAAACTTATACTGTTCATTTACACTTGAGTACAAAAGCATATACAAAATGACCACACAGGTCCAAAACTGAATATACAAAACTGAGATCGCGGTGTGGGCCCTCTCCTGTCAACCTCGAACCACTTGCTCCTCGAAAACAGCACAAACCACCTGAAAAGATGGAAGAATGAGGGGGATGAGTGATAAGGATCACCCAGTAAGCGCTCCTTACTTCCCTCAACCCAAGCAAACACAAACAACCATATTAATCAAACATACCTGGGTCTCGACCCTATTCATACATCTATGCACTTGTTGAAATCTGAAACTGTTATTCTGAATATCTGATTTATCTGAATTCTCATTATTATACATGTCATGATGCGTATGTCATGTCATGCTACTAAAATATCTCATGGATGCATGCATCTGAATACCCTCTGTACCCGAGGGTACCTGCTGTGCTGATCAGACTTGATAGAATACAGGGATTCGGCATCCTGGCCATGTGGGCTAAACAGTCTAGCTACTGGCTAGAAAGCTGAATCTGAATATTGCTGCCCAATCTGACTGGTGTCAGATGATAAAATCTGAATGCTGTTGAATATTCTTACTGGTGTCAGAAACTGAATCTGAAATACTGCTGAGCGTTCTGACTGGTGTCAGAAGGCTGGGTCCCACAGATGCCCCCTCGTATTCACCCTATACTCTTACCCGTACATCAGGTTCTGAATACTGGATAATGCTAAATTTAGATCCTTTGATCCTCTCTGAAGCTACATGTAATGCTATGATATGCATATGTAGCTTATTATCTGATTTCATGCTCATCTGATGCTTATCTGAAGCCCATTAGCCTTTATTTTGAATTCCCATGCTTAATTAAACAAATAATTAATCATTTTCTGAAAATCTGCTAGCGCACGGGTGTGCGGAAAAAGTGCACAGGCGTGAACCAGGATGCACGGGGTCGTGCGCCTGACCGTGCAAGCTACTGAAATTTTGGAAACTTTTCACTGAAAGCGCACGCACGGGCGTGCGTGTGCGGGCACATGGGCGTGCAGGTGCATTTTCTAGCCGTGCACATAGCGTGTACACGGGCGTGTATCTGAGAAAACAAAGGCACACGGCCGTGCCATGCAGGCGCACTACCGTGCGTCTTGTTCTTCAACAAGAGCACCACTTGGAAAATGCATAAAATTTCTAACCATTCTCATGTATTCACCAAATCACTTCAAACATACATTCCCGGCATCCCAAACAACACAATTCAAGCCTCAAACGCAACATGCAGCAAGTATACATCAATCCACCATGCAAGCATGCCAACTTTCTCTCACTAAACATGATCAACAACATGCATGGATCAAAGATGACCAAAATCATCAATTCGCACAACAAATCATCATCATTTAACATGCATAAGGTTCATCCAAGCATCACAACTCATCAAACATGTTGGGAAATTGCGAGAAGAAGTGAAAAAACACTTACCTCTTGTCATGCTTCTGAAAACTTTTCAAACAACTAATCTCTTTGCTCTCTCGTTGGATTGGGAGCTACTTGCTGCTGGTTCTCTTCTCTAATGATGGGAGGAACTGAAATGCAAGAGAGAATTGGCTAAAAATGCAAAGCGGTGAGAAAAAGAAACTAATTTCTCACGGCTCTCTTTATATACTATGCCACGCACGGTCATGCATCAAGGGTGCACGGGCGTGCACAAGGAAAAATGAACTTAATTCATTTCTCGTGCATTCGTACGATCGAATCCTTCCGAAAGGATTCGTATGAAGGCCACACAGCTCTGAAAACTTACTAACTCCCCCTGAACTTTACCAGACTCCCAATCTTTCTCTGAATCCCGTTTCTAACCCTAAAACTCTACCCCTAAGGGCTTTCTGAATCTAGGATGCTACAGTGAATAAGTTTACAAGATTATCACTACAGCGTATGAATTTGTTTGACATCAATTTCTCAACTTTACTAAAGTTTGTAACTGTAAAAAAACTTTGATGCAATATATTACATGTTGGAAAAAAGTATAGAGTAATAATTTTTTATTAGAGATGGTTTATAGCTACTTATAATAATAGGTGCTTGACTTTGTTGAAAATGACAACCTTGAAAAGTTTAGATTCATATCGAAATTAGAAAAGTCGTATATGGATTAGAAATAACTATGTATTCAGTTTGAGCCACCAAATGAGTGTTATGTGATATATGATAAAAGATTCATGAGTCAATGTTGTGTAAACTTTGATCTAAGGTTAGAATAAATCTTAGTAAAAGCATAAGGGTTGTAACTAAATACCCATGAGTTAGCTTACACACTCGACACTAATGTGCTTTGCAGTTCATATTTTTTAGAGATGCATGTGAGGGAACTTCAGCATATTATTCCTCTTGTGATCAATAAAATGCTATGTATAAACCCCTATGGCAAAGGCCATCTAAGGTTGGTTGTTCTTGCAGTCAATTATCAAATCCAGACATACACGAAAAAGGGGATTACCACCAGTGATTTTCGCACATGACTAAGGTGTTAATGCTTATTCAACTTAAGCACCAAGCAATAATATACTTTATGCACCTTTTTTAGTTACAAATATTTGAGATGTCGTATTCAGATGGATCATATTTTTCACTAGATATATGAGATTTCATTATGATTAGATAGGTACTCGATTGATATGAGAAATAGAGGACTAGTCATATAAGATGATAAATATATCTAAGGACAAACATCTAGAATGCTATATTGTGAGGTAGGCGTTTGGGACATGATAGTAATACTCAAATTAGGCATTTAAGATGTTAATGAGTTACTTCAAGATTAGACATCAAGGAAGACAGGAAAATAGGAATAGTAGAGGAACTCCTTGAATTGTTTTATTTCATGTGTTTAAACCCATTATGTCACTTAATGTATGTTTTCACAGTCATGTATTTCTTTGTGTTGTTTTATAGGTTGGAGAAATTAACTCATGCATGTAGAAGAGCTCAACTAGTCACCTACTTTCAATTATTGTTCAAAGCATGTGTTTATGATATGTTATTATATACATTTAAGTTGTTTTTGGCTTTTCAAACATTTATATGGATGATTAGATGTTTCTTTTATAAGATAGTATTTTCATGATTCAGTCTTACATCATTTTGTACGCTATATAAGTTAATTATATCATACTTTAATTTTCATTGTTTTGTTGAAAAGTTAAGTTTTAGGTCAACACGTATTTTTAGATCCATATGCTCTCCAAAGATAATACATTTGGAGATGTATGTTACAACTAGCCACCAATGACCCAAAAGATTGAGAAAAGATTGTAAAGAAGAATCATTGACAACAAGACCACTATCCGTACCAATAAAATCCCTTACCATTGTTACTATTGGTACCACTATCCTTTATCACCATCACCCTTGTCATTGTTGAAAACACCATTACCCTCTTTCACCAAAAAGAAACCACCACCACCATTTGCCACCATCAATAACACTACCATAACCTCCTACCATTATCAACAACCTTAATAAAACATTCATTCAAGTAAACAATTTCATTAAATGCTCAATAAATAAATAAATAAACCTTCTCAACTTGAATAAAACTCAATTGAACAATTAATTATAATTAAAATTACATAATTCCAATTCAATTCCATTTAATTAGATTGAAATAATGTGTTTTTAATCATAGGATTCACAATAGAAGAAGAAAGGAAAAAATGTCATTGTTGTATCTAAAAAGTGATGAAAAAAGTATGTTGTAGAGGGATGAAGATTGACTAGAATTTTTTTTTTATTTTTTTCCCTGAAATTATAAGTAATATTTAAAATAAAATAAAAAATCTTAAAAACCTTACGTAAAAGATGAGACGAAAAGTGTTGTTTTTTAACTTTAACATAGATTGAGTGGAAATTAGTGATTCTCCCAAACGATAAATATTAAAATATTTTACAATTAAATATTAATCGGTTATTTGCTATTAAATCCCACTTTTTGTATTCGAAATTAATTAGTTTGATTTGGATTTGATTGATTCTTGCATCCCAAATCATTTCTGTTTCTGTTGTCCTGTTTTAAAGACGTGAAATTGATCGAAATGTTTTATAATCTAGTCTGAACACAACTAAAAAGTTCGATTCGTGGTGTTCAATATGAAAATTTTTGTATCAGGTTAGGCTCATAAACTTAGCAGGCCGGCCCACTGCAGTACCCATCTTTAATTTTTCTAATTTTTATTATTTTAAGTTTAAAAATATAAAAACTATAATATATATTATATTTAAAAATATATTGAATTGCTGTTTACAAATCGATCTGTTACTATTTATAAGCCGGCCCATTCCAGGTAAAGACACACTGCAGGTCTTAGCCCCAGTCCTCAAAAAGGTTTTGGGCTAAATCGGCCCAAAAATCTGCAGATGTGTGTCTCAACCCAGTCCAGCCCATTGAAATCTCTACCCCATCCAATTCCTTTCCTACCATTTCACAAACCAAACATACCTTTACTTCATTTTGGACCCTTAATGGGTTGGTTCTACAGATGGCCTCAAATTGAGTCGCACAAATAATGCTGTCCAGCAAAGCAATACAAGGCCCCACCTCCACCTACAGATGGTGAATGCTTCCTGTTTTCCAAATCATTATTGTTCTGCAACTGGAATTCGATTGTCCATTACTTTAAACCTCGTCAAGCTCAGCCGTTTCTTCACTTCGAAACAATGGATTCTACCATTTCAAACCCAACCCAGATCTTCATCCTGTCCGGGCAGAGTAACATGGCAGGCTGGGGTGGTGTAACCTATCAACGCCACTGGGACGGAGTGGTCCCTTCAGACTGCCAATCTCACCCCTCCATCCTCCGTCTCAGCGCCAAGCTCAACTGGGAGACAGCGCGTGAGCCACTCCACGCCGACATCAACCCTCACAATGTCTGTGGGGTGGGGCCGGGAATGTCTTTCGCCAATCTGGTGAGGGAGCGCGTGGGGGGAGAAACAATAGTGGGGCTGGTGCCGTGTGCGGTGGGAGGAACCGCAATCAGAGAGTGGGCGCGTGGAGAGAAATTATATGAGAACATGGTGAGGAGGAGTAAAGAAAGTGTAAAGGACGGCGGAGAAATTAAGTGTATGTTGTGGTACCAGGGAGAGAGTGACGCGTCTACTCAGCATGATGCAGATGCGTACCAGAGGAACATGGAAAACTTGATTCATAATGTGAGGGAAGATCTGGGTTTGCCTTCACTCCCCATAATTCAGGTTGGATTGGACTAAAAAATTTCCATTAATAATTCACCTGAAAATTTGGTGTATTGATGAAATGGGTAAAATTTTCTGCAGGTGGCAATAGCATCAGGGAATAAAGCATACATGGAGAAAATTAGGGAGGCACAAATGGGGATAAATCTTCCAAATGTTGTGTGTGTTGATGCCAAGGGATTGGAGCTCAAAGATCACATTCACCTGACTACAGAAGCCCAGGTTAAGCTGGGTCATATGCTGGGTGAGGCATACTTGAAGCGTTTTGCAGGGTCAGCCCAATCGTCCAAATGCTGTATGTATTTATGCTATCTGCCGAGACTTTTTAGATCAAATTAAATCGCTTAACTACTGGATTCTAGGTGAATTTGACTCTTAACGTTGTAGAGAATTTTTATAAACCTCCATTTGTGTGTTAGGAAGAAAGTCTGCATGGAAAGAAGATGCTAGGCTCTACTTGTCAAATAAGAGCTCAACATGAATGTGGCCAATTCAAACTTCAGAAGAGAACTAGGAGCCTCTTTTCTGCTATTGTTTCGAGTTTTAAGCTGAAACAAAGTACTGTTTCTTGATTAAAAAAGAAACAAGTCTCAAGTTTTTCAGGTGATGTAGTGACTTAAAAAAGAGTACTCTCCTCTTCGTTGATTGTAATAATGGCTTAAGTTGGTCTTGACATTTCAGATTGTCCCAACTGAATCTGATTTTTGTCTCTTTGTTGTCATGTCAAGTAAAGTGGAGTTGGATTAGTTGTTGATTTTGCATCCATTTGAATATGAATATGCCATTTCAAAGGAATAACTAGATAGAAGAGTGTTCAAGGATGGTGTAGGGCTACAATCATACAAGCAAATTTTAAATGCAATCGGACTTTAAAGGTGGTTTAAGTGGTAAAAGAAACGAATTACTTTCTAACAGGTTATGATTTAAGTCATAAAGAGTCTCTAGTCTCTCTCACATGACTCCCATGACATCGAGCAAGGGTGTCTAAACAGTTTTTTTTCCTGTTTAACAATATATAACGGGGCCAATCATAGACAAACTTTCACTTATGAAAATTAAAAAAATCAAGTATCTATTTATTAATTAAATTCAAAAATATATTTTTATTATTTTAAATAAAAATTAAAAAATAAATTTTATAAAATGATTAAAATATAAATTTAAAATAAAATAATAATAAAAATAAAAATTCAATAAATAAAATAAATATTTAAACAAACAATCATCACCACTAATAGTATTACTGATAGCAGTGGTTGACGTTAATCCCATCAGGTGGTTAGAAATGCTATCAAGGTGACTAAATTTGATTTCATCCGCCATCTGACTATCTGGTAAGGTTAACATTGGTTATCGTCGTCAAAGATATTATCGGTAGTTGTAGTTTTATTTTTAAATATTTATTAATTTATTAAATTTATTATTATTATTATTTTAAATTTATTTTTAATATTATTTATATTAATTTTTATTTTAATATTAATATTAATGATTTTATAAAAGATATTTTAGTCTTTTCAAATATAAAAATATAAGTATTTGGCTTTTTTAATATTCATGGGTAAAAGTTTATAATTTAAGAAAACTTTGGATGAGAATTTATAGTTTGGCCTGTATGATAATTTTTTATGTATATTAAATCTTTTTTGTTAATTGAATCGTAGAAAGGTGGTCCAAAATTTTAAGTCTCAATCTACGTGTGGAAATTAATTATTTATTAACTGAGAAAGCAAAATAAAAAATTTCAAGGTCTTGCCAGCCGGCCCAAACCCAACCATTTGGGCCCCACGGGCAGTGCCGGTGTGTGTCTTGATTCTATTGGATTCGCATACACTATTATATTAATCGGCCGAAGCACGTATTCCCGTCCCAAGTTTTTGGTACCAACAAATTTCTACTTGATTAAGTAAAAGTATTTTTGATATTTTAATAAAAAAAAAATTTAATAAAAAAATAAAATTTATAAAAAATAATAATAAAAAATTAAAATAAATTATAAAAATAATTAATAAGTTTTAACAATATATAAAATTTGAATCTTTATAATATTTATTTTTTTAAGAGAACAATTTAATTAATTTATAAAAATATTGAAAAAAAAATGATAAATGTTTAGATTTTTAAAACTTAGAAAATAAATTTTATATTTTTATAAAACCACATTAATTCTACGAGAGTCAAGGGTTCAAGTGGTTGGAAATTACAATAAATTATTATTTTTTAGTTATTTTTGATGGCATTATGGGGATGGATGCTTTTTTTTTTCTTATTTCTAAATCAGATAAATTATTTATAATAATCGAATATAAACCAAACAATTAAATTACTTAACACTTTAATTAACCGAGCAAAACCAAACACAAAACTTTACTGGGGCGGCAACTTCCCTCCCCTCTTCAATATCTCGAAGCTCCACCGCACGCGCCTGCATAAACCCTCACCTTCACTTAAACCCTCCACTCCCTCGCCAGCCACCCAGCACACTCCACTACTGTGAATTCATTCTGCAGCTCTTTATTTCCACTCGCCCAAAATGGCCACGTCATTCTCCTCCTCGACTCTCTGTCACCCTTCTCTCAAGCTCCGTCTCTCTTCCAAACAATCTGTCTTCTCCGTTTTCTCTGTTAATCTCAGCGGTCGTAAGCGGTACGTGCCTCGGTTCGTCATAGTGGCTTCCGGTGGACTCTCCTCCAAACCGACCGTACTCGTGGCGGAGAAGCTGGGAGCGGCGGGTTTGGATCTCCTCAAGGAGTTTGCCAACGTTGACTGTTCTTATGACTTGACGCCGGAGGAGCTCTGCACGAAGATCTCCTTGTGCGACGCGCTGATTGTGCGGAGCGGGACGAAGGTGAGCCGTGAAGTGTTTGAGTCTTCCGGTGGGAGGTTGAAGGTAGTCGGGAGAGCCGGTGTCGGTATCGACAATGTGGATCTGGCTGCTGCTACCGAGTTTGGATGTTTGGTTGTGAACGCGCCTACCGCCAATACTGTTGCGGCTGCGGAGCACGGTATCGCGCTTTTGGCTGCCATGGCCAGAAATGTGGCACAGGCTGATGCATCTGTCAAGGCCGGTTAGTTCGTTATCCTCATTGTTTCATATAGAATTTACATGCAGTTTTTTTTGTATCTGAAGATTAAGTATTCAAGGAACTTGATTAGAACTCCTTTAGTTCGAATGAGTTGAAATGCTTTGAAAATTATACTTTTTGAATATTATTATATCATTAATAATTCTTGGATTTTGAAAATAGTGATATAAATTTTCTTGTTCAATATTATTTTGGAATTGCAATTCAAATGGACTAAAATACTTAATTGAATTGTGTATTTGTTTTCATTGGGCAGATTTGTTTACTAATGTTTGAAGTTTATTAAGCTTCTGTGTTAAAATCTAAGATCAGAAATTCTAAAAGAAATTGAATTTCTTGGTATAATATTTGGAGATCTATTGTTCTGAAATTTATAAATTTGTTGGTTTGCATGGGTGTCCTGAAATACAGGGAAGTGGCAACGAAACAAGTATGTGGGTGTTTCTCTTGTGGGTAAAACACTTGCGGTGCTGGGGTTTGGAAAGGTGGGATCAGAGGTTGCTCGTCGAGCTAAGGGTCTTGGTATGAATGTTATTGCACATGATCCGTATGCACCAGCAGACCGTGCTCGTGCTATTGGCGTGGAACTTGTGAGCTTCGATGAAGCTATAGCTACTGCCGATTTCATCTCTTTGCATATGCCTCTTACTCCTGCCACATCAAAGATGTTTAATGATGAGACTTTTGCGAAAATGAAGAAAGGAGTTAGAATTGTCAATGTTGCTCGTGGAGGTGTGATTGATGAGGAAGCTTTGGTAAGGGCGCTGGATGCTGGAATTGTTGCACAGGTGAGCATTCTCACAATCTGAAGCTTGATGTTTTTATTGTGAAGAAGAGTTAACAAAACAATCTTCTCTGTTGCAGGCAGCACTTGATGTTTTCACAGTGGAGCCACCACCAACAGACAGCAAGCTGGTACAACATGAGAGGGTTACTGTGACTCCACATCTTGGGGCTAGTACAATGGAGGCTCAGGTATATTAGATCAGCTACTGCATTTGTTTATGTTTTCTGTTATACTCTCAAAATAATGCTATCAAGTAATGTTGGGTTTGATTTCAGGAAGGAGTTGCCATTGAAATTGCTGAAGCCGTTGTGGGAGCCTTGAGGGGAGAGCTTGCAGCCACTGCAGTTAATGCACCAATGGTTCCTGCTGAGGTATATCATGAATTCTGTCTTTATTGTTATAATTTTCTAATTGGACCAGCCTATGTCTGGATTTTAGCTGAGCTTGAGTTTGGCTTAGCTAGTAAGGAAATTATCCTGAGCCTAGGCTCAGGCTCAAGCTCGACGAGCTTGGAGAATACGAGTTTGAGCTTGAGCTCAAGACTTGATGAACCGAGTCAAGTCAGTTAATGAGCTCATAGTAGCTCAAGTTCGGCTCATTTCGCATTGTTCACATAGGTCACAAAAACGATCTTGTTTTTAAGCGTATTAATTAAAGTGATATCGTTTTAGTCTATTCAAATCATTTTTTTTCAAATTTACAAGCTAAATACCCCTTGAGCTGGAGCTCAAGTTTGAGCTTGTCTAAGTTGAGCTTGTTTTGGTCTCATTCAAGCCAAAATTGAGCTCAAGATGGAACAAGCTTGACTCAAATCCAGACCAGCCTACTTTAGTAGATAGTTGTTATTATAGTGGCAAGCATGAAACTTCATTTTATCAATGTTGGTAGGATTGGTGGCAGGCTATGCCATGCTCATGTGATTTGTTTTTGGTTGAGGCTGGACCACTTCATATAATAGTGCTTAAGGCTGTCATTATATGTGCTATTGCATCCTTTTAAACCATTTTTTTCTTCTTCTAATTGGTGCATGTGTAGCATTGTCAAATTGTTTTCTAGTACTTGTTGCAAGCACTTGGGCCTGCCTATTCAATTTTTATATACAAATTAAGCAGGTTGCCTTAGCTGATGAATTCCAAGCTATTAGCATAAAGTAGCCTATATAAGTTATGTGGATAATTTAATTAATAAGGAGATTTAAGGAGGATAAAGTTTCACTTTCACCATATATTCAATTTCAGGTTCTAACGGAGTTGAAACCATTTGTGGAACTTGCTGAAAAACTTGGGAGACTTGCTGTCCAACTAGTAACAGGAGGAAGTGGTGTGAAAAGTGTTAAAGTTACATATGCTTCAGCTAGGGCACCGGATGACCTTGACACTAGGCTCCTTCGCGCCATGATCACCAAGGGTCTGATTGAGCCCATATCTAGTGTTTTTGTGAACTTGGTTAATGCTGATTATGCAGCCAAACAGAGAGGTCTTCGAATAGCTGAAGAACGAATACTTCTAGATGGCTCACCTGAGAATCCACTTGAGTTCATCCAGGTTCAGATTGCCAATGTTGAATCAAAATTTGCCAGTGCCATGTGTGATTCTGGGGAAATTAGGGTTGAAGGACAGGTGAAGGATGGAATTCCACATTTGACAAGGGTAGGAACTTTTGGAGTGGATGTGAGCTTGGAAGGTAATATCTTACTTTGCAGACAGGTCGATCAGCCAGGTATGATTGGCACAGTGGGGAGTATCTTGGGAGAAGAAAATGTTAATGTCAGCTTCATGAGTGTCGGAAGGATTGCTCCCCGCAAGCATGCTGTGATGGCAATTGGTGTTGATGACCAACCCAGCAAGGAAGCTTTGAAGAAGATTGGGGAAGTTCCGGCCATTGAGGAATTTGTTTTCCTTGAGTTGTAGTGAGGTGCGGCTACCATCGATCTTATTCTTTTTGGTCCTGGGGGAATTGGGTATCTTTACTACAGTATTGTCCCCGGTTCCATTTAACTGTTTTATAGTTAGCCTTATGGTGGGGAAGAGATTCAGCTATGTGCAAAGGATTGTCTACTTATGAGTTTATTTTTATTTCAAGTTTGACATTTAAAGTTCTCCGTTTTCGTAAATGAACAAGAAAACTATTTGCTCTTTCTTGATTGACTGGCAGAAGATTTAATCCCAACCGGTTGAACAAGCCTATACCTTAAAAATCTTTTACAAAATACAATAAACCTTAAATATTGAAGTATGATCATAAAATATCAATTTATATCTCTGTCAATGAATAACTTCAGCTTGTTGACGTGTATATTTCCCAAAATTACTCCTCCATGTTCCAATAGCATTCTTCACAAAGATCATCTAATGTGAAGCAAATTATCAGAAACTTATGCCTTTTCCAAACCAAAGCGGTGTAATTAAGAACCAGGAAGGAAAGAAGCTTGAGCAAGCGTTGTGGGAAGGGAAATGTGCAGATTATTAAGCGCTAAATAGGCAGCAATACCAGCTGCATAACCTGCGAAGGCGAAACCACTCACCTACAGAAAGAGAAAAGGTTTCGTTTACTGAAGAGAATAGTGGTATTTCAATCAAGATTTCACAGAAACCTAGATATGTACCTTCCGCAAATACCAGAAGAAGTCCACCTTTTCCATCCCCATGAATGCGACTCCAGCAGCAGAGCCGATGATAAGCATGGACCCACCAGTACCAGCACAAAATGCTATCAGTTGCCAGAAATCAGAATCTTGGGGGAAAGAAGAGAGATCATACATTCCCATTGCTGCTGCAACTAAGGGAACATTGTCTATTATTGCTGATACAACCCCTATTGCACTTGCAATCAGGTCAGCATTAGGAATCTTAGAATCAAGGAAATTTGCCAATTCCCGAAGAACACCTGCTGCCTCCAGGCTAGACGATAAGAACACAAATTTTCAAATTAGTGTTCTCCTACTCCACAAATGCTAGCAGTAAAGAGCTTATTATAATAGCCAAAATACAATAGGTAACACATAACATAAGTCATGCTAATGATCCACAAATTCTTATCGTTTCCCCTATGCAAAATCAGCTGCTCATCCACACAATGACTCAGCCACTCAGAAATTGTCAACTAGATGTTGAGTCACCACCATGGCAACTCAACATCTACTCACATGATTTAAGATTTTATCATAGTATGTTTTAAAGTGCCCCCTTGAAATTGGGAGAACAAGGTCAACAGATTCAACCTGTGAGGAAAACAGTGCACCTGGGAGGGGAGGACCATCCCTCATGTGTGGCTCAACATCACTGTTTCTAAAACATAAATAAAAGGAGGAAAAATAAGAATTGGACCAAGACAAAAATGGTTTGACTGTTTGCAGTTCAGACTTATCATTAGATCACTTTTGAAATCCCCTAAACACCTGAACACAAATCATTGACCTTTAAATTTCGACGAAGAAAGACTGCAATGACAACCAACTATTGGCAAAGGAAAAAAAAAACCTTAATTCCTGTCACTAGGTAATATCTAGTTAAAAGTTTCTTTGAATATCCCCCAGATTATTCTAACACTGAAAGGAAGCTAAGAAAAAAACAATTAATCACCTTGAAATGCCTGAAGGAAACAGAAAACCAGAGAATTGTTCGTCTGTACCTGCTGACGGACAAAAGGATTCCAAGGAAGAAAAGGGCTCCTTGAGTGTCAATCCGTGATAAAGCCTGTGGAACTTTCAACTTTTGCCTTTCCGATTCACCATAATGAATAGCATCAGTCAGAATCCAAAGAACTCCAAGACCAAGCAGCATGCCCATGTAAGGAGGCAAACCAGTCAGTGCCTTAAACACAGGAACGAAAATCAGAGCCCCAATACCCGTGGAGAAAACAAGCCGTCCTCTAGGAGCCATTTGTTCTGATGCCAAAATATTAGGAGTGTCCTGTCCTGTCCCATTAACTTCACTGAATGGAAAAAGAGAAATTCATGTCATTTAATCTTCTAATTGATATATTCATTCTTTTGAAAATTCAATATCAGTAGCTTTGCTTTGAAAATGCAAGAAGAGTACCTAGTCAGGGACAAAAGTGCCAATGGAACAGCCAGAGAAATTGCTGAAGGTAGAAACAAGCTCTACAAGCTCAGAAAATACAAAATGAGGAAGAATGTCAGTGAAATACTACCCCAGGAAGCAATGACATCAACTCTCTAATGTCCAAGTGTCAAGTCTAAAACATATGCACAGAGGTATATAAAATACATTAAAGTATGGTGTCAGAACTGCTAGATGAAGGATTTGCATATTTTGGGGGCAGATGAACACTAAACCTATCTTTTGAAGCATAAGTCCATACATCTGAACGTCTACTACTATTATTTGCGAATCATCATTGTATTCTGGTTGGCAAGTAGCTAAAAGGGTTTCAACTTCGAAAAAAATAATTTTCACCACTCATATAAAGCAGAGTTCATTAAAATTATAAAACTCTACTAAACCATGCAAACTTCTGCAAGTGGTTCATTTTGGAAGAATTCCTAGTTGGGCCCACTCCTCACCTTACAGACTTGCAGACACTCAAAGACAGAAAAGCTTCGATAAGCATCCAAAGCAAGAAACATATCCTAATTCCAGTGCAATACACTACTACCTTGTTTTAAAGACTTGTGCCATTATGGACAATATCAACATAAACCATGCATTCAATCTCAAGTGACAGATGCTTGCAAAGCAAGATGAAGATAAAGACCTTCATTGTTGGCCATGTGGATATCTGGCCATGTATCCATAGCATGGTAGTGGTAACATCACCAATTGGAGTCCATGCACCACCAGCATTCGCTGCTATTACAACAACAGCTCCAAGAAGCCTGTAGCAAGATCCAAAAGTTTGAGTGTTTTTTTGCACAGCCAAGTAATGACTCCCTTGTGTTCTTGTTACAGAATTGACATTCAAAGAGAGAGAACAAAGAACTGGTTTGACAGGTTTCAGTAGATGAAAGACAGCAGAAAGCCAAAAGAACAATTTAAATGAAAAAGTGAACTTTTGAAGCCATGCTAGTTAAACTATACGAGTAGAACAAATGAAGGTGTCTTATGAGACACAGGTATAACCCAAGTTTAAATTGGAGTCAATGACGCTACTTATATGGGAATTGGCTTTCAGCGTTTCAATTTTTTTTTTCCCTTGAATACATGATGTTCAACCTTGATAAAGAAACTATAGTTCTTATATTTTGTGATAATGATAAAGTTCACCACCAAAGCATCATACAAAGACAGGCTTATTGAAATTTGTAATAAGAAAATAACTTGTTATACAAACTTAGTCAGTGTTCCTGAATATCTTTAATTATATTAGATAAAAAATGTAGAATTGCCAGGACATACTTGCGGTAGTCTGAGGAAGGTACTAGTTTTCTCAATAAAGAAACCATGACAATAGTAGAAGTCAGGTTGTCAAGGATTGCACTAAGGAAAAACGTCACAAAACCAACCTGCAATTACAGTAGAAAACATTGAACTTCATTAATTAAAAGGAAACATAGTGAAAAATATATGGCTGTTACTGCAATCTCAAGTTACAAAATGATATCAAATTCATCTAATCCCCCATGTAGAGAGAAGGATAATGAGATTGAAACAAGTGAAAAGAACATTAAATAGCCTCTGGAATGTCATACTGATTCAAAGAAAGACTAAAGTCATTTCTACAGGAAACAAAACCGCTGCCAGATTTTCTGACACAAAATTACTAAGCAGAACAGATTGTCTAACCAACTCCAAAAACTTCTCTTTATGACTAGTTCTGATGTCCCTAAGCTTTATATATACTTTGGTAGAATCTCAGGCAAGTTCAACAGTTAAGCACAACTGGAAAATGCGTTTAAAAGTCCCATAACCATATTTAGAAATGAGGCAGTCTTTAAGAAACTACTCTTGCAGCACTGACCCACTCTGGCAAAGTTGCAAAGTTCAATCTGTAGTTGATAGATAACTACGTCTAATGTACAATAAAAACCAGCAAGCGGGCAGCACTTGGAAAATGAAAAGCACTAAATCACCATAACTTCTAACTTTCAAAGATACCTGATTTCATTGAAAAAGTGCTTTCAATCTATCTCATCTAATGAAATCTTCCAGAACTTCAGTTGATACTGAACAAACAAATTTTTGTTTTAGATGGAATAAATATTGGACTAGCTAACATTCACGCTTCACTACATATGAATAATTTTTCAAAATAAGTTTAACATCAGAAACATCAAGCAGAAAGAACTTGTCTATCTGATTATGACAGCAGAAAAGAGCACCCACCACCCAAAGCAATGTCTGCGGCTTTCGTGTAGTTATATTGTCAGTAACCAGCTTAAATCCCTGATGTGCATCAACTATTTCTACAATGGTCATTGCACCAAGTAAGAAAAAAACTATTTCACTGACTTCTGCAGATGCATGAGACAACTCTGATACAGCTATTTCAGTTGAAGGAGCCTACACAATAAAATCAGACAGATGAAAACCCAAAATGAAAAACACCAAGAAACTAGAGATGCATATTTAAGAGGAAAAAGAACTGCAATTTAATGGATATTAATCAAACAGAAATAGGTGAATTAACTCAATCAATTAACATACAGTGTCAAAAAAGAGGGAGAAGTTAATTAGTAGCTTACACAGTTGTTATCAATAACATTCAAGAAACAGCACCTAATTCAGAACATGAAAAAATTCTCAGTGTCACAAACATATACTAAAAAAAATATATTCAGAGGAAGAAATCAATGTTTCCACTTCACAAGTTTGCTTTTCTGTTTCAGACCAGTGGTCATCTGTGCAGTCCATGTCTCCAATTCAGTTGTTCTATCTATAAGCAACATGGAATCAAAGATTCCATTATAGAACAAACTTGTAGATTAAAGAGCCATCCAACCAATTTGAACTAGAATCTAAAAATCAGATATGACTAATAGGGAAAATGAGTTCTCAATTCATCAAACTAAATCCAAGACAGAATTCATAAAATGTTGACAGATATATGCTAAGCCTTCACAGACATATGAAACCTTCAATATAGACCAAGCTAACTGAGTAAGAACATTAACTGAAAGAAAGCAACTAAATGATACGTTATCTCATAAAAAAAAAATTTCGAGTAATCGTTGCAAATCATGAAACTTACTCCGATGCTTCGCACAACCCATAAACTCACAGCCATCAACAATCCAACTCCGCTTTTATTGAAAGCGAGGGACTCTTCAAAAACGATGCCTGCATATCCTATTACAAATAACAATGCCATGGCAAGATCCTGTACCAAGAATTTAATTAATACAAGTACAAGTTGTCTACAGCAACCAACAATATCTGGTCAAAGGTATCTAATCCATCACTGAGAGCCTGAAATTAGAGATTACCTGATGAGAAGCAACCCATGATTGATTAATAGCCACTGTCCCTGTTGCAGCTGCTGCAAAAACTGCAAAAGCTTTCAGCAAATCTGTTTTTGGCTGGTACGTGGCTTCAAATTCACTTGAGCTTGTTTCATCAAGTGAACATAAAGGATCACATGATCGAGATATTGATGTCAGGTCCTGCTACAAGCTAAAAATCAATATGAAGCAATGCAATCGGCACATAATGTGCAAGACACCATAAACCACAATAACATTAATTCTCCATAGTAAGACGTAAATATCCATGCACATATCATCAAACTTGATGTGGCTACACCAAACACACCTCATTCAGACCAAGCCCATTAAATGGCCCATGAAAATTCCAAGACAGCATATTGAACCTCAAACTGTCCCACTGGCTACAACATGATCAAAGAAACTTTTTCTTGAGAGGTAATACAAAGAAGTCAACACTAGTATGTGCAGCCATGAATTGGCGTCATATTTCCAAGACAACTAAATCCATGCTCCAAGCTCTATAGGAATTGTAGTCTTTCATTTAATTTCTTGATATATACTTTGTCCTTTCAGTTTTCTAAAAGGTCTAGTAACTTGTGCTTAGTCTTGAGTCAAAGTTATCAATTAAGTTATTATTTAGCTTGGAGTGTGTTCCAAGACTTATAAATAGACAGAAAAGAAGATCAAAAATCTTTTGAGTTGTGTTTATATCCTTAATCTAGTCAGAAGCCAAAATTGGTGGTGGAACTCCTCCTTGACCAATGGCTGGGCCTTTAATTCTTGGAGTTATTGATTGGCTTTATCTTATTTTCCTTGTTCAGATGCTATTGTCTTATTTTCTTTCCAATCTAACTTCACTCAGCACTCTCAAAACTACCTAAAAATTTTGATCTTCAAGTCTGGCTCACTCAATCCCACCACTATCCATATCAAAACTATAACCAACTTAATTAAAATTGCTATACACACTTCAATATAGATTCACGAACAATTAGACATCTAGGAAATAGTTTAGACAATATTTCAGGTGTTCCCTGTAACAACTAACGGCCAATCTAAAGCAGCAAAAATGCATATTACCTTCACAAGATAACCAAAATTTAAACCCTTCTATAAAAATTCACTCTAATAATTCTACTGCACAAATATATTAAGTAACCCAAGCCAACTAACCAACTAATATACTTTAAACTGAGTAGCGGAACCTCAGAAACTTACCAGAACTTTCATATTCTACCTCACTAATGTATTCAATAAAAATTTGTAGCACCATTTAACAATAATCTGAATCCAAAATTCATAGTCTCAACCAAAGCCCTCATTCAAATCCATTAAAAAAATGAAACCCAAGAGAAAAAAGTAGGCCTTTTCCAGTTCCACATTCAACCAAAATTACCTATCCAGACCGATTAAGTTAGCAAACAAACACATGGGAAGTCCCACAAATTGAAGCCTCAGTGAAAATAAAGCGATACATAAAGGCTTGAAGCTTTTTCCAAAATTAACAAACAAATAAAATGAGCCCTAAAACTTAGCAAAATTCATATAAAATCCAATGGTAACCTTAGAAAGTTTAAAGTTTTCATGATAAAGAAAGAAAAGAACCTGAAGCTGTTTTCGATTGTCAGGTTGTTGTTGAGCAGAAAAAGAAGAAGAGTCTCTTGTCTTGTCTTCTCTTGCCTTGTCTTCAGCTCTAGCCAGAACCCCATTACGAAGATTCAATCTTGAACTTCTAACCGTCGCAAAGCTCGGAAAGGAGTGAAGAGAGGACACAGAAGTGAGAGAGGAAAATTGCTTGTTGAACTGGTTTAATGGAGACAAGTGGGTCACTATTGATAAGGCAGCCATAAAACTTGAGTTTTTTTAATCAGAAGTAGAAGTTGAAGAAGAAGCAGTTTGAATTTTCCGATTGAATTAATACAAATTGCGAGTGACTGGGAAATGGAAGAGGAAGAACATATTCCCACCCAAGCTTAGTGAGAAGACAAAATTTTATCTCTAATTTTTTTAAATTTAAACATTCACCTTTAATAAAAATTAATAATTAAATTAAAAAGAAACAATTAAAAATAGGTGATCATACAAATATTTTTATTTTTTTAATAAAAATTTTAAAAATAATAAAATAAATTTTATAAAAATATTAAAATAAAACTAAAATAAATTATAAAAAATTTTAGAAAAAAAAAAAAAACCACTGTCTTTAACAATATCATCCGTAAAGGTGGTTGCCTATAAAAGAATCAAAAGATTGAAAAAAATTTCTTGATTCACAGAGTAGCAAGATTTGGTCGTCTCATTTAGTGAAAGAGTTCAGATCGATTTTTTCATTTTTGGTTGTTACCATTATCAAACGTAACTAAAAACAGTAAAAAATAGTTAGCTTTGACCCCAACGAGATTGGTTTCAACCATGGTTGATGATAGAGATAACCACAAAAAATAGAAGAGTCTGATCGGGGCTTTTTTGCCAAATAAAACGATTAAATATAGATGGTTTTTTGATTTGTTTATCGATGATTAATGTCATCAATGATGTTATCAATAGTAACAACTGTTTTTTATTTAATTTTATTAATTTTTAAAAAAATTTATTTTATTTTTTATTTATTATTTTGATGAGTACAGTTTAGATATTTTATCAAAAAGTCAAAAAAACAAAAAGCAAAATGGTCAAGGTGATTGTTTACGTTTTTAAAAGTTAGAGAACGGGATTTGTCTTTCCAGCAAACCTCGGGTGGAAATAAGTTCTTGGGCCTAAAGAAAAATGGCCTTTTCCCAGACTGGAAAATGGCTGTGAAAATTGAGATTTGTGCTGACTTGAGTGGGGGCACTGAGAACAATAAAATATAACAAAAAATTATTAAATTAAAATTATGGCTAATTGGGCCAAGACAAAAATTTGTTGATGTTACCAATGAGTTCCACGTATTTTCTGATAACATGACCTTGATTTATCATTCTATTGACACGTGTCAGTTTTATAGTCTTTCGAATGTCTGGTACTGCAACGAACAGACTCGAGAGACATCCAGAGGTGGTGAGTGGCGCCATTGAAGCAACCTCTTCTCTCTCTCTCTCTCTCTCACTCACTTTCTCTAACTCTGAATGGCATATACAATTACTCTGGCTTCTCTTTCCCTCTCCACTCATGGTAGGGTTCTTTGTCTCTGTCTCTCCTTTTTTTTTTTTTTTTTTAAACGGCTGCAATAATTTCATACTCAAGGGTTTTTTTTTTTTTAATATTATGTAGATGCTTTTGCTTTGAGATCACCCAAGATTCATAGCAGCTCTCTATTACCCACTTCGAATCTTGCAAGAATCGGAGCTACCTTTGCCACTGGTTCTCCACTTTGTATGTACCCTGCTTCTGTCTCCTGATGTTCATAATATGATGCGTCTTTATAACTATTTAATATCTGTTCTGTTCATAAAGGGAATTTGGGGACGAAAATCTTTGTTTAGCTCAGGTTCAAGTTCATTTATATTTACCTCTCGTGAGGTTGAGTTAAAATTTTGGAGACTCCATTAAATTGAAAAAAAAAAAAAAAATGTAAGGTCGTTGATGAGAAACTGAACTTGTGAATGTGTCAAATCTCAAGTCATTGGCGAATATAGTCTGGGTTCAATTTATAAGTTCTAGTCCTCTTAACTTAGGAAATGTCTTCTAATCAAGGTCAAGAGCAGACTATATCTATTTGGTTGGAGGTAGATTTATACAGGAACCTTACCGAATGAGCCTTCCTAATCGCGTAGACAAGTTGAGTAATTACCCTTAGCATTGTCAGATTCCTTTTTGCTGCATATAAATGCTCATCCTTCTCGTTAGGTCCTTGCCATTAGTTACAAGAGTTTCTTGTTTTTCAAGAGCAATAAATTGTGATTGAACTATGACATAAAACCTCAAGTAGACGGGCTTCAACTGTGTTGGCAGTATCTTCAAAGATCTCCCAAAGCTGTGTATGATAGAATCTGGCATTACTCTAGCTGGTCTGGATATCCATGAAACAAGCAATAACATGCATGTCTAATACTCTTTTGTTCTTGCTTCCATCTTCTATGTTTGATTTGTTTGCTAAGAAATATAACCTTGACGTTTGATGCTTGCTTTCTTTTTCAATAGCATGGACAATTTCTCACCGAAGGAATTGTTCATGCAAAGCTACTCCAGTTTCAGTGCGATGTGAGCAAAGTACCCAGGGGGGCAACAGTCTGGATGTTTGGCTAGATCGGCTTGCAATGGTGGGCTTTGCGGTGGCCATTAGTGTTGAAATAGCAACAGGCAAGGGACTTTTGGAGGTATGGCATGTTCTCTGTCATCATAGTCTGAGCATAGATGATACTTTCTAGATGCAAACCTGATTTAAGTATCACTTCTGATCACGGAGTTAATGAGCCATGATACGGCTAAAGGTTAATATGATGTGCTACACAAATAATTTGAAATATTTTCCTGCAAAAACAATGCGTTAAACACAAATATTTTCAAAATACCTAAGTTGAATCCTATAAGCAGTTTTCCTGTATGGTCTTGGAAAGGCCTAAGCTGTACCGCTTCCAGTTGTTCTTGGAAACTCTTGCATATGTTTTTGATTAATTGACATATTTTGCACTCAACTGGTGTATGTTGAACTCGGATCAACTTGAGTTGAGTGAGTGTGGATAGAGAGAGAACAAGGGATTGATGGCACTATACCTGAGTAAAATGATTGAAGTAATCCAAAGCTATGTTAATTTCAAATCCTTGCCCGGATATAACACAGTTCCCAACTCAAGTCGAACTAAAGTCAATAGAATATAAAATACTTGCAAGCAATTTTTCTCACCACATATGTGTTTACTTTGTGTTCTGCCGAATTTCGGGCTCACTGCACCCTTGCCTACAGTATAGCCTTAGGAGTTACAGCATTAGTTGGTGTTTTGACAGCAATATTCATCTTCCAGTCTGCCTCTAACAGTTGATCACCTTTGATGTTACTTTTTTACATTTGTAAAGCCTGATCAAAGTCACGTATAGTTTAATTTTTGTTTATTAATTGTAATTTTCTCCCTATGTCAACACTTGGAAATGTACTAACGGAATCTTTAATTTATGTGAAGGTTGAGAACAAGTGATATTGTTTCATTATGTAACAATATGTTTATATCGTTTTTGGCTTTGACGATCTGGTATCAATCATTTAGCGGGAGCATCATTCGTGGTGCTTTCTGGGGGAATTCTTTTAGTCGATCTGTATCTGATGCCTGGACAAGGGTAACCGTGCTTTTTTAGAAGTTCAATATATTCTTTTCATAGTAATACAGCTGACAGAATCTCACTATTTCCACTATTAAGTTGAAAATTATTCTGGGTTTGGAAACTACTTTTAGGAGTCACGAAAAACAAAAGGAAAATCATTCTTTACTTCTTTCAGAACTTATTCATTTCAGTTATTCGTGCATTACCTTGGTGGTTCTACTGTTATAATTTTATAACGCCAGATAGATTGTTCTACAGGAAACATAAAATTTGATGCTTCTCCTTGAATAAAGTTGTTCATCATCTGATATCTTCCTTCCTGTTTAGTGGCTGGAGTTGTGATATGGGTAAACATATATCTCGAGTTGCAAAGTGGTTCTTTCCCCACTGTAAAACTAGAATTCTGATGGTGGGTCTTGATGCTTCTGGGAAGACAACCATTCTATACGTGCTGAAGCTTGGAGAAGTTGTTGCAACTGTACCAACAGTCAGGTACATGCCCTACAGACTCTTGAATTTATTAATTTCTTTGGCTTCTCTTTGTTGGTTTTCATTTCTCTTTCTTTTGGGTATCTACGATGCCTTTGTTGGAAAACTAACGGGAGTAAGGGTATTCCATGACATTAACTGTTGAAGATGAAGACTCAGTTTTATTGCAGTGATAGAAAACAACTGAATATAGGAAGCAAACAACAAATAATGGACTAAGAAATAATATATTCACGTCTGTTAAGATTCGTTAGTTTAGAACTGTCCCCATCTAATTTGGTTTATTTTTTATGTGCCAGGTTTTAATGTAGAAAGGGTAGAATCCAAAAACATATGCTTCTCTTTCTGGGAATTTGGAGGTCAAAGTCAGGTACTATGCTAATTTCATTTGCTTCATTATATACATATAAACTTTTGATATAGTAGTTTACCAGAATTCAATCAAAGAATTATCATAGTATTTGGACCATAGGTAATCTAACTTTGAAAGAAATGTACCAGCCACAGAAAAGGGGACTATAGGTGATATGATCCCCTTTTGCAGAATGAGCTAAGCAATGCATCGGTTCTTGTCTTTGCCAACAAGCAAGATTTTCTAGGTGCTATGCCTGCTTCTGAGGTTGCTGATAAACTTGGTTTTTAGTTTTGGCCAACATCGCTGGTAAACTTTTCCTTCTACAAGCTTCCATTTTTCAGACAATACCAAAAATAGATTGAGTGATGGCTTATGTGAATTATCTTGTAAAGGTATATCCAGAGTGCTTCTACAATCTCCGGCCAAGGACTTTATGAGGGACTCGATTGGCTATCCAACAATATCACAGTAAAGGAAGCATACTGATTCCAAGTTACTCTACAAAAATGAACAGATTGATGAGGATAAATTTAAAATGTACCACTTCCTTGTCCATCCTCTAGTATCACAGTGAAGGCAAATTGATAGCTTATTTCTAGTTTCTATAACAAAGGTCCAAAGGACATTCATAAGGTTAGCTTCAAATTCTTCTAGCACTTAAATAAGGCTTCATGTGCCACGTAAAGGCCTTCTAACAATATCTCAGTTAAGGCAAAAAAGAGAGCTCATTCCTGGTTTCTCAAACAAAGAAGAAGGCCATGAGAATAGCTGCAAATTCTACCACTTAACTAAGGCCTTAATGTATCATGAATCCGTGATAAAATATCACAACTTGTAAACTATGGAATTCTGGCACAAATTAAGTTCTAAGGCACTTGCTTACCCCTGTGCTGATCAGCCAAGCTTGTAAAGCGGAAACCTTTCTTAAGCAGCTCTTTGTGCATAATAATTTAGTTTATTAAGAAGAGATTACAGAATAGCCTATATTCAGATTTTCAACAGCCAGTAGACAAAAATTCACTCATCTAATCATCTTTAACCTTGTGATTGTATTTGATTAAGAATAATGCTACTAAAATGAATGACCAAATTGATGCAGAGGAGGACCTTGTATGAGTTTGACATTAGACTAGAAGGCTAACATGTTGTCTGTACATGTGTACATGGTCTCTTCTATTGATTCTACCCCATTTTGGCCAGGCGCCATATTTAACAATAGTTATGTCATTTGAATCTATGCACATAGTGAGAACTACTTAAGTAAGACCTAGGAGTTTTAGTTTCAATGCAGTTGACTCAGTCAAATTTGATGCAAACAATTAGAGAACCAGCTTAGATACAATGCAATGCGTTGAAAATATCGTGGGGCGGCAACAAGAAATTTGCATTCATATATTCTTCTTCACTGTCAATCCAGCAGGATAAAGATGACAATTTTACAACTGAAGGCTTCTCTAGAATGGAGCAAATGCTACTAGTTTTGATAAGTCTGACATATAAGGTCCATCATGTACAAAATTTGATCAGTACAACCTTTACAAAACCAGAATATGAAGAGATTTGGCTCATGAAAGTCCATACATCAAGTCAGAAACCCATAGATTGAGGTCCAGACGAAGTCTTTGACTTACCCCCCTTTTTCTTCTTTCTTGCGGTTTTATTTATCTTCTTCTTTGGTTTCTTGTCTGAAACAGGTTGTGTGCTCTCCAAGTGTTGATGAATGGCAGCCAGTGGATCCGCCTGGAAAGCAGGATGGTTTAGAACTGTACTCAACTGTTTCCCTTCCTTCAATCTGATCAGAATATACATTAATCAAAGTCATGATATAAAGATGCATGTGCAGTAGTGAAGTAAAACGAAGTAACAACATTATAAAGCATGAGTTGAAGCACAGACATTATCTTTTGCCTAGACTTGAAATTCAGCTTGAAATCAGCTGTGGCAGCTGGATGCTGAGAAGCTTTCACTTCAGGAAGGAACTCCGAGAGAGTGGAGAGGTCATAAGCTTTCAATTTCTTCTGTCGGCTTCTTAGTTTCTTCTTCTGTTTAAACACAGCATTATTTTTTTAAGCAAATTACTAGTAGTCATGGAGGTAATAATGTGAAGCAGAAGCTTTTCCATAGAGCATAATATAAAAAATTAGTCATATAGACAAACATGCTACAACGTTCAAAGATCAAAATACACATATACAACCGTAATGATACATGACAGAATAATTCTGCAAAACTACATAATGCCAAAGCTAAGCACCATCAAGCTGTTTATGAAAGGGTTGTTACAAGTAGCTTCAAATTCCAGACTTAAAAGAGTGCAAACATATCATATCCATCCCCTTGAATTTTCCTTAGTGGTTAACAAATTTAGCAATGAAAAAACAAAAAAAAAGAAAGAATACCAAGAATATTGGGGTTTTAATTAGATTTACAACCCAAAATGGTACCTTTTCTACATCTTCATTAGTTAAGCATTTTCATAATATTGTGTTGACATCAAACTTTAACGTTCAGTTTCCATATAAATGCAACGACTGGAACTTCCCAATGAGAAAAGTAGTCAATCTCTAACACATACAAGATTACAACAACAAAATAATTACAGCAAGTAGGGTAAACAAAGAAAGAAAAATTGAAAGATAATCACCTTCGTAATAGCCTTTTTGGCAGTCAAGGAAGCAACAGTATCTCTAACCTCTGCACCAGAAGGATAACTTCAATATTAGATAGAGTGCTTTTACTTCAGCATCCTAACATATAAAATTAAAAGCACCCAATACATACTGTTTCTGTAAATTTCTAGCAAGAGAAGGAAATAGACCGCAAGCATGCAAGAATAAAGCCCACATTACATTACAAATAAACATGATAAAGAATTCAAACTTACTTGCATAAAACTCCACTTTCTTCTCGAATTTACGGTCGGCTTTACTTGATGATTCGGCTCTGCATCAAACATTCATACAAAAAAATTATAAAAATTGAAAATTAAAATCATGCTGAGGAAATTTTATCTAGGGGCAAATGAAACCACAGGCTCTTTAAAGATCTACCAGAATTTGTGATAAATTACCTAGAACTAGACTTGCCCATGTTTGCAATTTTGGAGTGAGGGGATAGAAAAGAGATTAGGGTTTATTCTATATCCAAACTCACAAACCGGCGGGTTGAGAAACAACCCAAACTCACTAATTATGACCAAAATACCCTTCGTTAGTAATAATACAGAAGGGTAATCGGTGCCCAATTATATGCTTTTGGATGCTCTATACTTTCCTTTATAATTTGGTTAGTCTTCAAATTTCAAGTTTTGGTGGTCTGTTTTTTTTACATTATCATCACCGTACAAGTGGTTAATTTTACAAAGACAGACTTCTGACTTCGTGTCGGCAAATTCGAATTAATCGGCCACTCCCCGAAAGCTCCAATTTGACAATCAGTTCATTTGACTGTCAATTCTTGAAATATTTTCAAATTGGCTAAGCTCTCTAACTAAAATTTCAATTTAGAATCTTACGGATTTTCTGTCAAAGGGATCAAGAACCTGCCCAAGATCGTCCAAGCATAGGTTTGCGTATCTTCTGGTGCTTAAACTTTTTTTTTCTTCGTTAAATTTGTGCTGTATATAAAATGCTCGAGTTTATATACAGCACTGTGATACGTTATGACGATTTTATTGGGGAATTTGGGTTCAAGTGATTTGTCTGGCTGCGAATTCATTATTATTTGTTATTAGTATTTATCATTCGCAATTTAAGATGGTGTGATTTGAAAACAGAAAAAGAGAATGGCGGGAGCAGATGAATTTGTTGAAGCGGACAATGCAGAGGCTATTATCACGAGAATTGAACATAAATCTCGCAAGATCGAGAGCTTATTGAAGCAGTACATCAATTTTACCTTTTTAATCTATATGATTTTTTAAGATATAATACGTCACCCCTAACGCTAACACTAATATTGGAATTTCAAGCTCAGATCTAAACCAGTAGAGGCCCTTAAAACTGCCCTCGAAGGGTCACCTCCCAAGACTCAAGACGAGCGGTGCAAGGTTCTTTACATTTCCTTCCTTTCCCTTTGGTGCAATTTTTTTGTTTATTATGATTTTCATTCTTGGATTGAATTGGGGGTTTTATTTTGCAGTCTGCTAATTGGATAGTGGTTCATAGAGCAATTATGGCTATAAAGGATGTGGATGGCATGTTCTCTTCTTTGGATCCTGAGTACTATGATATTCTCATGAAGTAGGTCCTTTCATTTCTTAATTATATTTAATCTAGTTTACTCATTTAATTATGCTTTTGCAGTAAGTTTAGTCTCTCTTTTTGTCTATGAAGCTTCTGACACTTTCTGTACTGCTCTTATCCTTTTATTTTCAGGCTGTAGTTTTTTTATTTTGCACTCGTCTTAGCTTGGCTTGACATCTGAGAATCTCAGTCTTTTATGTATGTTCTATAATCAAGTCACAGGTGTCCTACAACATTACCATTATCCTTGTGTAGCCATATTCGTGCTTTTGCAGTTTATTCCATTGTATGGTATTTACTATTATCATCTTTAGTTTGCCACAAAAGGGGTGCCCTATATGAAAGTTTTCTTCTTGGATGAGCTGGTGAAATATAGTAATCAGACGTGGAATATTAACATTTTTTCTTTGCGAGAAGCCAATGCAAAAGACTATTCTTTGTTAGTCAAACACAATGATTCTGTCTTTTAATTTTTTGGTGTTTTTGGTCCTAATTTCACAATGTACTGTGATTTTGGGAACAGTTGGCTAGGTTGTTTTGGCTTTTAGTATGTGATCGTATGAAGAGTTAGGATTTCAATATAGTTAGATAGAGTCCAGAAAATTCAGTGGTGGAAGAATCCCTAGGAGCATGAGTGATTTTGATTCTTTCAGTATAGAAACAAATTTATGAGATTCTTCATGGAAGCTAGGATTCTGGTGGATATGGCTATCTACTTCATCTTGTATTTCAACTTTAGAGAGACATTAAAGCCATGCAATGACTCTTGCTATACATACGCAATAGAGGGCCTTTCTAGAATTTTGCAGGTTTTACTGGGCTGTTGTTAGGGGTTTTCAGCATTTGGTCCAAACTGAAAAACCGAACAAAACCATTCGGAAATTTTGGTTTAATCTGGTTTAGGAAACCGAATGATCCAATTCAGTTTAGTCTACTTGCAAATGCCGGTTTACAATTAGCAGTTCGGTATGAATGTGGTTCAAACCGGCAAACCTTAAAACCTCTCTCTCATTTTATCTGCAAACCGTAATTTGAATTCAAAATTTAGCCTCTCCTTTCTTCCCATACATATCCGTCCTTGTCAAGATTGATGATATTACCACCAACGCAATCTCTAGCTTATGCAATGCAGAGACCATTGATTCCACCTCCAACAATAACACAATCCATGGTGGCTGAATTACCAGCATTGAGATTGGGGTCGGGCTTTCATGGAGAAATTGTGGACTCTTCAACAACTGAGCTAAGAGTTTTAGTGTTCAGCAAATGTGGAATGTTTCTATGGGTTTAGATAAAGAAGGAAATAGAAATGGTGTTGGATGGAGAAGAGAAAAATCCATTAGAGTGTTCAAAGCAAAGATTAAACGCAAAGGAGATGAGGAAGTTAATTGGTTACCGTGAGTTTTGTGGGTTTGGGTAAAGTAGAGTGAAGATTTTTATTTGCGTTATCTTTAAGGGAAATTATCTGCCATAAGCACTCTCTAACCCCTAATTCTAATCCAGCTCTAGCATATACTTTTTATTGTAATCATATTAAATTTTGTAAACTCTTTTAAAGTATTTGAAGTAGATATGAACTTTATAGTTATTAGAATACTGAAATTAATCGTCGAAAACACCAGTTTTTTGAGATTTTGGACCATATATAACAAATTTGCAAAAAGTCCATTAAGAAGCCCAAACTAGGGCCCAACTGTAAACCCAACCAGAATTTTCCAATTTCGTTTGGTTTGATTTAAAGACCAAAACATTTGGTTTAATTGGTTTGGTTTAAGATATTGTTGAACTGTTTTGTTGATTTGGTTTGAAAATTATTTCAAACTGGACCCACCCTGAGCTATTTTGCTGTTCATTGTAAATTAAGGTTGTAACAATTGTAGAATCTTGGCACAACGTACAGGTACCTCTATAGGGGTTTGTCTACGGGAGACCGCCCCACTTGTGACCAATGCCTACGGATACATGTGAAGTTGACAGAAAGAGCTGGTTTGGGATGCATACTCCGCTGCCTTGCAGACACGGTGAATACAGTTTGATCGTGGTTACTCCTAAAAAATGTACTTCTAAAGAATCACCTATCCATGTTTATATTCATACATGTGTAAGTGAATGCAGATTATCGGTTTACCATTGTAGTTGTAATCTGGGTAGAAGCTTTCCAATTTTCGTTCTAAATATTGTTTTCCCTTCTGAAGTTTCCATGATATCATATCAACTATTTAAGTTTCATGTTTCGTTGAGCACTTTTTGATTCCTCAAATCTTGATGCAGCAAGCTGCTCGCGAGTTCCTTTTTTTTTTGTTTTTTGTTTTTTGTTTTTGGCCTTTCAGTTACCATCTGCAACTCCTATTAGAGGAAGATAAACAAGTTACGGTCTGCAGCCTGCATTGAGGTATTTCCTTTTAAGTTTGATCTGATAACTGATTTGAAATGTTTATGCTTTATCTCGAGCCAATCAGTAGGTGGTGGCCAAATTTCTCCCTTGGAAAAAAATATATAAACAATGTAGATGCTTCGCATTGAATATTTTTAAAGAATAAGCATCTTGACAGCTGGTATTTGGCAAATTGAGATTTGAGTTGAAACGATTACATGCTTTAGGAAATCAAAGCAATCCTTTTCAGGATGCTTTGGTCTTCTAACAATTTTGTCCTCTAAATAATGATAAATTTTTACATGTTCCAAATTCTATCTTATTAATTATTAAATAATATCAATGCTCAACAGTTGTCTTCTCGGAAAACCAATATAATAGTATAAGTCGCTATGAACCAAATAAATTAAAAGATCTTGCAAGCTTGGTCGATTGAGGTCTAGTTGAAAAGAATCTAAATATAGCCTAGAGAGCTGAATGTGTGCCACATAAAATTATAAATATAAAAGTGACCCAGAAATGTTGGCTCAAAGTTTTCCACTTCTAGAGTTAATAAACTGTGCATTACTAGAGACACCTCAATTATTTAAATTTGTTAACTTAGCAGGGGGTGTATTTTTATCTTCCTTTAATACCTTTAACAATAAATGAATTTAGAGTTTAGGTATTAATCTGATTTAATAAAATTTCATATGGGTTGTACAGTAGTTTTTTAGCCACAAAGCCTCCCTTCGAGAAGCAATCATTTGTAAAATTGATAGTTTCTGTTTGGACAGTAAATTGATGTTCTTTAACAAGAGATTGTATTCTGTTAGTTGACACTCCTTTAATATTATCTGCCTACAACTAAAAGCAATTCTAAACATCATCTGGTCTTTGATGTAATTATACAAGATTGTGAATTGTGTATATTAATTAATGAAAATTTCATCTATAAGAGTGAATTAGTTAAATTTTTATAATAAGAGAGTGATAAATTCTTATCATCCATAATTTAAATCTTAAAATTTCGGTTCAAATTTATGGAAACATGTTATCAGAATGGAATTGTTTGAATGGCATCAACTGATTTAAACCAAACAAATTAGACAAGAAACATAGTTGTGAATTCTTACAATCACCACCCTCTTCCTCTCTCTTCTTATTTTCTTTAATTCACTCTTCCTTCCATGGCCTTATTCTGTTGCTTGTTTAGGGCACACAATTTTGGTTGGAGTAGGCAAAAACATGTGCGAGTTTAGGCATCCATTGAAAGACTTCATCTTGCTTCAGAACCCACTCAATTCTGAGTTGCTGACAGATTTGCAGAGGCCTCTCAGTGGGGTATCTTAGACTTATACAAACAATATTCACCGCTCGTTGTGCAGAACAGGTCCCCCTCCTGCATTTATGTATGCGCCTCCCTTTAACCCCTTTTTTCTCTCTTTCAATAGGCACCGCCACCATCTTAGGCTCCAAAAATTGAGAATATGCTCGAATCATAAACGTGTGCCGACAGACATCACAGGCACGATTTGCAGTCTTTTTCTTAAAAAACTGCCATGTTTTTTTCAATAAAAATCTTAGCTTGTTCACATCCTGCTACATATAAATCACTCTCCCTCTAGTTCCTACTCTTAGAAGGATCCAAGGCAAATAATGCATTTAACAGAAAGAAAACGACACAGCTTCAAGCTTTTTGAAACAAAACTATTATTTAATATAGTATGTGTTAGTGTCGACATCTTCTTTTTATGACAGAACTTCTGAGTTGAAGGGATCACATCATCAAATATACTACTTTCTTTCTCTCCCTTACTCATGATAAAACTTTCTATACAAATTATTTATCTTTTTTCTAAGAACACAAGGCAAGTAATAATATTAACTGAGATTCTGATTCTATGCCCTCAGTTTTCCACCATAAGCTTGTTTACAGACAAAGTAAGATTTCTGAGAAGGACTACACAGCTGAGAAGAACTTGGACATCCATGGAGACAATTATCCCCCAAGCTACCGGAAATTTCCATGTCATTGGAGAACAACCCCGTGGGTGGTTTTCCGATCAAGAAATTCCCATCCAGGAACAGTCTCCTCAACGACTTCTGCTGACTGTATTGGATTGGGATGCTGCCACGTAAGCGGTTGTATCGCATTGACAGAGACGATAATAGCGGATAGTCGGCCAAATTTATAGGCAAGTAGCCTTCGATTTTGTTGAACCCGAGATCGACTGCCACTAAGTCGCTGCTACCTTCCAAAGGCTTTGAGATCTCCACACCTGTCAAGTTGTTGTTGGCCAAGTTCACCTGCTGAATTGATGGTAGAAGGAAGAACCAAGATTGAAGTGTCCCAGTGAATGAGTTTTCACTGAGTTCAACTACTTCTAGTTGAGTCAAACCGTCAAAGGTTGAATTTGAAATAACCCCGGATAAAGAATTGTTCTTCAGAGCAAGTTCCAGAAGATTGAAAGGTAGTTTTGGTAACGAACCAGTAAGTTTGTTGTAACTCAGATCAAGTCTTCTCAAACTCGACATTAAATATGTACCTTTGGGGAGATACCCGGATAGAGAATTATGTGAAACATCTAAAGCGTCAAGCTTTTTGAGGTTGGTTATGGAATCAGGAACGGAACCGGAGAAGGAGTTGGATCGAAGAGTTAAGGTTTGAAGATTGGTAAGGAGGGAGATTGAAGAAGGAATCGGACCGAAGAAATTGTTGTCAGCGAGGTCAAGAATAAGGAGTTGAGTGAGTTGAGAAATGTGCGGCGTGAGTTGGCCGGCGTAGCCAGCGGGATCAAGAGTGAGTTGGGTGACACGAGTGGAGTCGGGAGAGCAGGTGAGGCCGCAAATGAAGTGGGTGCGGCGGGGTAGAGCACATGGATCGGTGGAGAAGTCCCAGGAGGCTAAGCAAGACCACGGAGGGATTGAAGTTGGCTTGATGGCCGCCTTGAAGGTTTTCAGCGCTGAGATGTCTTGTGGGGAAGTAAAGGCATGAGCTGAAAAACATCGAAGAAGAAGAAAAAAAGAGAGAGAGCTCCAGATGGAAGATGTTTGCATTTTGATCTTATTTTTTAAGGCTGGGACGAAAGTTTGGCTTGGGAATTCATCAGCTTTGTCTTGAGCAGAATGGGGTTGGGGGGATTTTATATTTCCCAAAATATCATATAATAATAATGCATTTTATCTGTGCAAAGAAACTAATCACTGTTTATGTTATAGTCGAAGGGCAATCATATATGTCTTAGGCCAAACATTATATTATCTCACTTTTAAAATTTTAAATGCTTCCTCATCCAACTTTTTTTTTTTTTTTTATCTATTTTTCTTAATATTTTTTAAAAAATAATCAAAATACCTTTATTAAAAAATAAAAAAATATTATAAAATATAAATATTAAAAATCTTTAAAAATATAAAAAATAAAAGTAATCACCATTGATATTGATAACGATGACTACTAAAAAAAAAAACAAATTATCAAAAAAGACTATTTCATTCACAAAATATTCAGACTAACTATTTTGATTGTTAATAATAGTTGAAAATAATTAAAAATATTCTTTCTAATTATTTTCAATCATCATTGATAATTGATTATCTTCACCTTTTTAAGTTAAATGACTATTTCTGATCACTTAATTCATTTTTTGATGATTATTATATAACACCGACAAAGGTGGTTGATTTTATTATTTAAAATTTTGATTTTATTTTATTTAAATATTTTTAATATTTAATATTTTTGTTATTTTTATTTTATTATTTTTTAAAGATAAAAAAAATAAAACTACTCTTTTAATTATTAAAATTTAATTATTAATCATTAATTTTGGTTAAGAGTTAATATATAAATTTTTAAAAGTTAGAGGTATAATTTTATCTTTAAGCAATAATTTGGATCCTCTGGCGGGTTGTTTTAGTCTAAACATGTATGTGCTCGAGCCCATGTCATGCCATTCTAAAATGGAGGCTATATAATATAAGGGATTCCTTGTTTTCTTCATTACATAAGATATCAATCAATTTAGAAGTTTGTTATTATATATATTATTTATTCCCACTTGTCAATTGTCATTTTAGCCTTATTCTAATTTGAAGAAAAACATTAAACTAAAATATATATATATGATAAAATATTAAACAAAGTCACATTGTATCTACCAAATTGACCCATTTGACGGCTTTAATTACATCCAAAAACATTTTTCGTCTAAGAGATGGGGTTATGATCCTTGGCCCATACCCAATAAGTTATGAGGCCTATAGGAAACAACTTGGTACACGTTTATGTCACACAGCCCACTCCATGATGATTTTAATAGATGGCAACTTTTCATGTAAAATCTAATAGCGTTAACAAAAGTCATTATTATCACCCAAATCCAGAAGGCCTATTCCCACCCCCACCAGTTTGAGGTTTCAAAAATTTAAAATTTTATTTTTTAATTAAATTTAATATTAAATTTAATTATAAATAATAACAATTCAAAGATATTTTTATCATTTTAAGATTAAAATTTTATAAAATAATAAAATAAATTTTATATAAATATAAAATATTAAAATTTTTTTAAATATTTAAATATATTAAAAAATTTTAAAAATTTTGAAAAATTAAAACAACCACTGTTGTTGATGTCTGTAACCGTTTTTAATCACCTGATTATAGGAAATACCACTAGATCTATCCACCTCCGCCATAAAAAGCAACAAAAAATGATTAGTGAGGGCAGACCTTAGTCTCACTAACCCTTTTTTGCCATTGTTTCAAGTGGAGGCGGCCAACCGAATGGGGAGGCTAAATTTGGAATCAGGTGTTCGAAAATGACTATTTAGTTTTGTTATTGATGACCACTATTGCCAACACCTACGATAGTGATTGCTTTTCGTTTTTTAATTTTTAATATATCTTAAAACTTTTTAAAAAAATTTTATAATTTTATTATAAATTTTTATTTTTTAAAAAGATATTTTAATCATTTTATTATAAAAATTTTAAAAAAATTGATTGAAATTTGATTCAATAATGAAATTTTAGATTTTTAAAACCTAGAAAGTGGGATTTTGTCCCCGCCTCAAACTATGAATAAGAATAAGTCATTTGGCCAATCCAAGAACCAAAGACCATTACCACCATTCAAAACGAAATTCAAAAAATCCCACATTTGCTAATTCAGAAAAATGCAAACCTTGTGGAAATTGATTTTGATGGTGTGCCCCCAATCAATTGCTCATAGTTTTCAAATTTTCGATCCGTTGTGATTGCGTATGGTTTCAAACGTGGGCAAAGCTAGAAATTGTGAGGGGCCTAAGGCGTTGAAGTCGTCAAGAAAAATGGTGTCGGTTTTGACGTAGTTTCAGTGAAAGTTTTTCTGAATTTTAAGTAATGATTTTAGAGATGAACTTTATTGAGGTAGATATTGGGTCAATGCAGAGGGAGACAGAATCATCAATAGAATTTGATTTCAAATAAAAAACTGTTTTTAAGTCAAATCTTAAATGAGATAATGTGAACTCCTAAAAGACCTGGGGGGTGGGGGTGGGTGTGGGGAGCGGGCGGTGAGAAATTTATCAAAAGGGATCTTTCACAATTTTATTTTTTTTTATTTAAGAGATTTTTTAAGAATAAAAATTTAATATTTTTCTTGAAAATGTAATTTTATGACAATTTCAAATTTCATCATCTTAAACAGATGTTAATTTATAGGTCAAAGGACATTTTCCCAACCATAGTTTGAGGCGGGGAGAAAGTCTCACCCGCCTAAGTTTAAAAGCTTGAATTCCCACCCATCACCTAATTTTTTTATTTTTTTAATTAAAATTACTAAATTACCCTTTAAAAAATATAAAATTTATAATAAAAATATAAAATAATTTTTAAATATAAAAAATTTAAAAAAAAATTTAAAAATTTAAAAAAATTTGAAATTCGAAAAGTATAGCAGCAACCACCGCCGCCAGCACCGCGGCGATGCCCGCCTACCGAACGGGGAGGCCAGATCTGGCCTCCCCTGAAACCAGGTGGTCAGAAATGGCCACTTGGTTCTATTATAGGCAGCCACCGTCGCGGTGGTTGCTGCTATACTTTTCGAATTTCAAATTTTTTTTAATTTTTTTAAAATTTTTTAAAATTTTTTTAATATTTTATATTTATATATATTTTATTTTATTAATTTATAAAATTTTAATATTAAAAAGATAAAATTACCCCTGATTATTACTATATATCCATTATTTTTAAATAAAAAATTAGATAGTGGGTGGGAATTCAGGCTTTTAAACTTAGGCGGGTGGGACTTTGTCCCCGCCTCAAACTATGGGTGGGAAAATGTCCTTTGGCCTAATTTATATAATTGAAGTCTAATAATATGTCCTTTCCCTGTCTCCTCTCTTTCAAAGCTTTCATGGCTGAAACCGTTTCGTTTCTCTTACTTTTCCTCGCTTCAAACGCACTTGCTGTCGCAGCAAACACCGCATATCCGACAATCCCCGGCGCCGACAGCGGTGATTGCGCTCTATCTGGCGAACTGAAGCCGGTCCGGAGAGAGATTTACGGTGAAGGACAAATCTATGATATCAGCCATCGTTATACGGAAGATATGCCATCTTGGGACGAGACAGAAGGGCTCGGACAGTTCTTATGGCTTCCTGCTAGCATTAAGAACGGCTCGCTCGCTAATAACTCAGAGATGAAGCTCCCAACGCACACGGGAACTCACGTGGATGCCCCTGGTCACGTGTTCGATCATTATTTTGATGCCGGCTTCGACGTTGATACTCTTGACTTGCACGTGTTGAACGGTGATTGAGTAGTTGTTGGTTAAACACTTTGTTTTGTGATTTGAGTTTTTGATTACTATATGTTTGATTAGAGTACTGTGTGTAGGGCCTGCGCTCTTAGTTGACGTTCCAAGAGATAAGAACATCACAGGTATGAAGTTTGTTGCTTCTTTCTGCAATTTTGGAAACAAAGTTCGTCATGCTTTTCGTGTTGAAGGCTTTTTTTCAGAAATGTTTTCAAATAAGTTTTCGTTCAATATGACTATGTGCCTAAACTATGTAATTTACCCTGTTGCATATGATATTTTTAAGCTGTTGAAAAGTTACATATATACATTCCCTGTCCAAACTAAGTTATGCAACCAATATGGCATGATGCGATTAGAGCTCTGTAATTTTAAAATAAATGAACTAAATTGACTAGATGATGTGGTGACCATGCATTAGCGCTCTAGAAGTTAGCAGAGGAACTTTGTATGTGTAAGATTGCTCTTTGATAAATGATAAGCTTATTTCATGTTTTAAACACAAACCTAATTTTTACAGCTGAAGTAATGGAATCCTTACATATTCCAAAGGGAGTACGCCGTGTGCTTTTTAGAACATTAAATACAGACAGGTAAAATTTATATGAATAAAATTTGCATTTATCTTGGACCATGTTAATGTTTTAGTTTTTACTTTGGAGTAAGAAATGGTTTTTTTGGTATTTTCATGGACCCTAATCAGGTCGTTTATACTTGCTTGAAAGGATTTTCTTCCACACATAGTACAAATTTACTGTTTCTTATAAAAAAGTTGCTTGACTCTGCTTTTTTGTTTTTCTTTATTATCTATCAGCTGTGTTGCCATGAAATGATTATAATTTCATTTGCTAACCAATAAGAGCTCTGCCAATATCGTATGACCTTAAAAAGGTTTTGCCTGCACCTTGTACTGTTCATTTAAATTTTTCAAGGAGTTTAAAATGTTGCTAAATTAGAAGAATAGTTCTAATGCAAAGAAATTATATGTGAATTGCAAACTAATTCTTAGTTCAATCTCAGGAAGCTTATGTTTAAAAAGGAGTTTGACACAAGCTATGTTGGATTTATGAAGGATGGAGCAAAATGGTTGGTGGAAAACACTGACATCAAACTTGTTGGTGAGATCTAGATTTTCTTCATTTGTTTGCAACTATATATCTAGGGAATACCTTCATATGTGTTTTTATGCTGTTTAAGTGAATTGGAAACTTATTAAAAAACCACTCTTGTATTTTATATATGATTGTGTATTATGTGTTGGTTTCTTAACAAAATTTATTTTCAACTGATTTCTTGCATACAAGTGATCATTTTCTTGCATAAAAAGATTCATGAAACTCTTGTAGGGCTTTAAGAGCTTAACCTAATGATTGATAAATCTCTTTCTCTTCTTTGCTCTCTGGGGCAACATCCAATGGGTGTGCCAAATTAAAAAAGCAGTTAGGAAAACTCAAAACTCTTATAGTCAATAATGGGCAGCTCGCTCTATTAGGAGCCATTACAACATTTCTTTCGTATGCTGATGGCTTGTCTCAATCATACCTTGATTCTGTTCGTTTCTGATGTTAAGTCAGCTGATCAACTCTATGGTGTCCTAAGTGTATGGCATTGGTTGTGCTAACCATGCATTGCCTGACTACTATTTAACAGCTTATTCATTTTAATTAGTAACAACCACATTGTTTGATTTACTAACACGTGTCTTCTCTTTGATGTCAGTTGTATCATGGTCTGATCTTGTTTGGCATGACCCCAATCCTTTCTGTAGCATCTGCTTGTACCATTATGTTAGAATTTGCATAACCAGTGGTTTTTATTGTGGGTTAACTAACGAAGTCAAGGTTCTAAAGATGTTGTATCTTGGTTGTCTATCTTCATTGTTTTTGTTTATCAAGTAGCAGTTGGGCATGATGCTTTGACTTGTTCTACTAGGAAGGCATGTCAGTGAGTGGTTTATTTTGTAATTAACTATTGAGCGGAAATGGTTTATAAATTTGCTAAATCATGGCCATGGTACTATCTTATCTTTCCTTCCACTCACAAACCTCTTCATCTTCTAGAAATGTGAAGTTGAATCCTTGACTCCTTTGCAGTTGTGACTCGTAATGCATATGCAAAATTAGTACTGATTCAGATTAATATTGCATTAATGGAATTTTGATTGAATACATAACATAGATGTGTTTTATGCTGATTTTCCTTTATGATTTTATGCTGACCCTTTAAATTTCTTTTAGAGTGCAACCATTTCTGTCTATATCATGCATTGTTGGAATCAGTGTGAGGAAAAACCATGGAACCTCCCGTTTGTGTAATCTACATTTCAATGATGTGCAAGGCTCAGAAATTTGTCTATTGTGAATTGTAGGTATTGATTACTTGTCTGTTGCTGCGTATGATGATCTACTTCCATCTCACTATGTTTTCCTAGAGGGCAGGGTAAGACAATCACTTTTATCTGTTGCAAAAAATAAAAATAAAAATATTTTACCTACAATAGGCTAAATAAAAAATAAATCAAATATATAAGATATGGTATTAATTGTGGCCCTTGAATTTGCTATTGTCTTTGTAGAATCATATAATGTTATTTCTTTTGCACTGAACTCCAACATGCCTAACTTTTGGTGTTCAATAGTTGTATTTATTTAGCCATGAATTACATAAGGTGCTTTCATTTTGGTTAATTTTGCCAATTTTATGCTGAGAATCTTGTCTTAACTTTGTTATTGTTACTGGTTGAGACAATCAAACTCAGACTTGGTAAGAATGTGTATTGGTAGGACCACTAGAACTTTGATTCCTAAAGACCTTAGAAAATTTTTTATATATGTGATTGAAAAATGAATTAGTGTGCCATCCCAAAAGTGGGCAACTGAGCATTCACAATTGTGAAAGAACAACGTTACTGACACCTCTTCCGATAAATGGTTTCCATTTTTCACTATTTCCCTATTATGATTATTATATGATTTTTAGTTAATGTTTTAGAGCCACTTTCTGGATTCAGGTGGAAAAATTAGTGTTAGTATTCATCAATTGCCAATAATCCTAGTCTCTTCCTCAGGAAATCATTCTCGTGGAAGGCCTTAAACTGGACGGTGTGCCAGCTGGAATATATTCAGTCCACTGCTTACATCTAAGGTTGCTTGGTGCAGAAGGATCACCGATCAGATGCATCCTCATTAAATGATAATCTTTCCCAGGTGAGATTTCAAGCATTGAGTTTTATCATAAAACTTTATTACCACTGTTATATGAAATTACTTTTACTATTCAACTCAAAACCAGTGTTATATCTTTTTAGTTGCATGTGTTACAATGTCTATTATTTTTGGAATGAGAATAATTAAAAGTGAGATTGTAATTCATTTGTGGCTGGAAGAATGACAGGGTGTGGAGGAGTTAGATGGAGTGAGTGGGGGGTGAAATATGGTTTCAGAATGGAGTGTAGATCATCCTTTCCAATATAAAAATATGCAGATAGGTTTATTATAAGTCAAACACAATAAATATCTGATGGTAAAATTGTTGGATGTGCAACATACAAATATTTTGGTTGTCATTTAACATTTGCGAGTTTAGGTAATATCAGATTCTTTGTAGATATATAGGTGAGTATTGCAAAAATATGTCATATCCCTTAGAAAACAACAAAATTTTTTTTTTCACAAAATTAATATTGATCCGTGAATAACTTGTCTATCGATGCCCTAATAGGCTAGAATCTTTACTTTGTATATTGTCAATAAAACATAAAAGATTATATGATCAAATACGATATTGCAATTGATCAAATTTTTTTATTTAGTGATGATATTATTTTATAATGATTTATATAAAATATTATACAATTTAGTCTTAGAAGAGTTTTTAAAGGCCAAAAGACTTATTCCTACCCAAGGATTATCTAAATGACAAAGTCCCACTTAAAAACTTTTGAAAAACTAAATATTCATTTGTTAATCAAATTTCTTTTGAATTTTTTTAATATTTTTGATAAAATGGCCAAAATATTTTAAATATATATCTATTAATATTAAACATTTTAATATAAAATAAAATTAATAAAATAATAAACATTAATAAAAATAAAAATTTTTAAATAAGGCAACTTCGCCACTTTGAAGTTAAAATTTAAAAGATTGATAAAATTTATAAATTAATAAAAATTTAATTTTAAAATTTTTTATTAATTATTTATTATTATATTAATATTATTTTTTATTAGATTAAATAATTAATTTTATTATATAATTTTTAAATTCTTTTTATTTAAAAAAAAAATGACTTTTTAATAATTAATATTTAATAATTAATCGTTAAATTTAATATTTAATTTTTTTAAAATTAATGAGTAAGACTTTGTTATCTAGGAAAACCTTAAGTGAAAATAAATTTTTTGACTATTTTTGAACGCACCTTAAGATTTGATCTTGTTAGAAATTATGAACTAAAGAAATTAAAAATACCAAACGACTTAATCCTATCCAAGGTCTTTTTAAATGATAAAATCTCATCTATTAACTTTTAAAAAGTTAAATATTCATCCATTAAAGTTAACGATTCAATTTAATAGTCAATGATTAAATTTAATTAGTTAAAAGAATATTTTTGTCTTTTTAAATAAAAATAATTTAAAAAATAAAAATAAAAATAATTAATTTTATAAAAATAATTAAAATATAATATTAAAATAATAATACAAAATTTTAAAAAATGGTCATCGTTTGTTAAAAACTTAATCAAATGGTCATCTAATTGGATTAGTAACCGGATCTGACAATAAAAAATCTGGTAAAGATAGTCAGATTTAGTTGTCTTCACTATCAAAGATAGTCGAAAATGATCGGTATGTTTGAAACTAATCATTTTCAGTTATCTTCGAACTTGAAGATAGTTAGATTTGGTTACCTCTGTTATCAAAACGATCAGATCTGATCGTTAATTCAATTTGGTGACCATTTATGATCACTTAGTAGTGATGATTTTTTTAAAAAATTTTAAATTTTTTAGTATTTATATTAATATTATTTTATATTAAATTTTATTTTAATATTAATATTATTTATTTTTTATGAAGGGTATTTTAGTCATTTGATAAAAAAATTTATAATTTTGGATGGAAATTAGTCAAGGGTAAGTATTTGACTTTTTAAAAATTTTTGGACAAGACATAATGTTTAGAGAAACTTTGGGTGGGAATAAGTTTTTTGGCCAATTAAAAATGAACTTAGAAAATATACTAAAGTTATTTCATTCATTTCTGGTTTATCATCGGCCCCTAGTAGTTAAAATTTATAATATAGTTATGCAATTAGTCTTTAAATTAATTCACAATTACAACTAAAACAAAAAATTTGTACATTTTGTATTTTAGGATATTCAAATATTGACATAACAATTTATGATGAATTAGCTCAATTTTTTACTATATATAGAATGAATAAAAAATCTGTTGTATTTGATAACGTATCATCATTTGATAAAGCTATTGTCTTGATATTACGACATTAAAATTTATATTATTAAATTAAATTTTATTGATAAATAAGATTTTTAAAGGTCAACTTTATAAGCAATTAAATATCTTCGATAAGGGTATCATTCTATATTTAAATATCAACATTTGACTTTTTATCTATTTATATTCATTATTATAATAAACGATAGTTAGCAATTTTTATATGTTTCCAATCAATTTTGAAAATAAACACTATTTTATAGCAAAATTAAACTTTGTTTAGTGATTGATGACAGTGTATGACTCAATAAAGTGTTATATAAAAGATCAAAAGAGGTTTATGAAGGAAATGACTCAATGCACGATTGAGATCTTGACTATACAAAGCTTAAGCCATGTATTGGGTGGATTTGGATCGTTCCCATCTCTTTTATTTGCTAACTTAGCATTGAATATTTGACGTTCCCCAATGGGCAATCGAATTAAAAGGATTAAGGGGTTTTCATATTGAGATTCGTTTGTCTTTCATTCGATGAACCATGGACTTTCACAATAAGGGGTCATTGTGTCTTGGGACACCCTTGGCCTCCGAGTTCTTTTTTGGCCACATGGATTGATTTGGAAAACTCACACAAATCAAAACGACGTCGGCTAGACTGAGACACTGCCGTTTCATTTTCCATGCTTTGTCTCTAGTCATAACCCCGTCATTTTGATCTAGGGTTTTAACACAGCTGACAGAACCCTGGTCCGGAGCGAGGGATCGCACTATGGAGAGCGTATCATACCAGCGATTTCCCAGAGTCAAAATTCGTGAGCTCAAAGACGACTACGTGAAGTTCGAGCTCCGCGACACCGATGCGTCGATGGCCAACGCTCTTCGGCGTGTAATGATTGCCGAGGTACCCACCATTGCTATCGACCTGGTCGAAATCGAAGTCAACTCTTCCGTCCTCAACGACGAGTTCATCGCCCACCGTCTTGGCCTTATCCCTCTCACCAGCGAGAAAGCCATGAGCATGCGCTTCTCACGTGACTGCGATGCGTGTGACGGAGATGGTCAATGCGAGTACTGCTCCGTGGAATTCCATCTGAGAGCCAAGTGCATGAGCGACCAAACTTTGGATGTCACTAGTAAGGACCTGATCAGTTCCGACCATAACGTTGTTCCCGTAGACTTCGCCGATTCTTCCGCATCCGATTCAAGCGATCAACAAAGGTGAATTTTTTGGCAGCTATGTTGAAAGTAAAATATGGATTTCTAATGTAATTTGACTATTATGATTTTAATTTCTGGATTTTTGATGGTTTATGGAATAACGGTATTACTAATAGGTCTTAGATTCTGTATATATGTGATATGCTATTATAATCTGGAGTACATTTGATAAACAAGATATGCTGAGTTCTATTTTATTCATTCGTCACTGCTAGGAACCATTTTTTGATATTTTCATGAATTTCACGGGCTTTGAACGTACATGGTTCGTATGGATTACAAGGCCTCCTAGGGGCTTTATTTTTGCTTATAGAATTTTAGATTTTCTCCTTTGAATTTCATTTAAATTTACACTGTTTCTTACCCACACACAAATAAAAAGTCTTAAATTGGCCTGAGGTTTTTTCATCCAAAATACAAAGGCGGATCAGAGTTTCGTATCTTGTTAATTCCTTTCTATGTTCTTCTGTGCTTGACTAGTGATTGAATAATGGCTTTAGTGGTGAAAAAGTTATTAATATGTTGTTGAGTTGGGGATTATAGAAGTATACTATTTTCCTTATACTGAATGCAAAGCATCTCTTATGTTGTCTATGCATTCTCAGTCCTGATTTATTGGGATGTTATAATGCTATAAAATTGTTTGCTGTTGTGTCTTGTGTTGCAGCCATTTTGGGTTTTTGCAGTTTTTACTTCCCTCTTGGTCCACCTCGAAATGTGTATATTTCATTTTAACATATTCCTTTAATTTTGTGTCAACTGCATTTGTTCTCTATTTGGCAGCAGCACTAATGCAATCAAGTCTTGTTTAATTATCAACTATTCCTTGGCAATAAATGGCTCAGAATATATTGGTCAACCCAAATGGATTCTTGCTTGTTTTTCTCTGTAAGAACTCAATTTCACCTGACCTAACATTGATTATTGGGTTAGCCTCAAGGTTTTACATGTCTATCACCCATGTTTTAATGCAGGGAACTGTCCTAAATTTTCATATTCATTTTGTTTTTCTTCTATCTAAAAATTGCATAGAGTATATCTAAATTCCTTTCTCTTTTTTTCTCCCTTGATTTTCCTTTTAACTCTTGAAATTGCAATATGATGATGTGGCTTGTTGTGATCCATGTTTTTATCTACATAATTAATGTTTTGAACCAGAGTTAGTTTCTTTTGCATCTAGGGGCATTATCATTGTGAAGTTGCGTCGTGGACAAGAACTGAGGCTTAGAGCAATAGCCAGAAAAGGGATAGGCAAAGATCATGCAAAATGGTCACCTGCTGCAACTGTCACTTTCATGTATGAACCAGAGATCCACATCAATGAAGATTTAATGGAAACTCTGACACTTGCAGAGAAACAAGCCTGGGTTGAAAGTAGTCCAACCAAAGTGTTTGACCTAGATGAAGATACTGGACAGGTTGAAATCCTTTTATAAAAAGTACTGTAAATAGTTGTATCAATTTTAGTGGAACCTTCACCTTGTATGTTAAATTTAAAAAGATGCTTGTCATTGCAAGATGTAATTCCAGTATGCAATTATCATTTTTCCTTAGAAGACATAAAAAAATAACTTTAATTTTAGCTGAAATGTCTAATAAGAATAACAGTTAGTGATCTCCCCAAGATAGAGGAAAAGGTGGAAATAGGTGCAGAATGTTTGCTCTTTTTATTTTTTGAGCGGTTTACCCTGGTGGATTTGAATGGTATAGATGTTGTTAGAGTCCTTTGTGGTTTATTATTAGTCTGATCTGGATATCAGAGCATCAATCTTGTAGTAGGCTTCATTTTTTTCCTTGAGTTTTTAGAATGTAAATTAAAAAATTCCAATAAGCTGTTTCCCTTTGAGAGCTGCAACTTGTTTGTAGATTGTTTTTAAGTGTTAATTGTATTATTTTCTTCAATATCTTTTTTTATTTTTTTCTTTTCTCTAGATCATTATATAATACATATAATATAAACAACTGTAACAGGTGGACATGGTGTTACAGTAAGGAATTAATTGGACTGGTAAACGGTTATGCTTGTATGGGGGTGTGTTTGCAAGTGAGACGGAGAGCTGCAGTAGAAAGAACATGCATATGTTCAATTGGATATAGTGGCTGGAGAAGAGAAAATGTTTATTTTTGTCTATGATGGCCATCTTCTGGAGGATTATATTTTGAGGGTTTATTGAATGTATTACTGGGAGTGGTAGGATTTTAGCTTGAGGATGCTGTTATGGTGGTTTTGTACAATGAACTTGTACGCAATATGTTGTCAAAGATACTCAAGATTAGTAATAATTGGAGCACGTATTTAGGATTGGGAAATGTCAGGAAACAATAATGTGGCAGTTATAAGCTTGATGCATGATGTTGTGAATAAGTCAAAATGATTTTGGCTTGGAAGGTTAATATTTAAGTATATTTGGGGCCTGATTCGCATTTATTTATCTTATTATCTGCTGAAATTCCTATGTATGATTTTTATGACTTTGCTTATGATGTAATCATTTCCTTCAATACAATGCTTCTGTAAAATTGCTATCTAATCTTTGTAAGTGCTAAAATTTATAGGTTGTAGTGGTTGATCCTGAGGCGTACACTTACGACGAAGAAGTGATTAAGAAGGCAGAAGCCATGGGGAAGCCAGGACTAGTAGAGATCTATGGCAAAGAAGACAGCTTTATATTCACTGTGGAATCTACAGGTGCAATTAAGCCTTCTCAAATGGTACTGAATGCCATAGAAGTTCTGAAACAAAAGCTGGATGCAGTTCGCCTGTCTGAGGATACAGTGGAAGCTGATGATCAGTTTGGTGAACTTGGAGCGCATATGCGAGGAGGATGATTATATTAACTTAGCCGTTTATTGTTAAAATTAACTCAAGATCTTAAGCTGTTGATACCATTTAACCATGTCAAAACATTTTTACATATTTCAGTGTATATTTTCCTTAGAATGATTGAATGACTGGTCTAGTCACATTCTCGATGTTGTTGAAACTGTGTGGCCATGCATGTTAAAAATATCAATCAGTCACCATATGGAACATTACCTTGCAGGCAGGCAAAGATACAGAGTTGTCTTGATTTGAGTTTTTGGTGTATTCTGTTTCACGGGTTTACGCATTGGACAAAAGTTGTACCAATAACTCCAGCTCGTATCCAAGTGAATCCTATGACTGAACCAAAGTCAGCTCAAATTGAGCTGTTTGATCTGAAATGGTGAGAGAGAAATTCTGAGATGTTTTCCGTATGTAGATGGTCGATATGCACAGTTGGATGGACTTGGGTCGCCTAATGGAATTAAATCTTCTAGACACTGCAGCCAATATCATCACCATTTTCATTAAAGTACATCATCAAAAGCATTTACTCAACACTTGAATTTTCTGATATTTGTTTTTTAGGGTTCAGTTATGAGAGCTTTTACGAGGAGCATCAAAGAGGAATTTATGAACCATTTATAACGTCTGAAACATTTGTGCAGCCTTTAAGCAGTAGTTTCCATCTGTATGTTGTACTGTGGTTGACACCATGATTTCATTTGTTGTATCATTTTGTTATGTTCTATCCGTGTACTTGAAATTCTAGTCACGGGTTTCAAGTTTTTCTAGTAAAAATTAAGAACCGTGGTCCAACCTTATTCATTAACTCTGGCTGCATTATCTGCTCAATAATGCAGGCACATAAAATATTAAACTCATCCCAATGAAACGAAACTTGACTTGTTGTGAGGTTGACTAATTTTACAGGAATAAAAGCAATCTTTTGTTGGAAATATTCATATTGACGTTACTTGACTTGAGTATCATCACTCATCAGCTTCACAGGATAGAAGCTAGGCAAAAAATGACCTTTTGTTTTTGTTTATCTTTTAGCTAGGTTGTCTACGAAGGCTACTTCACCTAAAGCACATGATTTACCTAAAGAAAACAGGTGGGTCTAAGCATAAACAGGGTTTAGGAAAGTATTGGCTTTTGAGCCCCAGGAACCAGCCTGGGGGTTCCTTGGTTGATTTTCTTGCGAGAAGGGTAAAAATTCAAATTATAACTACTCTAAAATTAAATTTTTTATTTTAACTGATAGAATATAATTAAAGTCTTATGTTTATTCGAAGTATAATGGTCTAATATGATTGATAGTTTATAAAAGCATTAATATTAATTGAGTTTTTCATCATAAACAAAAAAAAAAAATACTGATTTTTAATTGTTATATGAAAAAGTGATAGTACATTTTATGTTAACAATTCATAAAGGCTTTGATAAAAAAGGAGTAAGTACCATCCTACTCAAGGTTTGGCCTATAAACACTTTTTGTTTAATAAATGTATAAATTTTTTTTTAATTCAAAACCTAATATTGTTAACAAAAAAATCTTTAGTAAAAGGGAAATTTTGTTATTTTTATTTCCTAAAATTTGAAAATAAAAAAAAGTTAAAGTTTGTGAGTCAGACTACAACCAAGGTGAGAGATATGAGAATTGCTAATTTTCACATTCCAATTATTAGGTGTTATTCCTTGTTGCCCATGTGCAATGCACTGTGTCTGAAGTAACTCAATTGAGTTAGTTAAATTTTTTTCGATCGATGTACAAGCTAAGTATAGAATTGTTAGGATTATCACGCCTTGAGAGTTCATGTCCAATTAGTAAGGTAGTTGCCCCAATGAGCCATTCAATATGATTTGAATATTGAAGTGGGATCAAAGAGAAGGGCTAGGAAAGCATATTGTTTGAAAGAAGAAAGGAATTCTTCAAAAACAAAGGTGAAAAGTTTGAACATTATTAAAAGTATGGGAATATATTGAACCACAATCAGTCATGATTGGACGTATCACAAACCAATTGAAAACTTCACTGTCAAAACTTTTCTTTGGTCAAATTCACAAACTCAACACTCTAGAGACAATTTCTTGTTAAATAATGATAAACTATGTGATGAATGATCAAGAATATCACCAACACGTGACTTTACTCAAAGTGTGAACAAAAGGTCTTCCTATCTACAAATAGTGAGAATGATATTAGTTGATAGTTTTCATGATTCCTATAATTTGCTTAACATTGAATAACAAATTTCTATTATCATGGAACTATATTCTATGCTATCAAAAGTTATAATCGAAATACAATTACTTTTATATTATATTGTGAGCACACCATTACTTGATAATGATGACACTTATTAACATTTGTGATATTGCCTTTTACATATTCAATTACACATGTAATTATAGACTCTTCTTCTATAACTTCCAGACTATACAACGCTCCAGGACATAAAAAAAAAAAATTTACAATTTTTTAGCATTTTTATTGTAATCTTATTATAATTTTCTCAAAATAGTTAATAATATAATTACGAACGTAAACTTCGGATATACAATTTGAACTATTTAAAAAACTCATCATATTCATATGTCTTGCATTGAATTTTTTCATTATTCATTATACTTTTTATTGGTACTAATTTTATCACCAACATCGACAAAGAGAAGGGAGGAAGAATCATTAGAAGTCCAAGACAACATCTCTATTGATAACGATGGGAAAGATCTTGGATCGAAGGCAGAAAAGAAGGACATGTTGGCACAACCAACAAAGAGCAAATAAGTTTTACTAACTCTTAATTATTTCTATCATTAGCTTTATTAAGATCAAGGTATACTCCCAGAGTTTAATGGTGTCATTTTCTTGGAATTTAGGTGATATATGAAAGGGGAGTAAAGAAATTGAGGGTGTGCTATTAGAGGAGTCTAAATGAATTATCCATTTTTCATATTTGAATGTAATTATGAAGTGTTTAAAAGAGACATAGATGTTAAAGATACTTTCAAAAATGAAATACTTAAATGGCCTCTTAACTTTCTAGAGTCATACTACAACTTTTTTGTTTTGGTTACCGGAGCTAGGTTTTGAATAAAATTGTATAATTTATATTTTAAACGGGGAAGACAAATATTTTTAATGCTAAATCTTTGTAGAAGCATGTTAATCACTGTTTGATAAAGTCAGTGACCGAGGATGAAGGAGTAACTCAGGCCAGCCATAAGATACCCAAATCTTTGTCGAAGAAACAGACATACTGGCAGGGTGGCAGTGCAGCCACATTGCAGAGTTCTGGGTACGCTGACGCTCATCATATCAAATACTCCTTTTGTCCTTTTCCTTATTCTTACCTTGTAGATGGAGAGCACTCTTTTTAGGCCTAATTGCCAACGCTACTCATGGCTCAGCATTCAAAATTTTACCACATCCAATAGAAAAAAACACTGCAGTCAAACATCTCCATCTACCCTTTCCCTCAACGTATTTAATGTTGTGTGTTATGGGTTATGGGTCACCATTCCTATCACATCCCTAACATTAGCAACATTGAAATTCAATAATAATATTCCTTTAGGGTTGTACTATATCCCTCAAGTCCTAGAGAGAGATTTTGCAGTGCAAACTGTAAAGAGACTCCCATTCTTAACCCAGGACGAGGAAGCCTCAGTTAATAAACAAAACACCACGGGAAGTGGCATCAACAACTTGGAGCAGAGTTCATTTATTATATATGTGATTAAGAAACTAGGCAGGCAGGGAGGGAGGAAGGGAGGGTTCTTTTGTTAGCTCAGCTGTAGGGACAATTTGATCTGATTGGTAATAAGAATGATTGATCAGGGTCACATTATTTTTTAACTGTTTAAAAAAATTCAAAGCAATTTTTTATAATTAATGATTAAATACATAATCTAAATTGTCTAAATATAAAAATAAGTTGAATTTGATGACACACATGCTCAAAATTGATATCGACGGTTTAGAGTTCAAGTCATAAATAATTTTTTTATTGACTGAGTCAAACAAAGGTTTTCTGCAATTTAACTACTTGGACTGGTGTTTGTGTCATTCTGATCTAATCTGATCTAATTCCTAAAATGGTAACTATAAACATTTTCCCCAGTGTGTTATAGTCTAACCAATTGGATCGGCCTAAAGACATTGCTATGTCAAAAATCATCATTCATACACAAAGACCCCCACTTCCTTTGTTGGAAAGCATGGTTGTTTTTGAAACTATCACTCAAACATAAGCACCACCATCGTCATAAGTTTGACCTGTGTCTGTCATATCTTTGGTGCCAGCATTACAAAATAAAGATTTCTCAATGGTCTTTTGCCTTTAATTAGGGTGTTTTGAGGCAAACAACAAGCTCAATAGGAAAAGAAACATGAACCTATAAATCTCAAGTCCAAGTTTGGTTGCCCCGACTATGGCAGAAGAGATAAAATGGAAAAGTGGAAGAGAATAAGAATAATTAAAAAAAGAGAGAGAGAATTTTTTCCTTTCATATTTGGTGGTAGTCTTTTCCAACTTTTTTAAATCCAATATTCTGTTTGGCGTGATGGATTTAGGCTCAAAGGACGTAATTAATGTACGAAGTAGTGTCATAATTTCACTAAAATAATAAATTAATAATTTACAGTAAAATCAAATCATTGATTCAACTTTTAAATATTTCATATTTTACATATAACAAAATAAGGGATACCGACATAACATCAATTTGCATTGAAATTTTTTGTCAGCACTCTTACCATCTAAGCTTTAATTTGATTAGACTCAGCATTCCCAGAACAAGATTTCAATTTGATAAGACTCAGCATCCTCAGAATTAGATTTCATAAAATTTTATGTCTAAACATTTGCTAGCACAATTTATTTGCATCAGCCTACCTCTTCGTACCCCAACAATTTATTGCATCCCTTCTTTTCTATCCTGATGACAAAGGCACTACATGATTTACATGCACATATAAAATAGATAAAAATTAAATCTAGTGTCATGATGGCCAATCTGGACCACAAATCTTAAAAAATCTGGTTCCTTCTCCCCAATGGCTTCATTGTACTTGCTAAATGTACACACCATGTATAAGTTGTCACCACAAATGGCCATAGGAGTGTTTTTTTTACTGATTTTCAAAATATTAATGGGGTCTTTATTGAATAGATGCAAACTTAGCATCGATCCATCATAAAACCAAGAGTAGTTTAAAAAATTACTCCATTTATGAAAAGTTCTGGGTGGAAGAGGGATAAGTTGGTTTAAAATTGTAGGCATTATATGAGATGAGATGGTGGAAGGAAGATATTGGATGCTGATTGGGTAGAATAAAAAACATTTACTATTTTACAGAAGGTATGAATGAAATGAAAGGACTTCACTTCTCAGACCAGTTATATGATTCACGTATTGGACATGCAATTTTATGGCATTTTTGCAGAAGATTTGGGGTCCTCCATTTCTGAATTTCTTTAGGGGTCACTGCTCTCTGCTCTACCTGCATTTCCTCAGCAGCCCTCTCTATGCTCCCTGGGACCATCTGCCATATTTATTGTATTTATATTTATCTACATGTTAATTCAAACTTCCAAAAATACATATTTAATAACATGTCTGTCTTGCTACCTTGCATCTGCCCTCTCTCATAATTACTCTATGAGTTAAACAGCTTCTACCTTATGTATATATATGCCTTGCTGAACCAAACATAACTACAATTACATAGGAAATTGCATCTTTTGGCAAAGACCCTTAAGAACCCAGAAGAGGTTTTTTTTTTCTTTTATTTACTATAGGGGAATCGAATTGAGTTTAATTGGAGAGATCCTTATTTAACAATGTCGAGTGATAGTGATGAGTGATTAAGGTAACCAGGACAATGTATGGGCAAAAAAGTAGAAGCATTTAAAGATGATTTTCTGATTGAACTAATCTTGTTGGGTAACCATTGAAATTATGCTTTGCTCAGTTTTGTGTTGTCATGAGTCTTCAATAGTTGAAATGAATGGACATGAAAAAAATCAGTTAATTTGGCTTCTTTTAGTTCTTTTCACCTGATAAAGTTAATCTTTTGTATGAATTTCACACCATTCTCCTTATTTCACCTCCAATAATGCTTTAATTATCTCTTGAATTATATATGTATATGATAAGAAATGGATGTCATGCTTATATCAGAATGTAGATGTAAAGGAAAGAAGATATGGAGAGAAAGTGAAGAGTTACAAATGGGTGAAGTAACAGGGTTGCCATGTTATGTGGTGGAGACATTATGGAAAGTTGAGATGATGAGGATTTTGGTTGAGTTTATTGAGTCAAAAGGACAATTGATTGCCTGTCTAAGAGCTAAAGATAGAAGAGAGCAGAAGGCATAAATATAAAAAAACATAAAAATTGAAACTGAAATGCTAACTAGTGAGTGAGCCCATTTAAAGGTGGCACCATTTTTCTTACAAAAAACAAACCCTGACTTGGGTAGAATGAGAGAGAGACTGAAAAGAGGCCCCATTTGGGTCCTCTTTTTGCTGTCTTTCTAAGACTTTACAGCTGTGGAGCAAGACAAAAAGAAGAGAGTAGAAGAAGAAATTACAAAAAGGTTTTTGGTCCAAACTCCTGTGATTTAGTAATGAAAACATGGCAAGAGGAAGACCAGGTCAAAAGACTTGTTTTTAGATCACCAAGCCGAGATCAAATATTATTCTACAATTATTGAAGTGGGCCACAATCACTAAACAACCTGTTTCCCTTTGAAAAAAAAAATCTCATTTCATATTCATTCTCTCTTTTCTTTCTTTCTTTCTCTCTTTCTTTCTAGCTAGCATGCATATGATTTTTCTTATATCCACAGTACAACAAATTTAACAAAGGCTGAAAATTTAAAAAAAAAAAAGGAACAGAACACCAAACTCAACCACAACATCAAGGATTTTGTCTCCCAATTTCAATTTTACCTTTTACCTGTTTACCTTTTATAGGCTGAATTGATGTCCATTAGGCTGAATCCTCTCTTTAATATTATTTTATTCCTTCATTCTTAATTTCCTACTTTGTCATTTCTTGTAAAAAGGCTTCATTTAGTGGACATATATTGGAGGTTGCCAGAGAATGTCAATAATTTCTGATGAGTCCACTACCTAATCTAATCTCTCTACTAATTTAATTTTATTAATAAATAAATGGCAGTCAATTATTTTCTACAAGGGCCACAACATCACAATAAACAAATTAGTCATTTTTTAAAAATAAATGAGGGTTGAAATCCCTAAAACTTTATGAGATTATTGATAGTGAATAATTATTATTTCTTCAATAAAAGTGGCAGAGGCATGCCCTGTTAAGATTGAAAGAAATGGAAATTTTAATATAAATATACAACACGTGAAAAAAGCAAGAGGGAACCATTCTAATTTTTATTGCCAAAGCGTGACCTATAAAATACATTTGCAAAAATGCAATTAAACACTGTAATTTTTATTGTAATTAATTAGAAACAAGAACGTAAAAGTTAAGAGGAAACATTCCAATTGTAAAAAGCTGAAGCATTTCGGAGATTTCTTTTGGGTGTCGTTTGTCTTCTTCTTCAACCCAAAGCCCCTTGTTTTCAAACTTATTGACTAGAGAACTCTACAAATTCAACACAGAAGCTTTTCAAATCTTCTTGAGTAAACAGTCTTGAGAGTTCATTCATTTATAGCTACGCAAGCTGCTGATAGTAAACTTAATTTGAAATCCATGCTGATTAGGGGGGAGAGTGAAAATTCTGAAAGCTGGGGAAGTCCCCACAAGACTGGATTCCAAAAAGTGCGGGAAATCTAAGAGCAATAGGCGATGTTTTTTGATTGAGATTAGGTTATTGAGAGCGGGGGTCACCTCAAACCAAGGGAACTTGGCGTGGCTGGAATGGGATGGGATGGGATGGGATGGCCCTGGCTACGAGGTCAAACCCAAAAAGTCTCTCTTAACCAAACCCCAGAAACCTCAACTGCAGTGGCCGACAAGACAAGATTTTCTTCTCTTCACATGCAAACAAACAAACAAACCCCATCTAACTATTTTCCATATTAATCAAATCAATACTCTTAATTACGATTAGACAGACAATTATTTTTATTTGGCACATTCTTCGGTCAGGGTTTGGACTAATGAGAAGCCAACAGAAGAAATGTTTGATTTTAATCTTAATTTATTATACATAAAACAAAAATGTTTTGGGTTTTTTTAATATAGTTCTTATAATCAATGTTTATGACTGGCACCAGAAAGGAAAAAAAAAAAAAAACAAAGAGAGACAGCGAGAGAGATTTTTTTAACTGGTACGACTGCCAACAATGTCCACAAACACCCTATTCAGAGATGGCATTGGCAAAGGCATCCGTTGCTCTTGGGCCCTGCTCTTCTTAAAGAACCTGTTTTGATCTGGAGATGACAAGACCTGTGACTTGATAACTGTCCAAGACTCGTTCGAGCTCCCACAACTGAACTCAGATTCAATGATTTCGCTGGGGCTGCTAGGGAATGGCTCACACTTGCGCTTGCGTAGATTCTGATAGGCGTTGCTTTTGGTAGTAGACAGCTCGAGAATAAGCTTGTAGCACTCATTTACTCTCTCCTGTTGCAATTTAGTTGAGTATTAAATATAGAATTAACGCCCATATTATGGGTTAATAATTGTATTAATGAATGACTATTTGTTCGACTTAGATCTATGATAATACGATAAATAATGTACTCAACAAACAACAGACTGTAATGATGGGCGATGGCTGTTTATATTCATTACCTTGCTTATTTTAAGAACACCCAGAAGCTGGTTTTTGTGGTCAATGGCATTCAAAGGCTCAACTTGGTCTATAACGTGCATCATTGTCGCAGCTGCCAATACAGATGGGAGATAGCTGACAAATCTTGATTCTAAAAAAAAATAAACAAACAAAAAACGTTACTTTACTTCGTGAATCGAAACGAAACTGCATCTTTTCTTGATATATTTTTTGTTTTCATCGAAAGATCTAAGTTATTGTTGTCAAAATAGGTACTTGAACGACCAGTATTATTAAATTCTCACCGGAGACAACAACGAGGAGGAGACGCTCACATTTCCTAAGAAACTCCCAGTGGAGATCATTCTTCAACTTAAGCCTCCTGATGATATGATCAACAAATGAAAGTGGCGTGACAAGATGCATCTTCCATTTGAGTGCAGAGAGCACCAAGAGCTCCATTCTCTGAATGGCTTTGGCCTCGAATAGATACCTAGCTTCCTCAACCTGCATACGTAAACAAGCACAGATCGATCTAATAAAAATGCATTACAATTAAATCTAGGCGTGTATATGTTAAAGCTGTAGACTTTCCATACTTGGAGGTCTAGGAGAAGAGGCACTTGAGTTTCTTCAACTTTAGCTGCCAAAGAGAGACAAGTAACAGCCAATAGCTGGATCATCCATGCTTTATCTCTTTGGCCACACAGGAACCTATCAAGATAGTTAATGGCAAGAATTGCAGTGAGAGTTGCGAATCCATAATGGGCATTGACCTTAAGCACCCACTGCACAGCCTCATTACGAGCCACAGAAAGACGAGCATCCATCTCCACAAGACTCAAATTGGAAAGTGACTGTTGTTGCTGTTGTTGTTCCTTAGAAAACAAAGAGAGCAGCTCTTCATGCTCCCAAAACAAGTCATGCTCCAACAAAACAACTGGAAACAAAGAAGCGCTTTCAGCATTACTCTCACTCTCGTCACCACACTCTTCTTGCACAACATCTTCTATCTCTTCCTCTTCACAGTAGAGTTCATCTAGCAAGATCGAAGAAGGGTTATATTCGTTGTCATTATCATAAGCATGCTGTTGTTGGGAATGAAGAATTGCCATCTTCTTCCGAGAAGACGTGGCGACTGTTTTGAAAGTTCATTATACAAAAGGAGACCTCATCCCGCCATCCATCTCACTCGCTCCCTTTTCTTCTTTTTCTAATATTGTGAGAAATGTGCAGAGGGAATTGGAATAGGAATGGGTAGATAAAAAGAGAAAGTAGAAAGCTTTGAAACAAGAGACGAGAAAGAGAGAGTCGACACGACTGAGTTTTTATCAGAGTGAGTTTCACGCTTGTGCTTTAGTTTATATAATTATTTAATTTAATAAAAATACAAATTTTGGGGTTTTGAAAAATCTTCGTGCTTTCGGTGTGTTCCGTTGGCGGGCTGAAAAATGTTTTGGGCACACACACCAAGTCTGACCCCACCCAAACTACCTCTCACTTAATTATTTTATTATTATTTTGAATTTTACGTAAAAAATAAATAATTTTTCAATTAATATCCACCTTAATTCGTCCGAGTAACTCGCGGCTGTAAAACGCCGGGTTATGGGTATTTTCTGGAGAGCGTGTAATACACGCGGGAGTGCGGCAAGTGAAATATGGGCTGACTCCTTACACTTAGTTTATTCGGATGGAAAAAGTCAAATAAATGATGCCGTTTTATCTGCGGCAGTGACACCCAAAGCCATTAATAAGCCAGCCGTACGCTGTTCCCTAATTTATTTTAGCTCCCATTAATTTTTGTTCTATTAAATGACCCCTTTAAATTTCATTTTTGTTTTAAATTTATCCCTTGAAAATATAATCGAAAATTTTGCCTTGGTTCTCGTCTGCTTCTTGTCTGCTCAACTCGAGTCAATCCATTTCCTGCGGGCTGCGCAGCACAACATCTCTATTTTTATATTTTAAAATTTAATATATTTGATTTTGCAGCTGTTTTATAGTTGTTCTCCACCGTGACAACAAGCAGAGAGTTTAAGGTACTAATTTAAAAGCCAACCAACATATTTCCCCCGGAGGTTTTTTTAAATGATTATCTCGCCTATGCAATTTTAAAAAATCAATTACCGGACATTTTCTTATAAAAAAAAGAAAAATGTTTTTTTATAAAATTAAATACTATTAATATTAAAATAAAATTTAATATAAAATAATAATAAATTTTTAAAAAATAATTAAAATTTTAAAAAATAAGATAAAAACATAAAAAAAGTTATTGTAACATTAACATAACCAAGTAATTATAAATAGTCACATAGTTCTATTAACAACAAGATCTAATCATTTTAATAGTCAAAGATGTTAGATTTGATTTAAAAAAATCTAACAGAGACTGCTAAATCTAGTCATTTCTGTCACCGTAAAAAACTGAAAATGACTGATATATTTGACATTAGCTGTTTTTTACTATTTTAAATGGTGGAGGTGGTCACGTCTGACTATCTCAGTTAGATCTTTGATGATCAGATTCAATCGTTAATAGAACTATATGACTGTTTCCAGTGACCTGATCATTTTAACGGAGGCCAATGTCATCAGCAACGTTGCGATGGTGATGACAGTTTTTTTAGTTTTTATTTTATTTTTTTAGTTTTTATTATTTTATCAATTTGTTATTATTATTTTAATATTATTTTATATTTTAATTATTTTATAAATTTTGTTTTCTTAATTTTAATAAAAAGACAAAAATACCAATAGATAAGTAATTGACTTTTTGAAACTTTATAAGTGATACTTTGTTAATTAATGAAATCTTGGGTGGGAATATGTTATTTGACCTAATTTAAATAGGCCAAACTCTTACTCTTACCCAAGGTTTACTAAAAAAAATTTAAAAATTAAATATCTATTTATAGACTAATTTTTATTTAATTTTATTAATATTTTTAATAAAATAATTAAAATATTGTATATTACAAATATAAATAAATGTTAATATAAAATTAAGAAAATAATAATATAATAATAATAATAAAATCAAAAATTTTAAAACATAAACATAATTGAGTGGCCTTAAATGGCCACCTGATGAGGTTGCGGTGGGCACCATCATAGGCAATCGTGGTCATCTTTTGAAGTATTATTTAGGCCAAACGACATTTTCCCACCCATAGTTTGAGGCGGGGACAAAGTCCCACCGCTCACTTTTAAAAGCCCAAATTCCCACCTTCATCCAATTTTCATCCAAATTCATTAACCTATTTGAGGAAATGACAAAAATACCATTATTAATAAAAATTTATAATAAAAATATAAAATAATATTTAAATATATTAAAAATTATAAAAAAATTTTATAAAATTTTATAAAATATTTAAATTTTAAAAAAATAAAAAGCCAACCACCACCGCGCAAATGGCACGGTGGCAGATTCGGCCACACGGATTTCAAAGACGGCTAGATCTGGCCTCACGTCGAGCGAGGAGGAGGCAGATCGGCCGCCTCCTCTTTTCGGAGGCCGGATCACGGCCGCACTCTTGGCCGGAAACGAGTTGGGGCCAAAGCCGGCCATCTCCAGCCGTTTTCGGCCCTTTTTTTTGCCGGAGGAGGCCAGATCTGGCCGCCTCCGCCAAAAGACGAGGCGGCCAGTCTATTCCGGAGGCCAGATCTGGCCTCTCTTGGATCCAGGTGATCGGAACGGCCACCTGGTTCTATTTGCTGCTGCCACCGCCGCCGGCGCGGCGACGGTGGCTGGTTTTTATTTTTTAAAAATTAAGTATTTTTAATAATTTTATAAAATTTTTTAAATTTTTTTATAAATTTTAATATATTTTTTTATATATATAAATATTATTTTGTATTTTTATAAATTTTAACTCTAAAATGATAAATTTGTCCCTTGACTTACTGTTGACTGTTAGATTTAACAGTCAACGGGTGGGATTTCAGGCTTTTAAAAGTGAGCGGGTGGGACTTTGTCCCCGCCTCAAACTATGGATGGAAAAATGTCCTTTGGCCTATTATTTATTTTAAAATTTTATGAATTTTTTTATAAATTAATGAATTTATTATTATTATTTTAATATTATATTATTTTTTATGAAATTAATTTAATTAATTTTAAATTTTTATTTAAAAAAAAATACCCTTTCACCAATCAAATTTAATGATTGACTATTAAATTTAACTGTTAATATTGATGAACAGATAAATATTTTGTTTTTTAAAAAATTTTGAGTGGAAAGTTGTCATTTGGGTAGGGTTAGATTCGAACCAAATATATTCAATTTTTTTTTTAAATTTGACTCGAATATATCTGAAACGAACTAGCCAAACCCAAACTTGAACTATAATTTTAAAAATCAATGAATACGAACCCTAGCATGAATTTTACAAATCAAACACGAACTTGAATTTAAATTAAAAATTTTTTAATTATATTTTATTAATTAATTGTATTAATTATAATTTTTAATAAAATATAAATACTAATTATACGAACCGAATATGAATATGAATACGAACCAAATACGAATTGAACACAAACCCTAACTTTATTATAAAAAAATTTAACGAATACAAATCCAAACTGTACAAAATGAGCCCAAACACAAACATGTGCATGTTCGTATTTGATTCAATTCGAATCTAACCCTATGTTTAGGGAAACCTTGGGTGAGAATAAGTCATTTGACCATTTAAATAACCAAAATTTTAATATAAAGTATAATTTTCTATGAATTTAATAAAAATTTTATATATACTCAATCATGTGGTATGCATATGATGCATGAATATGAAATCACTAATTTTTCAAAGACATCACATATATTGACTTATTCTTTACAAATTTATCTTTTTAACTGTTCAAATATTTTTACCTAATATTTTAGATTTTTTGTGATATGATTTCAATTCTAAATATTATTAAATTTCACACATAATGACTAATTTTAGACAAACATTTGTGAATTGAAACTTCAATCTAATTTTCAAAGTAAATTAATATAAAGTAGCTAATTTCCTAACATTATAATGCATTCAACATTAAATATAACTATCAAGTCACTATTTCAAATATTTTAGTTATTAGAATGAGTCAGAAATCATCTAAAATTGTCGACGGTATTGAACTACCTTTCTACGTATGAATTTTATTTAATACATGTGATATAGTTACGAAATTATCATTTTAACAATTACATGTGGTGCACCTATCATTCGAGATTAAGTATATGTAAATTTTTTATTAGAATTATAAAAAAAATAAGTAAATTTATTTTTAAAAAAATTTAAATTAATTTCCCTGAGGGTTTTGTCATATTCATGGGAAGATGGTAATAAATTTTGTTAAACCCGTCACATGTCTTCGATTTTATGTACAGAAGTCAAAAAGAAAATAATTGACTCCATTTATATCGTTCACACAAAAGCCCTACTCTGTTCATTAAAAAATCAAAAACTCTTGAAAGAGGTAGGTTTGGCTCAATGATTGGAAGCCACAAGCCTAATTTATTAATATCCAGTAGCACTAATCGATACTTAACTCTACGTAAACCGAAGTTTCCCACGTTAATTACTAATTGCATGCTTGGTTTGTTGATAATAAATCCCTCTTTTCAGAGGGGGATATTTTGGCCATGCATGGCGTCCACTAAATATAACAGGAATAATCATGTGTATTTATGTATGCCTTCCAAGCTTATGGCTTTTGACATAGCTAGAGAAACAAGAACAATGAGTTGTTCTTACTCGTCTCATCTCATCTCATCTCATCTCCCAACTTATAATAATAATAATAATAATAATAATGAAGGTGATGAGATTGAAGTGACATTGTTGACTCATGCACAATGTGCCTGCCGCAACTTCAACCACCCATGGAAAAACAATAGAGATAGCATTTAGTTTACTTGATGCATGGCTCCCACATTAGCCAAAAGCTAATTTAAATCCATTCTAATGTCCAAACCTAACACAATATGAACACAACTCAGTTTTTCCAAATCTTTCAGCAACATAACTATGGGGGATATTCTATCGTGTTGGAATATCACAGGATCATATATATATATATATATATATATATATATATATATATATATATATCATCATCATCATTGTCAGGTGGTTAGAAATTATAATTCTCTTAACTATAACCATTACATCAAACCAAACTGACAAACATAGTTAGATCAATTAAGGTTATAATGAAGATGCATGCATAATTCATTGACAGCTTATTATTATAATCTTGCGAATTGAAAAGCTTACTCGGGTTTGGGTACAGGAGTTAATTTCTTAATAATATAGCCTATTAAATTGAATGAAAATTATTAGGAGAGAGATTTTGAATTTCATCCAAAGAAAACATTGTCCTTCTAATAATAACTGAACCAGGGATTTCACCTTGATCTAAGACTCAAATTTTTTGCTGTGTAAATGGTTGAAGATGTATAGATAATATATGTTGTGTGGTTAAACTAATCACTTTAAATTCAATCCTTGAAGTATAACTAGATATAGCAACCAAAGAATATCAATTAGGTAATTTTCTAGTCCAAAACCCATAATAGATCAAAGGTTTAGACATTTTGATAAGAGATCAATGACAAAACAACTTCAACTTTATGAATCATAAAAATGAAGGTTTTCTGATAATTATTAAAAAAGGGTCTCATCCAAATTTTACCATATTTATCTTTATATAACAGTTATCCGGTATAAAATCGATATTATAGACATAACTTGCTCTCATTTTAAATTTAAATACTGGATTTAGGTCTTAAACTAAAGGGGTATCAATGTATCTTTTCCTTTTAAGAAATATCCCAAGTGCTGTCCCGAGAGTTTTTCTTAGTCTTTGATGTTGAAGAGATAAGGGTGTGGGAGAAGGATGAACCGGCTAGAGTTTTCTTTCGAAAGAGGGTTCTTTATAGGGATTTTTTTTAAACAAAGGGTATATAAATGACTAAACAAAAGTTAAAAATTTCAAGTTAACCATTAAAATGCATTTTTATCTTTTCATTGAAAATCTATCGTAGTCTTTAGACATTTTATAAAGTTGGGGTGAAAATAGCATTCAGCCTTGTTCATTGTATATAAAAATATTTTGGCTCTTCGGCCTTGTTATTTTGTCTAATAGTCTTCGTAAACAAACTTTTAACATAAAATTTGGGTAATTCTCATCTTTCACCACTTCACTTTTTTCTTTTTCTTTTTTTTTTTCTCATTTCTTCTCTTATATTTATGTTTTATGTATTATTTGTATATATTTTTGGAGTAAATGTTGCATATTTAGGAGAAGCAAAAAGACAAACTCACTTTTTGACACTTCGATTGGAATAAAAATTTTAAGAAAATTTGAATAAACTTAAGTTATTCAAAACCAATCGCTCGGTCATTTGAGTCTAGTGGTTCCACTAGGATATATATAATAATATTTACTTTGCTTGAATGGATTTTTTGATATCTAAGATGAATAATATTGATATTTTACCTAATAGATTATATACAAAAATATTCATATAACCCTTATAAATTAAAATAAGTTTCTATCATTTTATTCCACTTAAGCTAGCCAGAATATAATGATTTAATGCTATTAAAATTTTCAGGTTTGTTTGCCTGTTCATCGAAATGCCCATTTTTAATCCAATTTGAATTAACATAATTTATTTATTTTTTGTTTGTTTATACACTAAAAGTATTTTTGATAGTTTATATATCTTTTGATACTAAGTAAATGCAAAAATCAATCCAAAATTCTTAGTATCCTATATTTCGATCTTAAATCAAACGTTTATTTTTTAATATTTATGGAAGTAATGTTATTTATATGATTAAGAGTGAAAGATAGGCGTAGAAGAATGTTAAAAAATCTTAGTGAGGTTTTGTTTGAAAAGCAATTAAAAAAGTGGATAATTTTTAGTAGGAGTTTTCAAAAAGGGTCATAAAAGTAAATTCCTTTACAGGGAAACATAAAGAATTAATCACCCAAGTTTGACTACACCAAATTAAATAAATTATTAATTATGAGTATGAAAAAAAAAAATATTATAGATCAATTGACAATATTATTGGTGAGATTAGATTTCATTTTGTTTTTTTTTAATTTGGTTAAAAAAATCAGAATCACTTGATTACATATTGCTTTTGACAAAGTGCCTTTCAGTGTGCTGACAAATTAACTTTTGCCTAAAAGAGATTTTTTGTAAAGAGTCTTAAAAGACTCTTTTGAAACTTAACAATTTATTTATTTTTTCAGAATAATATGTGAACAAGATAGACTGATGGTAGGAATTTGTATAGAAAAGCATATAAAAAATGTTTATATAAATGCAAGAAAATAAACTATGAGGGTCTGAATTTCATCGGGCTAGATCCCATGAGAAAGTGGTTAAGAAAATTCCAACAGATTAATTTGAACATATAGTGGAGTTTTTTGTTTTCAATACAACAAATTCCAGCCTTGTTTTGATGAAACAATAATTTTTTGTGCCCAGCCAACTTTTGATTTACAGAAAGCAGTAAGAAAGCAACAAGGGCTTGATGATACAAATGAACGAATGGATTGCACATCATCCCATCTTGTACATACAATTTGCAAGACACTTTTATGTACAGATCTTCTACATACAGGCCACATAGGTCACTCACTTTCGTAGTCATCTTCATCTCCGAATGAAAAAACAGATGCATCAGCAGCCATTGCCTTGAATTCACTTTGGCTATTTGGGACCTCATGGCCTGGGATGGCTCCCCCAATTGAGGATGCTTCCTTTTTTGGCTCACTAGTAGCGGATGCTGGTTGAGCACTAAGATTTCCCAATGAAACTTTCTCTGTCGCATGTGCTAAATTATCATCAGAATTACTTTTTGCTTCAGAACTAGAGATGGCTGATGCAGTTCCTCCCGTTGCTGGAACTTTCCTGCTTTTGGAAGAACCACCACCTTCTGTCTCACCGTCTGAAAACACATCATCATTTTCAGGATTTCCTGTTTCCTTATCTTCCTTTGCAGCAGCTACACCATGATTACCAGAAGCAGGATCAGAACCTGAGCTTTCATCTGATTTCTTGGTGCCAGTTTTCAAACTAAGGCTTGCTGGAACAGGGCCATTATAATCTACTAATACAACCTCGACCTGGAATCCTGGTGATGGCAATTTCCTCTGCACATAATCCATGACCACATATGTCAAGCTACTTCTCGATGAAAACACAAAAAAATAGAGATGAGTCGTGAATATGGTTTCAAGTGTTGTCCAGGCAGGTCATTAGTGCATATACTTTTAATGACATGCTCCAAATTTACCTTGTCAAATCCATCAAGATCACCAGTGTTAAGAATTTTTCTGTTTTCCATCATTGTTGTGTTCAACCAGCTGAGAAAGCAGATGATGACATGAGTGACCCATCTTAACTCCAGTTTACAAAAGGCATAATGAAAGAAATTATTGAATCCAAGGGAGGCTAGATGGCGAACCAATAAAAATCTCCTTGTCGGTCATGAAAATGGATTTTGAAATCACCAGCCAACTCTGTCAAACCTGGCTCTCCAGGCAGGGCAAAAACCATAATCCCTTTCTTTGGAGCGCTAAACCAAAAATCTTCAGACTGGAGAAGTAAATTAAGGGTTTAAGACAATAAGAAAGAAGCTTCAGGCAATTAACAACATATCGCCATAAACAAGTTTGAAAGGCCTCAAGTAATTGCAGGAAAAAATATACCCAACCTACCGATAAATCCTTGATTCTTGGATGCTTTTTAGTGGAGAAGAGAATACCTGGTTTAGGAAAGCATTAAATAAGATGAGAAAGTTAGATAAGAACCACATTGTTTGTAATAAATATTCAAACCCATGCCAAAGACAAAAGAAAATGTGTTCTAGACTGCAAGATGAAGAAGAAAACTATAGCAATTGACCTTTCAGAACAAGCACTCCAGTCTCAAACCACACAAAAATTAATATGATGCAATACAAAAAACCAAAATCCACAAAACCATAGCAATTAACTGGTGACAAAAAAAGCCACAGTAGAATAAACCCAAAGCTTCCTGCATTTCTGCGTGATAAATGAGAAGTACTATATCAACTAATTATGTCATTATAAATATGAATGTATCCTGGTATCCTTTATGTGTCGTAGCCAATAAAATTCTAAACAGGCTAACAAACTTCTTTAACAAACTTACTTTAGCTAGTAGATATTTTTTACTTCAACCTTATCGGATGAAATGTCATTTAGAGACAGGGTGTCGAGAGAACACTACCAGATAAAAGCCCATATACACATGTCTATTGCAATCTAATGTAGCAACAATAACTCTTAAGAATGAGAAAATCTACTCATGAAAAGCCTGTGAGATAAAAGGTGTTAAGGAAAAGAAAAATTGGGGAAATCATGAAACGCAATTATGTCATAGCTGGATATATTTTGAAACAGAAAGGATTCAATAACACACCATTATGATCAGAGACAGTTATTTGGGGTCTTATCCAGTACGGACACCTGTGAAGCCGAAAGCCCCTAAGCATGCACCTATACATGATGCAATGAGTAGTCAGCACTTATGCAAAAACCAAATTTGCTATATGAGATATACATAGAGCAGAAGTATACCTACGCCCCGGCTGATCCTCTCCGTTGAAGTATGTTAGGACACGTTCAAAATATTTGACATACCTCTGAGAGAACAAATATAGAAAGATAAGCCTATCAAATGCAACTCTTCAAAAATTAATACATAGCAATACAGACTCACAATCTGACTAGGCAGAACGAGCCCTTTTCCATCCACACATCTTTTCAGGTTGTAGTAGTCAATGGATTCCTCAGCAGTAGGGAAGAACTGTGGAAAGACAAAAATGGAAGCCCACAGTTAAAATTTTAGCAGAAAATGAACATAAAAGTTTCAAAAACCTCCACAAGCTCAAAGCAGGCATCTTTCAGAAACTTGCCATAGGTATCTTACCTTTAAATACAGTAGAAGGCTAGAAATCATTAACCCTGTCCTTGCCATTCCAGCCTTACAGTGCACAACAACAACATTCTCAATATCTTGCTTCAACCATGAATATGCACTATGGCAAAATGATATTATCAGCTGAATTGGGGGGCAATTGTGGTCATCAAATGGGAAACTAGCTACCTGAGGCAATATTCAAATAATTAGCTTCCCCACAGATATAATAACTAAGAAATAAACAGCATAATAAAGTCTCAGTGGTCTCAATTTCCAAACTAAAATAAAATAAAAATAAAGAAGTGGTTTTCCAGAAACCAAAAATAAAAGACCTTAAAATGAACTAAATAAAATATTGCCCAATACAACAAAAGAATTGAAACTAGTGAAACTAGAAATTGATGTTTAATCGACATTAGCCAAGAACCATTTCGGAACAGCTTGCTAATGTTGATGGCCAATGTTGCACTAAAACCGCATTCAGTCAAGAAAACTGTAAGGAGATGCTTACCAGTCCTCCAGAAATACCCAAAGTTAGTTTCACTACAATTTACCACTCAACCATATCCAGAAATCATAATCATGCTCCGTCAAACAACCATTTTGGAACAGTTTGCCACTACCACCAACATGCAGTTTCAATGACCAGAGTCAAGAATTATTTTCTGTCTTCTCAAGATCTCAGTGACAAGGACAATTTTCCTTGTAGGATCTATAGATCAAAAAAATATACAAGTAAAATAGTTTCCCAAAGCTTAACAACGACCATAACTGACAACATCTGGGCTTACCCTACATTAGTTTAGATCTCTGTCACTGATGCTGGAAAACCTTAGTTTAGACATCTGTTATTGATGATGGAAAACCTAACTCATCTTGTTTTTGTTTTTTCCTAGAAAAATTACGAAGATAGAGCTCACCAACCTTTCCTTCAAACAATGATGCATCATAAAGCCTCTCAGAACAAAGATTATACACTTTGTATTTGTCCTGCATGCACACAGTAGATTAATCATAAGTTTTCCTGATATTTAGTGAGAAAGATGCATATACACAAGTACACCAGACTCATAACAATAAAAAAAACCAAAAGGCAGTTCCTCACGGCATAATGCCCTCTTACTTATCCCAGGAATTTACATTTGACCAGGCTATTAAACGATCGTGTCCAATTTTGAATATTTTATAAGCAAGAAAGAAATTGAGATAATAAAATCTCAGTCTGAAAAATATACAAAGATAATTCAGAGTTCTACTGTTAAATTGAGCGTTTTTAATATATTCAAATAAAATCTGCCAATCATCAGACAATATGGCTTAACTCTTTAAGAAGATCATTACAGATGGTCTGACCCATTAAAGGGCCAAATACCAAGGTGAAGCAATGTGAGAATAGGACAAATATGCTTTGCAACATGACTAGAAACATTCCAAATACATGTCAGGATCAAGCAAATTGAACACACACAGACACAATAAAGAGGTGGTGCACCACCAGAATCATCTACAATTGATCAATCTGTATAGAATGCAAGCCACATAATGTATATCAAAGAGAAAGAATAATTAATTGCTCAAAATCATACAAATATATCACTAAATCAAGATTCTTGTTAAGGAAAAAAGAAGATGACTGAATCTCAGAGGCATAAAGATGAGTAGTGAAATCATCTACAATTATCACAGAAAAATGTGCCACAGCCTAGACGGATGAAAATGAACACTACTAATTCAAAGCAGACGTTACCTAAATTTGCTGTTGGGACAATGCAAATAAATGAAAGCAAATATTTATACCTTGTGATAGGTTTCAAAGAATTTAATGACCTCTTCCATGTGGTTTCGATAGAAACCCTGCATCACATATCTAAATCCATTATTGATAGTTAAAGAAATACACTTAACTGTAAAGTGAAGATTAACTTTCTTACTTCAACAAATCCAAAAAACCCTGAGCTCATATCACCAGCAGGGAACCCCATAGCAATTATATTCTCAGTAATGTAAGTCATATCCAAATCAAATCCTCCTTCCTGAATACAATGCAGGTTGCAGACAGTAAGAACAAGATTATTATAAATATGAACACATATAGCAAGAGATGAATAATAAATATATATTTCAATAAAAAAGAAAGAAAGAAAGAAAGAAAGAAAGAAACCCCTCAAGGATATAAGTAAAATTTTAATTTTTCATACTCAAGGTACTTTTATATATTTGTATCTGTAGCATTAAGAAAAATGTTTTTGTTTGCAGAAAGAAAATAATATGTGATATCATGGGTAGTACTCCAACAACCAAGCTAGTAGTCAGTATCTACATCACATAAGCAATAGAACAATAGAAACCACAAGAACTGCAATTTATGAGCCTGGAAATCAAATAGTACAAAAGATTAAATTGAAATAAAACAAACTACAGCAGAAGGATACCTCACCTGATATCTTCGTTTATTTTGAGAGACAACATGTCTAGCTTTAACCTGGACAGCCTTGACTGCACTCTTAGATGAGTCAACCAAGCCTTTTGTAATTGTTCCAAATAAACCAGGTTGTGCAGTTGTTGAAGTTCCCTCAGAAACATCTTCTGCCTGGGGAGATTTTGGAGACAAGCGCAGTCCAAAGCCACTGGTAAAACGTGCAAAAGTTGATTTTGCAGAGCTTGCAGTTGGCGAATCTTCTTGTGTGCCAGCAAATGGCTGAGGAATTTTCAAATTTTTGGCCCATGTTGATATACCAGCACCAGAATGTTTTGGTGGTGGATCACCAGAAGAATTATCAATTCTAGTATCTACAGGATCAGCCTTAGTAGGAGGAGAAGTTGAAGAATCAGCAGACCCAGAATCCATTCCAGTGCCCTGCCGTGGAGGACTCAATTGTGATCAATGCTTGAAGTTCTAAAACCCAGCATATAATATTTCAATGTATGTCTCAAATACAACTGCAATCATTAGCATAGCATTTTCTAAGCTATGAAGTACATTTTAAAAAATGGTGCATAACAATAGCCATATTATTCCATTAATGTCTCTAATTTGCTTCTCTGTTCCTCTTTTCACCCTTGTTATTTTATAATATCAATGCAAAGAAAAATAAATGCGAGCAACAAAAAGAAGACAAGTGAAAGAAATTTTATAGACTGCACGATGCTTTGCATTTCTTACAATCTCATGCTATAGATTAAGATGAACACGCTTTGCAGACAATACAGTTACAGACTCATTCAACATAGAAGATGTTTCTACTCTCATATCAAGTAATTACTAATCTTAAGTAAACATATTACTTTAACTTTCTTAATTTATATCACAAATGGAATAAGTGACCAAAGAAACAATAATAAATCGCAGTTTTAATAACATTCACTTTGAAAGTGGGAATTCATGAAAATCTTTGAATGAACTTCCCATCGGTTAAAAGAATAACCAACTTCAATGCATGATTCCAACCAGGTGAAACCCTTTAACAGTCTTATCCAATTAAGCCACAAAGAATCAATTGCAACCACAAGAATAAATTACTGAAACTCGTTTAAATAATCTTGTTAGCGAGGGTTATTGCATACTCAATGCACTCCGAAGAAATGACTGCTGCTAGAAACTATTAGTGCTTCTCAAACTAGTAACACAATACAGATAGCAACCAACACTTCAAAGCCAAAAATGTTCAGCAGAAACCAATAAGATTGTAACTACTTCCAAAAATAGCCGACCCCTAAAATGCTCAATAACCATCAGGCTCAAAATTGCAACTTCTACGCACACGATATGTTGTAAATTCAAAAATGAAAAGTACATACTACGAAACCACTTGAATTTCAAATAACGCAACAATTGAAGTTTGTTGTATTTAAAAAATTCGAATCTACGGGCAGGATCTCGTCTTACCGAGCGGAGAGCGGAAAGAGATTGATGCAGAGAATGATCACGCTCGGGAGTGAAGTAAAGCCAAGATAGGGATTTGAACTTTTTTATGAGATAGAGATTAGATCAGATCAGAGTTTGGAATTTTGATGTGGTCACGTGGTCAACGCATGGGGCACGCTGATGTTGCAGAAACTGTCTGATGTGTGTAAAAAAATGGTGTTTCTGATCAGACGGTAAGTTGAGCTTCCTTCGAGTTCAGATCTTGAAAAATTCTGAACGTCGATTAAGGTAATCAAGGGTGTTGATTTCGTTCGCTTCTAATGATGATTTTCGAGTATGTCACTCCATTTCAACCAATTACTAGAGATGGCATAGATGGCTATGAATTAGAATTAGGCATGACTTTGGTTAAAAAAATGATTTTCTAATTTTAAATAATTTATTATTTTTTAAAACATGCTTACCATCATTTGAAATCATTTTAAAAATAAAATGAAACCCACGAAACAATGCTTTGCCACCTCAGTTAAAATTCATGTCTCAATTTTAATGATAAAATATTTTTGTCAATTTGTAAAAGGCCAAACGACATGTTGTCGCTCAAGATTTTTTTAAATAATAAAATCTTATCTATTAAAGTTTTAAAAACTAAAGATCTATTTATTGATCAAAGTTAGAAAATTATTTTTGTTTTTTGAATAAAAATTAAAAAATAAATTTTATAAAAATATAAATTTAAAATAAAATAATATTAAAATACTAATAAAAATTTTTAAAATAAAATAAATATTTAAAATTGTAGCCACTATCGCTGGTAGTGTTGTCGATTGCGGTGGCCATTTTTAATTCATTATGTGGTAAAAAACGACTATCTAATTCTATTGACGGCTGAATCTAACTGCTACAATGATAGATGAGATTAGAATCTAGTTGAGACGGTCAGATCTGACTATCTCTATCATTTAAAATGGTTGAAACAATCGGTGTTAATATTTCGACCGTTTTCGACTTTCTTCGATGGTAGAGGCAGACAGATTTGGTCGCCTTCTCCAGATTTTTAGTGGCCAGATATAGTCATCTCTGTCATTGTGATGGCTAGATCTAATTGCTAATAGAACCGGAGACCTTTTCTAGCCACTTGGTAAGGTTTAAGGTGGTCATTGCCACCGGCGACATTGTTGGCGGCGGCGGCTTCTTTTTTAAATATTTATTATTTTATTAAAATTTTATTATTATTTTATTTTAAATTTATTTTTAATATTATTTATATTAAATTTTATTTTCATATTAATATTATTGAATTTTATAAAGAATATTTTTGTCTTTTCACAAAAAAAAAGGTGGTTATTTGGTTTTTTAAACTTTCATAGGTGAGAATTTGTCATTCAAGGAAACTTTGGGTGGGAATTTGTCATTTTGGCCTTTGTAAAATATATAAATATTATGTATTAAATTAAAATGAGGGGTCTTTAGTAATTAACCAACACTTTAGGGTTATAGGGATGTAACCAAAATCTAAATTTTAAATACCAAAATATTTTTACCCTCTTTTTTGTAACACTCCTTTCAGAAGTATTATCATTTGGAAGAAAGTTTTAATACACTAAACGAAATAATTGGCATGATGATAAACTCAAACTTGTGAAATTAATTCATCTTTTATTAATGAACAAAGTATCCCTGCATAAATCTAATCATTATAGGAAACGTACAAAGGATGTCTAACAAATAAACTTTCAAACATAAATGTGTGCAAGTAGAGAATTTAGTCTACACTTAATAACTTATTCCCTTTATGCTTAAATAGTTATTCTTAACTTTGTTATCGAGGAGTACACTTTTAGTCTCTAAACTCGAATGATGTAGAACTTACATGTCTTAATTTAATTACCTCGAGAACATCTTCGATCCTATTGTAATATCCATAATTATGTTCCAAGGGGTTGCTTGATCTTTTTACACTAAATTTGAGTTGCTATTGTACATGTTTCAACTATATAGTCATGCAAAAGGTGTTATATGTCTACGTTTGTCATGGGGAGGGAAAAATAGTTTTTTCCCTCGAAAGGAGTCAATATGATTTTTTTAAGTATAAATGACACACGATTGTGCATGAAGGTCATGCACAACCGTGTGCACAAGAAATTCAAAATGTGTTAATGCATAACCATGCATGGGAGATGCACAACCATGTATTGTGGATAAACTTGCCTTAATGTACATCCATCAGTTTTGGAGGATGACTTTTGGAGCATTAATGTCATGCACGACCATGTAGAAGACATGCACGCCATCAAACGTGCCACTATAATTGGGATTACAATAAAAGTGGTGATAAGTTATATTAAGATGTATACGAATGCTGTGGTGATTCAACAAAGGATTCGTTATTTTTGAAAATGTAAAAATATATCTTTGATAAGTCTATGTTGGAATATACTAACGACTATTAAAATCTATGATCATAATGGGATTGGATCGATGTCCATTCCAATATTATTCAGTCATTAACTTGACTGTCAATCTGTGATTACAATATGGACTTAAGATAAACACTATTTCTATGTCTTAACCTCAAGAGATTGAGATAACAAAAAGATTGAATTGTATGTATAACTAATTATCGATTGATAAGCTGGGAGTATAAATGTTGACATCTTTAATGATTGGGTAATCATGATAACTTGTTAGAGTTAGCTCTTAATCTATATATGAAGGGATGATAAATGAGAGTTCGTACATGACTGACTCATTAAGAGCTTTTGGGTCGCACATTTAAAAAGGTTGAATGTTTTGAGAAACAATTAGATTAATTGAGATGAATTAGGTCTTGTTTTGAATAGATTATTTTATAACTTGAGTGATATTTAAACTTAACATATTTTGAAGTTCAAATTGAGCTAAATCATGACAGAATGATATAGGTTGGTCAATTGAGAACTTATCAAATCCGTTCAAATAAGATTAAAAGTCAATTGTGAAAGTTAGCCTAGGGTATGGTCATACACCATCATATGTACACTTGTACATGATTTACCAGGTTGATTTTTATCAAATTAAATTTAGATAAGTCCGAATCTGAAGAAGATTTTGAAAAAGTTTGCCCTTGTTCACTCGTACATGGTCAATGTATAGTCATACCTTGATGTAGTTAAATAGTTATCCCCGATCTTTATCCATTTGCACACATGTTGGATAAATATGAGATATACACTGTACATGAAGGAAATGTGATTTTCACATTTTAGAACTTCTGGACGATGAGTTTTTCAATTTCTCTCTCTTCCCATGCCATGGTCCTTCATTCCTTACCCAAACTCATGCATCATCCTTCCGAAGACCTACTCCTTGTGGATATCAATAGTGTCTCCCTACTTTGAGAGAAGAGTGCATCCAAAAGATTGAATTTATATTACATAAAAGATTGGTGGAGCCACAGAAGGAGGTATGCTCTAAACCTTGTATGGTTTAATTTACATTTTTCATCCTATGCAATTTCTAACTATCAAAGGATTTTGGAAAGAGATCATATTCATGTATATATGTGGTTATGTTATTTAAATTTAAGTTTTAAACATATTGATTGAATTAGCACATTGTATAGGCATAGATTAAAAAATTTTGTTATCCATTCCATTGTGCTCACCCCCTTCAATCCCAACATTATTGTAGGATTTTTTGTAAGGAGAAAGACTACTATTATAGTCAGCTCACTCTAATCTCTTATGATCTTCTGGGAAGAATAAAGAGTCACTTCAACCAGAAAAAGAATCCATAACTAAAAAGTGAACAAATGTGGAGTTTATAAATTCAAGTCATCATCAGCTGGAAGATCTTAAACCATACCGTCTTTATCATATTATCATGTTTTTAATATCATAATAACATTAGATGAATAATGTATTTTGTAACAGTGGATATCACTCTATGTTACTATATAGTATTCAGAATCAGAAGTAAGCTGTGACTTGAAAATCATAGTAAGTATTGGTAAACAGTGGTAGTAAATGAAAGGAAGGAAAAAAAACATCAAACTTGAAATCAAATGCTGACAGTTCATTGGAATCATAAATGAAATAATGTATACACAGCTGAGCCAATAGAAAGTTCCTTGCTTCCTATATGAGAGTTGTTGCTACCTGTCTATTTGACAACATCTATTGAAACTTATGTACAATAATCATATTATCAGACAATTTATACTCTGATCTTAACAAAGGTCCGCACCATTCTTTAATTTTCCTTCAGACCCAAAATGACTTCCAGGAGACTCAATGACTGCTATTGCTCTTCTTGTCAGCCACTGGATGAGCTCTAATACTTGTAGCAGCAATTTGCTTCAAAGCTTTTACTGCCAAGGGATTCTTGGCGCTCTGCATCATTCAATAAAAAAGGATAATGATTATATGTATGCTTTGATCAAATATGTATTGAGAGAACACGAAGTTTATTAATAATTTTTACCATGAGACAAGTTCCGGCATAGGTGTCACACACTGGGTATTCTTCGGGGCAGCAGCTTATGTGGTCGTCGCAGCAGGTGGCAGATTCAAAAGGGCAGCACCCCCAGCCGAAGCAGAAGTTACCATATTGATACAGGCAGCAGCAAGTGCTTCCCTCAGGGCACGAGTAGTAATCATCGCATATATGAGTGGGGCTTGGAGGATTTACAGGAGATGGAGGAGAGGGGCCTGGATTTGGGGGATTCTGGCCTATCTTGGTGGGATATGAAGCCTGCATTGCTATGCCACATTTGCCAGTTGGAGAGTTAACATTGCGCTCCATTTTGATGTAACCATTCTCTCCCCAGCTTGAACCCCATGAATTCCTCACAAGCCAGTAGTCCACATTATTTTCTGTGCCATATCCAACAGCAACCACACCATGATCCAATTGCGTACCACAGGTTCCAGTGAATACACCCTGTATAAACATCAAAGGAAAAAATAAAGTTTCTTTAGAACCCTCTCACCTCTCATCGGTGTAGACTAATTGAGAAGCTTTACCGATTGGTAGAGTTGGAAAGCCCTGCCACCAGCTTCGATGGCAACGCTAACAGGTTGATGTGCCACAGCTTTCTTCAAGGATTTCTCATCATTTGTAGGAACATCTTCGTATCCATCAATGGTAACAACATGAGCATTTTTCTGCAAGGAGAAGAGATAATAAAATGTAAGGATCATCTGATGTCTTTCAAGTTTTAACTTAATTGAAGGTTGAATCTGAGACTTACCCTGTTTGGATCACACATTGTTTCGCTAGCCTTATAAGGGTAATCCTGTTCTGTGTCAATACCACCGTTATTGATGATAAATTCAAAAGCGTAGTCCATGAGACCTCCATTGCATCCCTGATTATACGATCGGTCACAGTCCACAAGCTCCTGCTCTGACAAAGAGATTAAACCTCCTGTTACAATCTGGTTGATTCCTTCTACTGCAGCTACTGTCGAGAAGGCCCAACAACTACCTGCAGTTCAAGTTTTCGGGAAAAAAGTTAAGAATTCCATAAAAGAAAATTTCGGAAAATTCCTAATGACTTTTGTCAAACATGAATTAGAATCAAATCCGATCAGATTCAAGGAAAGAAGACAACAATGAAGTCACCTCCATTTTCTTGTTAATATATTGTTAAGTTAAACCCAGCGTGGCCTAACAGACTAGCAATTTAATTTCTAACCAATCAATTATCACTTCTTGATCTGCTATGAACTAAAGGAAGAATCAGATCAAATATTCAACCATAAAGCTACTGGATAGATGATTATCAGAGGAAAAAACAAACAAAAAAAAAAAAAAAAACGAAGCAAACGGTTCCATGCTTTTCGGGGTCAAGCTCTAAATTTACAAGGGAAAGAAGGAAACGCATGCTCAAATCATATTGAAAGGAAAACACCAAACAAAAACACATCCAGAAACAAAATCACTCACCGCAAGGGCCTTGATCTTTGACAGGAGCGATAGCACCTTTCTCTCTCCAGTCCACAGACGCAGGCAACTCATCTCCAACCTTATAAAAGTACCTCTCACTCTTGGCCTTCCTCTCACCCCTAACATTTTTCTTGACACCCAAATACATCGCCTTGAATTCTTCATTACTCAAATCCGCAAACTTGTTCAACCCCACTTTGTACGTCTTCTCAGCAGCGTTATGTTCATCAACAAACCTTAAGTTATCCTTAAAGATCTCGAAACGTCTGTCCCTCTCACCCAACGCATTGTAGCTCTTCCCATGTCTCATCATCCACCTCTCGTATATCATCCGTAACTCGGTTTCTGACCTGTTGATTTGCTGGCCATGCTTGCGATCGTAGTCAATGATGGACATGTCAACGGCCAAAGACAACGTAAACAACATGCTGAAGAGAGCGAAGACCAGAAAATTTTTGGAGAAAGCCATTAAAATACCAACAGTTGAATGAGATATATAACAGATATTTTTGATGTTATGTATATGGTCGTGTCTGAGGTGTTTATATATAACGAAGAAGTTGAAGAGACGGGGGATTGTGGTTGATTAACGAGTATGAAACTGCGTTGAAATAGGCTACTGAAGGCGACGAGAGATTGGTAAATTTAGGAAAGGCCAAACCACTTTGTCCCACCCAACGTTTCCTTAAATAACAATGCCCTTCCAAAAACTTCTAAAAGCCAAATGCTGACCCTTGATCCAAATCAATAATTAAATTTAATTCAGCAGAAAGATATTTTCATCTTTTAAAATAAAAATTTAAAAATTATTTTATAAAAATAATCAAAATATAAAATAATGTTAATATAATATTAAAATATTAATAAAAATTAAAACTAAAAAATTAAATTAAAATTTTAAAAATTAAATAAAAATTCAAATGAAAATTTTCAAGATTTTCTTCTGTAAGAGATATAATCCAAACCTAAACACTAAAATAGATTTGGATTTTCATAAAAGAAGCTTACACGAAGAATATCAAAGCTAACATACTACATTGCCATCATAAAAACATTCTCAAATTTCAATACACCTCAAATCAACAAAAGATTTTAATTTCTTATTTAAAATATCCTGTTCTTATTATATTCAATAATTGATATGCTAAATAATAATATTATTAAGTAAAGTCTACTTTTTAATATCTGTTTCCCATGCTTCATGGAAAAGAATGCATGTGAACAATTTGCCTTAAATTAAAGTCGATGAAAGATTTCTTGGGATTTTGAGACATTTAAATAAACCCGATCGTGCATGTGATTAAGAGAAGTGTGATATCAGACTCGGATGGAATCTATACCAAGAAGACTTATTTATTTAGGCAAAATTCCTACTTCCACTCGAGTTTTGATGAAATGACAATATTTCATATTTTAAATTTGAAAAACAATTTGGCCCCCACCTTTTATTAACTCTCCTTAACGAAAATTGTTGGGTAAATCAGTAAAAAGATTATTTTATAATTAAAAATATTAAAAAATATAGTTTCCCTATCCCACAATATTACTATTTCCCCCCTACTTTCTCATATTCCTTGAATTGATAAATCAATAAAGATCCACCCTTAATCAAACAATGGTTTTTTTTCTTTTCAGATCATCCAATCTTTTTGCATTATCCTTTTGTTCAATATGCCTATCCTACTGGCTTGTAGATTTACTTTATTTACTTAATTCTTCCATATTTGGTGATGAGGTGTGTATCTGACGTCGATTGAACTAGTCTTCTACCTCGTAATTTATTTTCTTTTTCAATGTTATCATTAAAGTCCACCACTATTGTAAAAACATTGTAAATGATTTCTTTCATTTGTATCATAACCTTACCCTTACAAGTTCTAGGGCTTCAATAGTTGGACTTTCCCATTGTTGTCTATTCATTTTAGGTTGAACGAAGTTACTAAAAGGGTGTAACCAGACTATTAGCTTTGTCACTTCGTTCCAGTACTAAGTTTATATATTCCATCATTTTGATAGCAACATACACATGGGTTTTGATATCCACTTAGAAAATGTTGCTCAATATGACAAAGTAAGATGGACACTAGATGTTGTGCGCCAAGATGAAAATTCTAAATGCCCTTAGAGAGATTAAAGAAAATAGGGTGAGCAAATAACATCTATGCAACTCCATTCTCCAATGCCAAAGCCCAAGGGCACATGGAAAGTAGAGATGTCTATAATAGTGAAAGATTCTATATGACCTTTTTCCCTATAAATATAATTGCTGCCTTAGTCTCTACCTTGATAGTTGGTATGCTTCTTAGGTTCATACAAATGAAAAAGGTTGAGATTAGGAACGTTAAAAAATGTTGTGGATTGAGGAATAGCCTATCTAAACAATTTCCAGATTTGATTTTCATAAGGGTGGTGAAAATCAAATCGAAACTATTTACAGTGTTATAAATGGTTGCTTCCATTTTCACCATCACAATTCCCCATTGAAACCATTTATAGATCTAATCTCCATAAGGTGGTGATGCATATATTTTTTTTTTGTTGGAGAAAAATGAGAAAGGTAAGCGGTGTTGGTGACACAAATATGTTAAAAAAATAGAAAGAAGAGCATATAAATAGAATTTTTTTAAAGAGAGATTTTAAAAAATGAATACTATTAGTGATTAAGATAATACATTTTAGTTGATGTTAAAGATAAAAGTAGAAAAAAGGAAATAAGAAAAAAAGAAAAAAATTTTAAAAAATAATTATAATATAATCATTGGAGGTTAAGTTGATAAATTAAATATTTTTGTAATTATATTTAAAGAAAACAATAATTTATATTAAAACCAAATAAAAACTGTTAGCCGAAGAGAATGAAATAAATAAATTTTTGTAACTTTAAAAAGTGAAAAACGTCAATTCATCTAAACTCAGATGAGATACTAATTTGGATTATTTATTTATTTTGTTGACAATTACAAGGCACATAACTTAAAGTCAAGCACGACCAGAAACAATGAATATGCTCGGATCACAATGTGTTCATCTAAGCATAAGCATATTTTTTGTCTCTTTGTCTAAAGTATCTATTTTTTTTTTTTAATAGTTGGCAATTGGAATTGAGTCAATTTTACATAGGGAAGAGCGGTGTACACATTATTTGAACATCAAATGAATTTTATTATTACTAGTAATATTACATTTTTAGAATAGTTATTTAAATAATCTTAAAATAATTTGATTATATCACTTTAAAAACCATTTAATGATTTATTAATATTATTGAATGAAATTATGATATGTTAAATAAGTTTATTTAATGAACATATTCATTAAATTATGCACTCATATATAATATCAAGTTGTAAGTCTAACATATCTACGACTATGTATTTATATCATTGGGAAAAATTAGGACGAAATATCGATGAGTAATAGAATAAAATTATTCTTGTTAGCTCTTTTACCTTTGTTCAGTTTTTCATATTTATAGAACAAAAAATTAGAGTTGTGTAAATATGCGGCATTGTTTTTATACTATAATAACGTATTTAGAGATTTATTCATATTCTAATTTTATGAAAATAAGATAATTACATTGTTTACATAAATTTCAATTTGAGAAAAAGTGATAGTTATCTTATGTAGACATGAAAGGGGATAAGAAAAATAATTTTGTAGATATAGAGGACTTAAATTATCAAATTGCATTATTCTTGTTCCTATTTATACATGAGAGGGAATAAGAAAAATAATTTCATAAATATGGAAGAGTTAAATTATCAAGTTGCATTATTCTTGTCGTTTTCAGGTGAAAGACGTTTCATTCGTACTTTGAGCTACTATGTAAATAGGTGATTCAATTAGTCATTGATTGAGTGGCTTGGTGCTGGCCAACTATTAGTTAATTCTTGAGTGTTACTACTATAAGTTTAATCAAAAAGAAGTTTTATCATATAAAAAGGCTTTAAAATTTTTTTAGCCTTTTTGCATAGACGGATGATATCATTGTTTTGTAATCTCTGGGTGGCCTTAGCACTTCGTTTTAATATGAATAGAAATTCATTATCAGGGTTTCTTCTAAAGGAGAAAAGCATGTAAATAATTTTTTTTTGTTTTGTCTGTTATATGAAAGTCTTTTCCATTTGCTTGGTTGCCAAGGAAGTTTTCTTAGTCTATATATAATATTATGACCTGATGCTGAGTCTAGATTAATTTAAAAGTTTATGCTCCAAATTTATGATCTTCTATATCAAGTTTTTGCTTTTGACCATTTGGGTGGTTGCCGTTGGGTGGCAACCTTTATAGCATTGACCTTTTCATTGTTTTCTAAATGAGGGACTGGTTATTATTTACATGAAAAGAGAATCATTGTCAACTGAGCCATTGGTTTAAAGTTTTTGTTTGTGATCAACAGGAACAGGTGTTTAGCATAGCACCGGAAGTTTTTTCCTGTTTCTTGGCTGCCAAGCTTTTATAATATGACTGATTCTGAAGAAATTCAATGCACAATATGTTCAATTGTGTAAGCTTTTCGGAGAACTACCCATCCTGGCCCCAGGGAACCATGTTTTTATTTTGTAAGATCAAAATTAGTGTGTTCTCTAAGAATGAATGAAGTTGTTAATCATATATCTCACTCTGAGGTTGTGGCCTCTGTCGTGGCGAGGATGCATATTGACGCAACAATTTCTTGCCGCGAATATAAACTTTTCCATGTGGATTTTCATTTGTTTTTTAACATTTTTTGAGTTCATTTCCAGATAACAGTAAGTAGTAAATATCACTGGTATTGTGAGATTCGAAAGGCAAATATTATTTAGTATAGAGTGTTCAAAAGATTTTATTGTATCCAAAAACTTGAGAATTGTTAAAATCACAAGGCAACAACAGTTCCGTAATTGCTTATGGAAATGAAGGTAATGTAGGATCCTGATGAACTTATATATTCAGTACTATGACTTATCTCAAGGACAATTCATTCTCAGATCTTCTAACAGAGCCTTCAATCAGAGCAAGATGATCTACCACATTCAACAGCTTTCTCTGCGTGCATTCATAGCTCCATAGCCTTGATTCTCATTGTCTCAGTTTCTTCGGCAACCACTAACTCAGTTATTGCCTGGACTATGTTATCCTTCTTTATTATAAATTTTCTGTCATCTATTTATCTATACCATTCCTGGGCACCAACTATTTTCAGAACATCTGTGACCAGCTTTTCATTAAGAAGACTCTTCTTCATAGAGTGGCCATGTGCCCCACAAGCAATGCTCTCCATTATTGAGCTCCATTCACAGTGAGTCACAAATCCCCCTACAACTTGATCCAGCAACTTGTATATATCTTTCTCTTTCTCCTATCCTGACAGTTTTTGTTTTCCGAGTTTACTCGGTGGAAGACCTGATTTAAGTCAGAGTTAAGTTTTTGAAAGGCTGATGCTCCCTTAAGACAGTGCATATGTAGAGGTAAAGGACGAGTTCCATGAAATCGCAACATCTGGCGGCCGTACCTCTCTCTTTCGATTTTTTTTCAGAAGAGAGGTGCATTTAAGGGAGTAGTTAACAGTAGTTGATTGAGTTCACACCTTGTTTGGCAAGTAACCTGGCCTTGTCTACTGCCAGAAACATCTATCCTTGAGCCACATATAGCGTGGTTGTGGGTATTGTGAGTGTGCTTGTAAATCCATGTAACTGGCTGGTATTTCGAAATGCATGTAAAGGAACTGTCACAGAAGTTGAACAGTTAACCAAGGCCAAGTTTGCTTTATTTTTGCAGTGGAAGTAGTAATTAGGCAAAAATGGAGGTATAATAAAGGACGATCTATAATTCCTATTACTTAAGGAAATATCAAATACTTGAACATAAATCTTAATTAAACACTAGCAAACTAGTTCTTTTCCAAATGGAATGGGGTGACTGAAAATTCAAGTATCACCAGAACGGTTCCCCTTTCCTTAACACCCAGATTCTATGCCCGCTAGCCTTGTCACTGACATGCATTTTGAAGAGAACAAGACATCAATAAATAATCTGCTTTTCAAAAGAATTTTAGTTGCATATAGGATAGCTTATTTCGATCCAAGTTCTGCTGTAAAATTTTATGTTTTGGGGTGTTATTTCTAGTCTATGTTGATTGTGTTGCACACTGTTAATATTGAAAGCTGCCAATTTAGTTTTAACATAAATCCACTGGGTTTCAAAGTAGTATATGACATGTATCTCCTCTTTGAGGTTAGTGGTTACAAGTCCTCCAACGGAGCATGTATAATATCATATAAAATATTGTTTAATTTGTGCTTGACTCTGTTAAACTTCTGATGGAGTCCCGGCCTTCCCTGCACTCAAACCACCTCAACAATAAAAATACTAGCCAATACTATATCATAGCAGACAAATTCAGAGCAATTTACTATCTTTCTACATTCCAAGAACTACTGCTCACGCCCCTTTTCTCCACCTGCCAATTATCACTTCTTCTCTGTTTTCCCTCTGCTGCCACGTCTGTGCTCTTTTTAACTGTTTCGCCCTCTAATTTTTGTTGATCCATATGTGCTCCCTTTTTCCTCCACGTCTGTGCTCTTTTGTTGATCCTTATAGTGGAGATGAAGGATATTTCAACTGACATATATATCGCTGGAAACAGCTTCAAGTATGACGTATAACTTACAAAATCAATTCAAAACGTTATTTGTGGATTGATGTAGTCATGTATAGATGACTTTGCATCAACTTTCTCAAACACACTCACAAATATCACATATTTAATAAGCAAATTTCAAATTACTTGTCTCATTCTACGGACAATTTAACTTTAATTCTTCTAGTAAAGATTTTAGATCAGAGTTTGATGATCTTCCTTCTTCAGTAGCTCTCTTTGCCACCTCTTTCAGTGCCTTGACTCGGTTTCTCATTTCTCCAGCTTCTTTACCAACCATTAATTGAGTCACTGCTTTCTTTATGTCCTCCCTCTTCACTATAGTCCTTTTAGCTTCAAACCCTCTAGACCATTCCTGGGCTCCAACCGCGACTCTTATTTTCGGAACATCTGTAACCAGCTTTTCACTGTAAAACTGCTCTGCTGAGAGTGGCCATGTGACAGTTGGCACCCCGTCGGTGACACTCTCCAGAATCGAGTTCCATCCACAGTGAGTCATAAACCCTCCAGTGGCTTCATGATCAAGAATCACCAACTGGGCCGCCCAACCCCTTATTATTAAACTTTTTCCCTCCATCGTCTTTTCGAATTCTTCAAGACACAATTCCTTCTTTTCTTCATTATTCTTACGTGCTACCTCTCTCACAACCCATATGAAGTGCTTCCCAGAAGCTTCAAGGCCCATAGGCATCTCAAGAAGCTGATTGTCTGAAAATCTGGCCAGGCTTCCAAAGCAAACATAGAGAACTGAGTTGGGTTCTTTTGAGTCAAGCCATCTCAAACATTCATGTTCGCTAATGAATATATTTTCTCCTCGTTGCGTTTTGTCATTGATGTCTGCCTTGCAAAGTGAAACTGGGCCAATATGCATGCCTTCCTTCCCAGAACTTTCCTGTAGTGATCTGAGTAAGCTGGTTCCAGCTCCTAGAAACTGTTCACCAGAACCACATAGCTTGTAATCTACGCTTGTAAAACTTGTTCTGCCAGATCATTCCCTGTATCTACTTCTAATTCATACTTCATAAGTTGTAGTCTCGTCAACTTGATTAGGTCTATACACAGAGAGGAAAAAACCCAGTTCCATGGAAACATAGCCTTGGAATCCCAAATTTAGCCGCAGCATCTGAAGCCCATGTATACAGCATGTCTACCGCGACGCAATTGGGATGGCATTATTCTAGAAGCTGTTCAAATGGTTGTTGAAGAAGGCTTATGGCCTTAAAGAAATTCATTTCCATTTCAAAAGAATTGATTGAAGTAGCACTTTCACATGCTTCTGCCAGCGCTGCCTCTACTGCAGGAAATTTGATGGTGCAAATGCTGATGTCAACTCCTATTTTACTCTCTCTTTCGATTTTTTTTGAGAAGAAAGGTGCATTTAAAGGTGTAGTAACAATGGTTGCCATCACACCATGTCTGGCAAATAATCTGGCCATGTCTAGTGTTCGAATCATGTGGCTTGTAGCCAAATAAGGAAAGAACAATATATGAAGCTGACGTGATTGTGAGTCCATGTAACCTGGCCGGAAAATTACTCAGAATTTTGTTTGAAATTGACAAAGGAAACACTGAAAAGTTAATAGGAAGTAAAGGTTTTGGCTTGCTTATTCAGTTACTGATTCCGAGCATATATAGTACGCTGGTTTGAAGGCAATCAATCAAATATCTGCTATTTTCTCCAAATTTAATCTCTGTAATTTCGTTTTTCACTTGTACTGTCCCTTGGCCTAGAAGAAACTAATAAAACCTACCTTTGAAGTTTCTTCGCAGGTGCATTCCTGTCTTGAGAACAAAATTTTCTTAAACAACTTCAGTTTTAAAAGATATTATAACACCTATTATTTTGAATCATTCCTTCGACTATCGTTACTTTTGAGAAGCTCTAAATACTTTGAAGTCCTTTCACACAGCATACGTAATCTTTTGTGCTTCGACTTGTAAAGGTCTGCTCGTTTTGCTTAGTAGGCAAGGTTTGTGCTGATTTATACGCTTTGCCTTCTTTCTTAAAAAAAAAAATTAAAAAGGAATGTAATATGTTAAGAAAATAAAGGATAAAACAATGTTCAGATCACTTTCCTCTAGAATGTCTAAATCAACATTTTTTCAGTTCAAGAAAAAGAAAAAAACAATTAAATCAACATTTTCAGCGTTGTTTATTTCTATAGGTCATATTATGATACTTATTATTCAAACAACTCAGCCAGCCAATCATGTCACCCTTGATTTAGCGTAATTGGCTATCAAAAAGGTAAATATCAAGGCAAAAGAAAATATCAAGGAAGGAAATTTGTATGCAATTTTCAATAAATAACAACAGATTTAGCTGTTATTGATACGCAGTGGATTTGCTGCAACGGCTAGTGCACCATTGAATGCAAATATATCTCATTTAGGAGTAATAGATGACTAGATGTTGATGAAATCGTCAGCAACTGATATATATAATTCAATCTTATATAAGATAAGTTATAGTAACAACATTGGTGATCCATTATTGAATTTCGATATTCATTATGGTGATATAAAATACCTGTAAAAAAAGTTAGATATGTGATACTTTTATAATATATTTGACTTGCTATTAGAAAGTGCATATTCATGATTATGATATTAATGACTCTAAGAAAATTTTCCAGTATAATATATATTACAAGAAAAGTGTCATGAGAAGAACCTGATTCTGGACAAAAGTCCTTAAAAGAGTTGTTAGTTTTTATGAGAGTCTTTTTGTCTAACTTAGGATGAGACTTATCTAATCTGAAAAATTAGATTTGCATGCTTTTCTCTCTTCTTACCTCTATCATTGTCATGTCTCTCCCCCTTAATAATCCTATATATTTATAGGATTCAAGAAAGGGATAAAATCATATTAATTACATTTAAACTCTATTTCAAATTATAACTACTTAATTTGTAACATCTAGAGGAGTAAATAGTAATCAAGAATTGATAAAGTAAAAAGTATTGCTTTTTATTATAGGCAAATGAAACAAAAGTAATGTCAACTAGTAGATTAAGTTCTATAGGTGAGGTACATTTTTTCTACAAGTGGAGGTGTAGGCTACTATTTCTATAGCTAGGCTTGGTCACTTTCTTGAGAAGATGTTATGTAGATAATAGTCTACTGTATAACAATTGTTTGTTGGTTTTTAAAGTATAGAAATGATTTCGTAAGCTTCTTTAGCTATTGATTTGGATGGTTGTCATGTGGAGGTTTACCAAATCTTTGTGATACAGACTTTTCAACTGACATAATCATTGTCTTATATGTTTCATGTCTTGTACCAGTTATATCATTTTATTTTTCTATGAAATGTGATTTGATGTATCTTGTTTGTATCATGGGATGGAAGACATATGTCTTTAGATTGACTTCAATGATCATGATCAATTCTCACTTTACCCTGATTTGGCTATACAAAGAGAACAATTTGCTTCAATTTATCACGTCTTAATAGCTCACTCCCATTGGTCAATCATAGGATTGTCTACACTAGTTCATAAGATGATGAGTTAATCAAGTATGAGATTCCTTTGTGGCTTGAAAACTTATTTAATTTATTTATGCAACTAAAACTAGCATAGCACAACAACATTCCTTTTTGAAAGAAGATAATGTGGTGGACAAGTATCTTATTGGTTTTCTAAGATAATCAGTAAGGGGCCTTGTTCCTTTATTATTGTGGTATAAACGTATGTGCTCTGTGTGGGCATATAAAAAAATCTTATGTAGTCATGGTTTTCCTAATGTAGATGTGACAAGCAACCTTACATAGGCTTACTTTGTTCTGGGAAGGTCATGTGTTTGTGTTCACCTTCTTTCCCTGTCTAAAGCTTGCAAGGATAAATCGAGGGTTAGAGCCCATAATGCCCTTGCCTTAAAGGTAGAATAGACTAAGCGAAGTTGTCCAAAATAAACTATGAAAAAAATCTTCAAAGGCTTTAAAGCTTGAGGTTTTTAATGACCATGACATTAAGGTAAATTAACATACCTTTGCAGTTGCCCATTTGATTATAATTCCATGGTTTTGACTTATTACAAGTTTGCATTTGCAACTTTCAAATATGTGTCCTCTTTTTCTCAAAGAAATACCTTAGCTTTCCAAGATGACGGTATGAAAGCACCAAGATGGCTTAAAAGCAAACCTAACTACAATGATAAATGTGGCTTTCATAAAGTAGAACTATAAGGTGAAGGCCTTTGCATCAGAACTTTTTGTTGTAGAAAGAAGCGTATGAAAATGAAATTAAGATTTCTATTGGTTATAGTCCAGATTGGTTAAATATGAAAAACTTCTAAAAAGAAACAGTGCCCTAAGCCTCAATAGAGCTTAAGGACAATTTGGGAATCACATCTTAAGGAGTTCCTAGAAGAAGATAGGGAACCCTAGGATAAGATACCTTTCGTCACTACAAGCATGGAAAATATCAGAATCAAGATTTTCAATTTATTCTTTACTCAACCTCGATTCCCTGACTAGGTATTACTTTCATAGGAAAAGGCTACATGGATTAGACTATAATATAAAGCTAACTCCACATCGAGTGGTTTATTAAGAAGAAACACGATTAATTATGAAGAGTTGTCCATTACTTTTAAGTCTCGGGTTAAAACTTGTTAAGGACATGGGCTCTCAAACATGATGAGAACACATTGTGTCTTTAGCTGTGTTTCGTTAAATGATCTTTCAGATGGGTATGGATTATTTGATGGTAAGCTTTCCACCTGTTGCACACTCATTACCAATAAAGACATCAATAATTAATTGAAGACACTGACTCGCTCAAAAACCCTACAAAAGAGTGAAGTTGGTCTATTGTCCTATCCTCTAAAGTCAAAATGTAGATCGCTTTATATTCTCTTGTAAAAGGATTTAAATAAGTAAGTCATGGAAATAGACGATGTAAATGAAAACAACCAAAGTCGTAAAGTAACTTCTAACAAACCTTTTGAACATTTTGTCCATTTTGAACCATGGAATCTAATTGGTTGGCTTTCATTTAATCAGTCAAGGGACCATTGAAATTGACTTGATCTTTACCCAATGCTTTAGAGGTCCAACATCTCATATATCCATGCTTATATACCAATGTCAATAGTACTTAACCAATGAAAAAATGAAGTTTATGAAAATTTATGATAAAAAAATCAACATGAGAGATTTGTACCTAAAAAGTTAATAGGAAACCCATGAGGTCTTCGCATGGTGACACACAACCTTCATGTAACATGAACCAATCATCTCACTCACAGACTACACAATCATATCTCAAAACAAAACACCTCATGGGTACTCATTAAATCATGGTAGGTTATCATTGATGTCTACACCTAACAATACAACTTGCAAATAATATAAGACCTTTAGCTTGACCTTGTTATCATCATTTTCCCGTTGTATCTTGGCCTCAAACTCTTATCCTTCAAGTTTCCTTTATTGATCTCCCTTAATAGTATTGAATAGGTCAGTACTTCATTAACTTTGTTCAGATCAAAGTCCAAAAATGCTCCAGACACATTTTTCTAAACAACAACTTCTCATTGTTGTCCAATCTTATTAAAATCTCATTAATAGTTTTTTTTAACTAGAATTGTCATTTGCATTTTAAAATAGTGAGATGTTAAGAACTTCTCAACCACTTGCTTAGGTTACCCTTTTGAACTATGAGACTTCCTTATACTATAATTAACGATCAAACTTCTTAAAAAACATTGTTAGTGGTATAACAAATTAAACAAATTCAAATTTTAGTCAAAAAAATTATGAATAATTATTTAAAAAAATAGTAAAATTACAAAATTTTTCAAATTTTTTAGTTAATGTAGACACTTTATTTTGGATCCAAAAGGGTCATCCCCAATGATGAAACATCTAAAAAATTCTGATCGAAATTTTTGAGATATTGAGTTAAAGATAGATCGGTAAAATTTAGAACCCAACCTATTAAATAAACAAATCCATAAAAAACCAAGTCCAAGCCCACCAAAAATCCACAATCGAAGTCCATAAAAAATAAAAGCCTAAAATCCTAGCCCAAAGTCCACTAAACAAAAAATAACCCAAAAGCCACAAAAACCCAGTCAAAATAGCATGCGGCCCAAAGGAGAAAAAGAAAAGCAGGCGCGCAGTAAGAAGGCCCAGGCCTGTTTCCTGCAGAGCGCTTGTAATACACGCACGAGCCAAGGAGGGAACAGAAGCCATGTGCTCGTGTAACGCACGCGCACAGTCCCTTCTCCATTTTCTCTCTCCCGCGGGCACGATTTTGCATAAGCCAACTGCTGCAGTTTTTTTTATTTCCCATCATTTTCTCTCTCCCACGGCACGATTCCCCAACTGCTATAATTTTTCTATCAATTGCCCTGCATTTTTCCCCTTTCTCTCTCCCATGGGCACGTCTCCCTGTGAGTTGCTACAGGTTCTTCATTACTGCTAACGACTGCATGCTTCTGTAAAAAAGGAGGACTGGAAAATTTTCAGGGGCTTCCTGTCAAAATTTTCAGAATATTAATATTATTTTATATTTTTCTTCGGAGAATTATTATTTATCCAACAGTCCTCAGTAGCCATATCAATAAAGCTTCAACAAAATCTACTAACTCAGTTTAATGGGGTTTAATTTTATTTATTATATTAAATAAAATAATATAAGGCTCGTCTGTTGATTGTCGACCCTTTGGACTTACTGAAAATTTCTCATTATAAATATTATTTAATTAATATTATTTTAGATGAATATATATATATTTATATTAATTAATGTAAAAAAATGTGTCACATACATTGTCTAATTTTTAGCACTAAACGACTTTTTGCTTGATGAAAAAGTTGAAAGGTAATATTGGACTAAAAAGACAAATACAATATAACAAATTGTGTACAATAAAATAGTTTAAACTTGATCACGAAACTAATTTTGAAATCCATATAAATATAAATTAGCTCAAATCCATTTTTTAAATATTTATCTACATCATAATTAATATATATAATCATTCATATTCCCATATTAACTGAATAAATTTAGTTTATCGAAATAATTTCCTATAAAACTATCTATTAAAAAATTAATTATTATAAATAATTTAAATTAACTCAATTTGATTTTAGCTTTTATCTTCGGAGCAATACTAAGTTGATCTCTATACATAACAATTCAATTCTCTAAACAAAGTATTCAATCAGCCCTTATTTGAACAAGAAAGAAATTTTCTCCGTAAGAATACGAACAAGGGAAAAGGGATGATTAAAATCTTTGTAATAAAGAGTAAAATAAAGACGAAGATAACATATCTTTAACTTTTTTATTTTTTTAATCGGTCTATTATTCATCTCTTAAATTTTTAAATATTAAATTATCTTAATATATTTTAAATTATTACAAATATACCTACAAACTTAATAAATATCCCATTGATTTTATTTAGCGAAGAAAAGGGAAATTTCTCTGTGCAAAGGAGAAGAGGATTTCCCACCATTCCCGGTATGAGAGACGAAACAGAGACAGGAACAAAGTCTCCTCCACAAGCATAAGAAGGAAATCAAGGCATTCAATACTGTGCGGTCGGATTGCCATCCGTACTGAACCCGACAGCCCATGAGTCAACTTGTTGCTCTGGAAAATCTACACAAGAAAAATTTGCCTTTCATCACGGAAGTTTAAGAAAAAAATAACTAAAAATAGTAGAACTCAAATTTTAAAGAATAAACTTATAAACTAGTATTTGACAAGAAAATGACACAATTCGTGTTTGTTTCATTGTCCGCTTTTTCCAGTTCGTCCGTTCCAGGCAAATTGACATAATTAAGACCTCTTACATCACTATTATGCACAATCCATTTACACAAATTTGCATGGCCAAAAATCAACACCCCAGGTTATTTGTCGATATCAATACTTGCCTTTTCATTTACATTTAATAACGAAAATCTATATACTTATTGACGTTAATTTTTTGATAGGAACTTGTAGTCAAGCACTAGAATTAATCTGCGCATGGATATAAATTGACTGCCACTTTTAAATCCACCTCAGGATCTCCACAGCCGGACAATATTTGCTTTTTATTATTTATTTACTTTTAATAACGAAAATCTACATACTTATTGACATTATTTTTGTGATAGAAACTTGGAGTCGAGCATTAGCATTAATCTGCACATGGATACAAATTGATTGCCACTTTCAAATCCACCTCAGAATCTCGCATGAATAAGATATCATAGATGTGATGTACCAAAGTATATTATCCTTTCAAGGCCCAGCTATTATCAATAGTTGAATTTTTATTAATTGTGACAATTTATGAATTCATCTTTACCTGGAAAGATGATTTTCCCATCAAGGAAAACCGATAATATTATCCTAATGCTAGGCATCGACCATATATATGAATTCACATGCCACTAATTTGGTCATTGAAATGCTATTTTATTCTTAAAATTCTTTATTATTATATATCTCAGAATAAATAAATATAACATTGGGGTTGACAGAAACCTGAGTTTCATGTTGTTTATCTAAAAAGTATATGTAAATGCAAACTCCCATTATGAACTTCTAAAAAGAAAAACAAGTTGAGGTGGGTGAAGTTTGTACAAATTTAATTAGATGGACTTTTATCCAAATTTTCGGTGCATGTTCAGGTGAGGCTTTTATTTTTAGTTTAAAAGGGTCTAACCCCTTTTTATTTAAATGGTTTTAATTGAATTGAAATTAGTTTCAATGAAATTTCAAAACTGCATTTTGTTCACCTACTTGTAGTATCTTACTTCATATATTTTTCAGAATATTATAATTTTTTTTATGAGAAATTTATTTCTTAAAAAAATAATAATACTATATTATAATCACTGTTGTTATCCGTAAACAATACCTTTCGTTTTCTTAACATTAACTTTATCAAACCTTAAATTTCGAAAAGAGTTGATTATTACCACAATCAAAATTTGGAGAACTATGGGACATATTAAACCTTTTAAAAAAAACACCAAACTTTTTCTAATTTTCATAATCTCTTAGAAGTTTTCATTAACACATATAATATTTTAAATAAATTATAATTCACTCCAAATATAGGGTTTTACGTTATCAATTTTTTTTTTATACTTCTACTATTATAGTTACTATTATCATTTGTGATCATTTTTTGTTTGAAAAGAGAGGAAAAATGAGTAAGAGTGAAAGGTTAAGAATATAAGTGGGTTCTCTATATTTAGATATTTAATAAGCTTATTTTTTAATTTTTGTTAATTTTAGATTATATGATAATTCTAAAAAATAAAATAGTAGAAATAAAATGGTAATTTAACTTCTTAAAATTATATCAATCTTTTTATTAACAAAGTTTAAATTTGAGTGGAAAAAGTGTTATTTACGCAATCTAAGAGTAGAAAAGTATTTTTAGGACAAACCTTGGGTGGGAACATGTGATGTTATTTACTCTAATAATATTATCGGAACTTGCCCCAACGAGGAAGATAATAATGCCCTACAAGATGGGGCAAACTTAGCAAAATGACACATGTAATTAGCAGTTTCGTTGCATTTGATGGGGGACAGTTGATTTACAAGGACAATTAACACCGTCCATCAATGTCATTGTTTGTCTCAATCGTGTATACTTCAGTAATGTAAGCCATAAGAAAATTTTCAGTTCAAAAATAATTTTCTGCAGCTCTTGTGAAAGACACCTTCGCTAAAACGAATAAATGCACTAGTCTGAATGACAATCACTTCAAACCCACTTTTGCCCAAATCACTATCGATCAGCTTTCATGTGAAAATACCACACCTAATAATTGTTCAGACCAGGCATTGACATCAAATTTTTACCTAGAAGTTTGAATTTCTAAAGACGAATCTTAAAATGATTCAATCAGTCATTTGTCTCCAAAAGCTGATTTAATATCGGCGTAAGTTTCATCTTTTCTTCTTTACATACGCGTCCATCTCTTTACAAAATTTCAAAATATCAACCTTTAGTCTCATTCTTTTTATCTTTGTCTTCATGTGTAAATTATATGATAAAGGGTAAAAAATTAAGACTATACAAAATGTTGTCGGAGCCTTGAAAAATCTTAGGCAAGCTTTGCATTATTGGTGTGACATAAAGTTGGTGTGCATGTGAGGATTGCTTGGCCGGACATTGAGTGTCCAGTTCTTTCTTCTCTTACGTACTGTTTAACCATTTTCAATTGGGATTGTTTTAAAAGTATCCAATTGTAGAGATTCTTATCAGAGAAAAATTTGACGTGGCTCATAAATTTTTTTGTGGGTTGAGACAAGCCTTGCTTTTTCTGCAGTGGCAAGGGGCTGCTGCTGCCGGTCCCTTGAGTAATATATTTATCGAACAAATACAGCACGAGTTCCAATCACCGCTTTGTCTTTCTTGCGGAAAATTCTCATCTTCTTCTTGTCTTTGCTGATCATATATTCAAGTTGCAAAATAATCGAAGTTGTTAAAGGTGGCCGCCTGGGGCCTAGACGCCTTCACAGCATAATTATAAATTAATTTCGGGCAATTAAGCAGTAAAAACAACTTTATCTTTAATAGGACCACGAGTAGGATGTTTCCAAATCAAAGTTATCTTTTCTTTGAATCTTCTTTACGTATTAATCAGTTAAATTTGTAAAGCTATTGAATTAAATGTTTGGATTGATTTGGTTAATTTTCTGAGTCCGGATAAATATAAAGACTTGATTAAATCTAACAATGTCTCAATGGGTTGGCAAGGGTTTCCCTTTTTTTCTTGTCCTCGATCTGCCGGGCTGGCAGTAGTACTGTATGATTGCGGTTCTCATTTTGTAAATCGAACTAAAACCACAGGGTTGATGGCAGACATGCGCAATGAAGCCGTAGTTAAAGACGGCCATAAATTTTTAAACCTACCAAAAAGTGCAACAACTTAATGGATTGTCTCTTTGCTGTGAAAATGAAAGAGCAACAGCCGCTTATTTTGGTAAATTTGAAGTAGACGTCGTCTGTTTTGCTCGTGAGTATTTGACTGCCCTGCACTCTTTGTTTTCTACTCTCTCTATTCGTGTATATATTTGATATCTACTATGTGAAATCCTGTAGAAGAAAATTATGGCTTCCATTTCACATCTTTGTTCTTCATTTGTGCTATTCGTTCTCATTGCTCATTCATGTTTGCATCATAAGGTAACAGGTGGTGGTCAGACAAGAAGAGGAGATTTGGAGATCATAATCGGTGGGGGCGGTGTAAGTCCTACTCCCTCTCCGGGATGCCAAAATTGTCCTCCTCCTGAGCCGATTTGTCCTCCTCCTCCACCCCCTCCTTGTCCTCCTCCTCCACCCCCTCCTTGTCCTCCTCCTCCACCGCCCCCTTCTCCTCCTCCTCCACCGCCTCCTTCTCCTCCTCCTCCACCCCCTTCTCCTCCTCCTCCACCGCCTCCTTCTCCTCCTCGTCCACCGCCTCCTTCTCCTCCTCCTCCTCCTCGACCCCCTTCTCCTCCTCCTCCTCGTCCACCCCCTCCCCCTCCTCCACCACCACGTCGTCCTCCTCGTCCTCCTCCTTCTCCACCACCACCCTCGAATAAGCTACTCAAACAGGCTCTCGGAGTAATTCGAAGATTCAAGAGTAGAATTGTTGAAGATCCACAAGGTATTACAGATTCATGGAAAGGTAATAATGTTTGCAAATATAAAGGCTTTGTATGTGATACTCGTCCTGACGTAAAACTGAAGGCAGTTGCGGGAGTGGACTTCAACGGCTATGCTTTTGGCGGTCCGACACTTAACCTCTCTGATTTTCTTGAGCAGTTGAATGATTTGGCAATCTTTCACGTAAATACCAACAATTTCAGCCTTTCAATTCCAAGATTAACATCCAAGATTAAGTACTTGTACGAGCTAGATGTCAGCAACAACAAGTTATCAGGCGAGTTCCCAATGGAAGTTATTAATTGCAAGCAATTAACCTTCTTGGACCTGAGGTTCAACTCATTTGAAGGAAAGGTTCCACCTGAAGTATTCAACCTGGATCTTGATGTCCTCTTCATCAATAACAACCACTTCACGGGAAATCTTCCTTCGAATCTTGGCTCCACACGAGCCCTTTATCTCACTTTCGCTAACAACAAGTTCACCGGTCCTATTCCGAGCAGCATTGGCAAAGCGAAGAACCTGCTAGAAGTGCTTTTCCTGAACAACAAGTTCTCAGGTTGCTTGCCACATGAAATCGGTTTCCTGAGAAATGCCACTGTATTCGACGTGAGCACAAACATGTTAACCGGCCCCATTCCACACTCGTTCGGATGTTTGGCTAGCATGCAGAACCTCAACTTGGCTAATAACCAGTTTTACGGACCGGTTCCAGAGATGGTCTGCAAGCTTCCGAATCTCGTGAACTTATCTTTGTCATATAACTATTTTACACAGATTGGACCTGAATGCAGGAAGTTGATGAAGAAAAACAAACTTGATATTCGGATGAACTGCATTTTGGATCTTCAATTTCAGAGATCACCTGAAGAATGCCGCAAATTCTTCTCCAAGCGAAGGAATTGTCCAAACGAGAAGTCACTAAATTACGTTCCTTGTATGAAGAATGGTTATTCCAATCGTACCGTTACTGAGACTTCTTATCAAAAATCAACAGTAGAATTTGCACCTGCTCCATCACCTCGCACTTATGCAGCTCTTAAACCGCACCCGTAATTTGTTCAGCCACCGGATCCTGAAGATGGACTTGTCCAATCCAAGACGTTCATTTTTAGGCTTCGTTATATATAATTGTTTTATGTGTGTATACATGTCTCTTTCCCCATTCATCTATTATGTAGACTCGACGTAACTAGATAATTTTTAATCAAATAAAACAACTTGTGATTTCATTTTTCCCTGCTTTCCTTTTATGATTTCTCAAATTAATTACTAACTGTAAATGATAAATAAATTATATTTCTTGCATGTTTAAATGTTTTTATGATACATGAATCTATATGTATGTAAGGAAACAAATCAAGCAAACAATCAAAATAATCCATGTACAATAATTTAGACCAGGAAACCACATATTTAGAATATATATTTATTGCCCTTACGAAAAACATTATTGTGACAATCAGAATGGTTTAATTACCGTAATAGATAGTTATAATATTGTATTAAGAGACTCGTATCTTATAACAATCATCATAATTAAACAAGTTCAAAAGTAGTATTTATAAGTGATTTTTATTATACTTATGTACTTGATTAAAAAATTATCGTTTATTTCTTATACTACGCTAAGAGATAAGGGAATCTTCTAGAAAAAAATAATAATTAGTAATAAACATCCACCAAATCAACATCAAAATATATAATATAAGTGAAAATTGAGTAGAGAAATTAAGACTTTGGAATAAGATAATCTCTATATATCAAAGGATATGCAACATGATCATAGAGTATATAGTATTGAAAACAATTGTAAATTAACTGACAAATGAACAACATTTTTATGTATGATTGAGTGGCTTTTAAATAGGTAAGACTTCTAATTAATTATCGATATAAAGTAAGATCATCCAAAATGGTTCCCTTCATAGGCAAAAGTTTGACATGATCTCAAGTGCAACAAGTGCAATAGCATTAGCACAAGACAAAAAATCAGCAACATGTTTGGCTTAAGATAAATAATAGCCTGAACTTTCAAAACAAATCTCCAACTCAAGAAAATAATTTAAATGAACAAGATTTTTCGTTTTGAATCATGTTCTTAGACATTATTTCAATTCAATAACACTTTGCATATCAACTTTAGTAATGATCAAATCATCTACATATAATAACAGAATAGCTTATCCCCTTCCAATTTTGAGGATAAAAATATTATTATCATACAAGCTAAAAAAAAAAACCCAAATTGGCTAATTGTGGAGCTGATTTTTTTTTTTCAAACTGTATCTTTTTAGTGGAGAGTTTTCTACAAAGGTATATATGCAACCCCACCTAAGTTGAGTAGTACATCCAATTTGCAGAAACATTGAACATTTTCTGGAGCATTTTTCACACAATATCATCCAATGTGGAAAGTTAAAATAGAAAGTGAAAAGACAGGTGATTTTTTATTATAGTCCAGCTAGAAAGTTGAACAAGGGTTTATGCTGCTTTTGATGTAAGCAAATTTATCAAAAAAAGATAATAAGAGCTATTTCTTGCTTTGTTGTTTTAATTTTTCTTTCATGTTCTTACCTAATTTTTCACCATTCTCCTTTTTCTACTCAGAAAAAAAAAAATAATTATAACTAATGAGATGATAATAATTATTAAAACTTAAGAAAAAAATACTTGTATTTTAGTTATTTTATTATTGAATATTAAGAAAATAATTTCATGATCATAAAAAACTTATCTATTATAAAGATTGTGATATGTATGCTTTGTAGTATATCCTTTTAAGGAGATAACCTTTCTCAAATTCTTGACCTCCTAAACTCAAAATTGCATCCTTCACCAAAATCCATTCGTTGATTTGGATCCGACATAATTTCAAAAGGGAAATCAGAAAATTAAATAAAGAACCGTCAAATAACGTGTGGTGATTCTTGGTAGTGTGCGATGAGGCGAGACCCCAAATGGACCCAAGTCAAGGAGAAAGAACAAGGGCCAATCTTTTCAGCTTTAGCAAAGCATGACGAGAAACAGAAATTGGGTCCTACAATAGGACAGGGCACAGATAATACTAATAAAAAATCCTGTAAGTGTCGGTCGAAGAGCCCTGGGGCTTAACCTTTACATATGGACAAACTGACATTAGCTGGAGAAGACTTAGGGCTCTAAATAAAATATATGCAATATCCATATCTTCTGTGTCGGCAAAATTTTATTGGGTTCCTACTACAAATATGCACTTCAGAGTCCTAGATCTGTTGCATTGTAATATAATTTTTAAATTTATTGTATATATATTTGATATTTTAATTTCAAGTTTTATTCATAATTTAGTAATATAAACAATAATTTAACTTTTAAAAATAATTATAACTAATCAATATGATTATAATTGTAAGTGAATAATACGTATGTATTATTGATTTACAGTTTGATGATTAAAAAATAGAATATGCAATTAAAAATTTCAAATTATAAGGAAATGAAATAATAATTAAAATTGTTAAAAAAAATTATATTTATAAATTTCATTACATTTACTCTAACTTCAATTTTAGGATTATTAATTAAAATTTTAAAATATCATATTTATATTTTCATGGTCATTTAATTGTGTTGTCACAGTTTATAATAATATTTAAATGGACAAGTATTGTTAAACAACAAATTTTATTAACAATTTTAAATACAATTTAATATTATAATTAATCTTAATTCAAATATTATATTAATAATAAAATACTCATAAAATAAAATTTAATAGTATTATGCACATGACCATGTACAATTATTTATGCAAGAGTTTCATGAATGTTTGACAGGTTAGTATTAAAGTATTGTCATAAGTATCATCATTCTTGATGAATCTAAAAATATGTATGGTTCAATTTAAAATATATTTCAACCAAATTAAAAGAAAAATGTTTTAATAAAATCTCAAATTAAACCAAATAATCTTTTACTTGAAACACCCAATTGAATCAAATTGAAAAATTGTAGTTGAATTCAATTTGAATTATAATCTCTCGACTTATAAAAAATTTTACATTGTAATTATTAAAACAAGACAGTCGGAAAGAAAACCCTACAACTTTCCCGAATAAAAAATGATGTCTAAAACTATTAAAAACATAGTTTTAGGGTTTTGATTTTAAATTTTCTCTAGCTTAACTTTGAAGGTTACTTTAAGTGATAAAATATTAAAAGCGATTTCGAGAAGGTTAAGGTTTAAGTAATGTTTACTATTCGAACCAAATAACCAATCTCAAATAATTCAATCTAATTTTATTATTTGAACTGATTTTAGTATGCTACTAGTGAAATTTAAACTTTAATGATTCATTTAAATTTTCTTATTCTTTTGTTATGAGATTTTAAAATTCATTTCAACGTTCTGTATAGAACAAAGAAAGAAAAATAAGTAAATAAATAGGCCAAAGGATATACTCCCACCAAAGGTTTTTCTTAAGTACAAAATTTCATCTTTTAATTTTTTAAAATCTAAATATTAATCTATTAACAAAGTTAATAGTTAAGTAACTTTTTTGTTATTTTTAAGTTTAAACTTTTATATATTTTTTATTTTTATATTTAATTATTAAATTTTATTTTTATTATAATTTTTTATTTTTTTAATAAAATTATTTTATCAAAAATATTTAAAAATTAAAAAGAATCATTAGATAAATGATTGAGTTTAAAAAAATGGAAGAACGAGATTTTGCTGAGAAACCTTGCCCCGGACTAAGTCTTTTGGCCTAATAGGTATCGATAATCAACACAGTACACGGCTGTCCACCATAAGCATGTATGCTATCCAAAGATTGGCTGTGGCGCACTAGTTTCCTTTAATGCGTGACCCTTTTTGCTGGGTATACTTAAATTGTACTGTGGACTACGACAACGATTAATGTGACACTACAATGCAATCTTTCAACCAGACAGCCAATATATATCTATCAGTAAATATAATTCAATTTAATTTAATTTAATATTTTATCTTCTTAATCTTATTTTGTGTGTTAAATAAATAACAGGAGTATGTAGGTTCAATTTGGAAGATGGGAGGCAGGATTGGAATAGGTTTAGAAAGTAGAGGAAATTCCTGTTGATTCACCATCTACCTTCCAAGGGGACACACAGTCAGCATTACCTGGAAATCAGAGACTTGCTCCCACTCAATTCATACAGCCTTGTTTAGTTCTTGCAACCTCTGGACGCAGGCAAGAGAGGAGCATTCTCTTCATTGGGAGCTAAGATGGTTTAAATGGGCATTCCGAGGCCCAAAACAATGTTTTGTAGGAGGCGAGATGTGCTCAGTTCCACGTCTCATCAATATTTAAACCCCATTCCAGCTCTTCTAAATCATAAAATTAATTCAACATAAATAATCTTATTTTTTAAAAAAATTAATCTTTGCTAATTTTTTTTTTATTTCACTTTTCCACTTTTCTATTCTTTTCAAGTTCTCTAATTTCTTAATTAATTTTAAATTATTTTTTTCCTAAAAACTTATAATTTTTATTACTAAAATTAAGATATTACTTAACATAAAATAATAATGTGTTGGGATAAATTAGTATGCATAGATAATTATTATGTCTAGTTGATGTTAATAAAATATACTATAATATCATTTCACTTAAATTTTCTCAATATGCTAAATTAAATTTACTAATTTGGGATAAAATTTTAATAAACTTAAGATTATTAATGTGATTTATTAATACCTAAAGAGAACAAAATAATCAGATTACCTCATATTTTTTCCAACCTTTGTTTTGTTTTTGTTTTTAACTATGTTAAATTAATGTTGCTTTTGATACAAAAGTAGAGATAAAAGTTTGTCTACTTAGAGGTAAAAAAAAAAAGAAATGTGTGAAAAGAGGATGGTGGGTACTTATTGGTTTCTGGAAAGAAGAATTGATGAGGCTTGACAAATGACAGATACATGAAAACGGGGAGGAAAAGTCTTCTAGATAAAGCATGCATATACAGTAGGAGAGAGGGAAGGGTAAACCAAAAACAGGCACAATTTCTTTACCAACTTTGTTTTCTAGCCGTGCAAGTGATAATTCTGACCAGGAAGAGCTGAGCTAAACAATCTGGACACTATCATAAAGTTTTTCTAACTGAATGACAGAGACCAGGAAGAGCTGAACTAACGATCACTTGACATTCACTATCCCTTGAATGGAGATATATATATATCATATAAAGAACAATGTTTATTATTTTATTATCATTGATCATATCTTCCGCAGAACAATTTTTTGCAATTTTTTTAAAATGATCTGATACTAATATATGGTGCTACAAATTTTTAAAAATTCGAACGGTTAAGCCAAAAAATTTTGAGTGTAATATCTGATACTATATGTATATATAACATTTTTATATGCTTAATGCTTTAACTTAATTTCAATCATTTTATTTTAAAGGTAAAACTTAAAACTTTCAGTGAAACAAAAAAAAAAAAAGTGATAAAGCAAATACTAATGAAATATAAGTCAGTTTAATAAAACTATCCTTTAATAAAGTTTTTAACCTAAATAAAAAATTATACATGATTGTTAAAAAAAAAAAATTATTATCTAGATTATTAAAATACTCCGTAAATGGATCAGACATGTCAAAGAGTACAAAACCAAAATATAATGTGTTGATGTGAGAGTATGTATAACATAAGTATATATGAAGATATGATATGTATAGTTGTAATAAAAATACAATATAAAATGTTTGAGTATGACTAACAAATTTTAAGCAATTCGATTGCATGGACAAACCTATGTCCAAGGGCATGCAGTGTTGGGAGGTTCCATTAAGCTTATATGTTGGTTTGATTAAGAGAAATATGTATATTGTAAGAATCATTATGTATTAGAGGAGATAAATTATCGTGTTTTTTTTATTTATTTTAATACGTAATATATGATAATTCAGTTACTTTTATAACTAATATATCATTAAAATACTATATCTTCTTTGTATTAAATACGACACAACTGATTTAATTGACAAATTAATTGTTATATTCAATTGTCTATTTCGATAATTTGAATACATTATTTATGGTGAATGATCAAATAATTTGAACATCTTATTATTTTAAGAAGATCATTCCTTCATTCTATATTACGTGATTTACATGGTCTTAACCTGAATTGTTTACACATGTGACAAAGTTTTCGCTTTTCGAAGTGTTCGGCGCATATACGATATTTTCTAACATGAAGAAATGATTCCGTCCATAAATCATAGTGGATGGAAGAGTGCTGTCATAATACGTTCTTACTGTATCTCAGTATTACAATTGGAATTTTATCTCCTAACGCTTTCATATGTGTGGCACTACGGCAGCCAATTAATAAGTTTCAACAGATGATTGTGGACAACTTGCACCAATTAAACATTTAGAGGGCAACTTTTTTTCGGATTATCTGTCTTCTTCGTGATATATGGCCTTAAGAAGTGACGTTTTATGAGGCTGTTTGTTTGATTTGAATAAAATATTAATAACATTTTAAAATTTATAAAATCTTATTTTTTAATTTTAAATATAAAAAATTAATTAATAAATATATATATAAAAGTTATGAATATTTAAATATAAATTATTTAAAAATTAAAAGGTTTAAATGTATTTTCTTAAGTTAAATTCAAACCAATTATTTTTGTCGTAAACTAAAATTAAGATTCCATCAATCCGATAAGTTTAAGTTCGAGCTCTGTATATATGCAACCAAGTTGAGCTCAAACCAATAATTACTCCTCTTGGCTTGGCTGATTTGCAATTTATGGAAGTCCATTTCACCACAAGTAAAATATAAATAGCTGAAGCATTATAATGATTTATATGAAAAATAATATTGCGAAGAAAGAATATATATATTATTTTAGAAACTCTTTTAACGAGCTAATGTGGAAAAATAATAAATTATTTTAGAGTTATGGCTTAATTTGTATTAGTTAAAAAGGAAAAACGAACACAATGCAAATGATTTTTCCAAGCAGTAACGACAAAAAAAAAGAAAAAAAGTAGGACCGTAGTGGGCTGGTAGCTTCATTACCTCTAAGGAATTCAGGTTTTGAAGGCCTGAAAATTATAACACACACCAGGCAGAATACAAACCGCACTAATTGTAACCAGTATTAAGTACAAAGATGAAAATCTTTTCAGAGTCGCCCTCCCTCCTAATACCTTCGTCAGATGGATATCATCTTCAAACGCTTCACTAAAACTCTCATCTTCCTCCTCTCTTTCTTTCTCTGTGTAAATTCTCAAACCTCTCTATTGCCTACACCGCCATTAATACCAGATCTCTTATCCTTCTTAGACCTTAGACTCCCCCTTATTTACCCCATTATTCAAACCTTCGAGGACAGGATCACATCTGATCCCTTAGGCACCACCAGCACTTGGGTTGGATCAGATGTGTGCAATTACAAAGGTTTTTACTGTGATCACCCACCTGACAATGCATCTGCCACCGCGCCTCGAAAGCCCGACACTTGACGGTTTCCTCGATGAGCTACCGGATCTTGCTCTCTTTCATGCCAATTCTAATCAATTTTCTGGTTCTTTGCCAGCAAAACGTGGAAAACTCCCATTTTTATACGAGCTAGACGTGAGTAATAATAAATTTTTCTGTCCTTTTGATTGAGATTTTCTTTCTTTAAATCTTTTTTTTTTTTCTATATCAGAGATTATACATCTATTGTGTATAATTATTATATATCTTTTATTAATTAGTTTATAGTTAATTAGTTTCTTTATTTTCTTCCTCATTTATCTCTTAGTTTCTAGCTCAATTGTATTATAAATTCTTTTTGTCTATATTAGTTGTAGTGGATTGAGATGTATAAAAACCTTATTTTCTTACTTTCTCTTTCAAGTTGGTATCAAAGCCAATGCCATTAAATCCTGAAACAAAATAAAATGAGTGAAAAAAGTATTAAATCATTTAGAATTAAATCAATTTTTGTAATTGTGCAATCTGAAAGTGTTTTTAATGCAGGAATAATTCTTAATTAAGCAAACTATGATGTTCGGTCTCAACTAATAGAGATGCATATTGCTGAAAGGGAAAAACTCTCCTACATTCATGGCAAGATGAAACAACTGGCAGTCCAACGATAGATATGAAAAATGGTATGTTGAAAACCAAAAAGTGAAACGATGGTTATTGATGTCCATAAAGCCTGAAATCATGAAAAGGTATTTACGTCTACCTACTTCTCATGAGATATGGAGTGCATCATCAAAGGTTTTTTATAATAGAAGTGCTGAATTACAAGTATTTTTATTGAACCAAAAGACTTTCACAACCAAACAAAATAGGTTGTCTCTCTTTGAATATTATGGATAACTAGTTGAAATTTTTCGAGAATTAGACCATCGAGATAAAGTGGTCTGAAAGATCCTGATGATGTAACAATATATTAAAAGTTCATTGAATGATTATGAGTGCATATATTTCTCGCAGGCTTGGACAACGAATTTGAACAAGTTTGTAAGGAAATTTTGTGCAAAGAACCAGTTCCAAGTTTGGAAGAATATTATTCATTAATTTGACAAGAAGTAGTACGTTGTGTGACATTGAACATCGAAATTGGAAACACTGAAGCTGCAGTAATGATGACTCAAAATCTACCAAAGGTACCGAAAAATCTAAATACAAGTGTACGCATTGCGATCAAATCGATATTCAAAGGAGCATTGCTATGAACTTGTAGGATATCCAGAATGGTGGGATCATAGTACAACATCTCGGAGAAAGAATTGTAAGAATTCAGTTACTGCTGTTGCTGAAACTAATGATAATACTACTAAAGAAGGTTTGGTATTGATTACAACTACTAACACTTGTGGTAAGGACTTGAATGTTTTTGCACCTGTTTTTAATAATGCATGGATAATTGATTCTAGTGCTATTGATCATATGACGTTTGATTCAAGATAGGTCACAAATCTTAGAACTTCTTCACAAAAAAATATTTTTACTGTTGATAATAATAAATCCTCAATTATTGGGGAAGGTTATTTATCACTCACTAATACTTTAAACTTTGATCTTGTGTTGGTTGTTCCATCTTTAGATTATAATCTCTTATCTGTTTCTCAAATAACCGAAACATTATCTTGTATTGTAATTTTTTTGTCTGACTTTTGTGTTTTTAAGGACATTTAAACAAAGCAGACAATTGTTTATGGTGTTAGGCAAGGAAAATTATATTACTTAGACTTGACATCGAAAAGCCCTAACAAATTGCATGAAGTTTTGGTAGTGGAAGGCATTAAAGAAAAGAAGAATGAATCTAAAATTTGGCTCTAGCATTGAAGGTTGGGGCATCTATCTTTTGGCTATCTTAAAATATTATTCTCTAGTTTGTTTGAACATGTTGATTTTTTTAGTTTTTATTGTGATGTGTGTGAACTTGCAAAAAGTCATTAAACTTCATTTCCATTAAGATTAAATAAAAGTCTTTTTTTGTTTATGGTTATTCACTCTGATGTGGGGGGGTCCATCCCAAATTCTAACCTTGAATGTGTAACATTCCAAGACTAAAAATGTATTTTTAGTTAGAATTTGGGGTTAGATGTGAGAATTAACAATAAATTGTGAGTTAGAAGAGTCTAGGGGTGAGTTAGTAAGTTTCCAGAACTAGTGTGGTTTGTGCATGATTCTCCTTGAGAGGTTTCTTTCATGCGAAACATGAGAAATAAAATATCTTCATTTTCCTTTGTGCACTCCTGTGCACACTTGTAGAATGAGAGAGAAAGTTGCTTTTATTGCTTCCTCACTTGTCCTTATCCATTTTCAGTCAAAGTTTCCTTTTGTTTTTAGAGAATCTTAACCTTAGGGTTAATATTCAACAGCCAGTAGCTCCCAATCCAGCAAGAGAGTAAGATTTTTGCTAGAGAGAAAGATTAGAGCATCCATGGCAAGAGGTAAGTATTTTTGTCTCTTCCTTGAGTTTCCCAGCATGTGTTTGATGATGAATGATATATGATGTGTTTCCAGCATAATTTGTGATTCATGTGCTTTATTTGTATTCTATGGTAATGAGAATGAGGTGATGATAATGGGAATTTTCACCCTTTGACTTGTTTGATGCGTATGTGCATGTTTATGCGTTTAAAATGATATTTTGAATGCTTGGTGATGAGATTGTGGATAACTGATGAAATTGAAGTGTGTTTATGTGTTATTGAAAGTGTTAGAAATACATGGATTATGTTAATTGCAAATTGATTAAGTTTTGGTCGGGAATATGTAAGTTTCAGGCTTGTTTTGCCGAAACAGAGTAGGATGCACACCTGTGCGCTCGTAGATGCACGCCCGTGTGCCGTGTGCCCCTTACTGGGGTGTTTGCAGAAGATAGAACAGCTTAATTTTGCTGGAAATTCACTATACGGACAGATACCGGAAGTGTTATGTGCAGCAGGAAATTTGGTGAGTCTATCTCTGTCAAATAACTATTTCACTTGAGTCGGACCGTTGTGAAAGAAGTTGGTCAATAGCGGGGTTCTTGACGTGACAAAAAATTGTTCCTAATCTTCCTAATCAGAGATCGGCGGCGGAGTGTGCATTGTTCTTTTCCCGGCCTAGGAATTGTCCGCGCCCCTCAACGTTTAATATTATACCTTGCAAGGCTGCGCCAATGGGCAATCCTCAAACAAGAACGAAGACAAATTCAGTTGCCTATGGTGCTCTTGTGAGACACACAGTACCTTGAGGGATATTCTTTGTTAGATTATAATCTTTAACAAAAATTATATCTTCTATCTACGTCCAAAAATGAAATTGTACATAATAAAAATTGAAATTATATGTATGGAATATTAAACCAATCTCCCGTCATTGCTAGTGTTGATTTGCAGCAGAATATAATCAATTCTTTCTTTAAATGAAATGACTTCCAAGTAATCCGAATTTACAATAAAATAGTGTATGTTTGTTCTAGATTTGATTAAGGGATTGAGAGAAGCGAGATGGTAAAGATTGTGATATGTTTATTGTGATGAATTTATATACTTTCTCGGGTCCAAGAAGCTGTATGATTTCCAGTCTATTTTGAAAGATTTTCTGAAAGCTTCTATCTTTTACAATATATCAAAACTCAAAATTTAACCATTTTCTTTTCTTTCCTTTTCCTACAACTTAACTTCTCAGTGCCCAAACAGAAATTTAACGCTTCAGTTTTTTTTTTTTTTTTTTTTTTTGAAGAAAAACACGGCACCAACTTGAACAAAGAATCTATAGTTTCTCGACGTAGATAAATATATGCAAATGGGGATTAAAAACCTTCCAGCTTAATGGATTGTGTCTTTGCTGTGAAAATGAAAGAGCAATAGCCGCTTATGCTGGTAAATTTGAAGTAGACGTCCTCTGTTTTGCTCGCGAGTATTTGACTGCCCTCCACTCTGTCTTCTACTGTCTCTATTCGTGTATATATTTGATATCCACTACTCTCTGAAATCCTGTAGAAGAAAATTATGGCTTCCATTTCTCATCTTTGTTCTTCATTTGTGCTATTCGTTCTCATCGCTCATTCATATTTGCATCATAAGGTGACAGGTGGTGGTCAGACAAGAAGAGGAGATTTGGAGATCATAATCGGTGGGGGCGGTGTAAGTCCTACTCCCTCTCCGGGATGCCAAAATTGTCCTCCTCCTCCTGAGCCGATTTGTCCTCCTCCTCCTCCTCCTCCTGAGTCGATTTGTCCTCCTCCTCCTCCTCCTGAGCCGATTTGTCCTCCTCCTGAGCCGATTTGTCCTCCTCGTCCACCCCCTCCTCCTCCTCCTCCTCCTCCTCCTAAGCCGATTTGTCCTCCTCGTCCACCCCCGCCTCTTCCTCCACCACCACGTCCTCCTTCTCCTCCTCCTCCACCACCACCACCACCCCCGGATAAGCTACTCAAACAGGCTCTCGAAGTAATTCAAAGATTCAAGAGTAGAATTGTTGAAGATCCACAACGTATTACAGATTCATGGAGAGGTAAAAATGTTTGCAAATATAAAGGCTTTGTGTGTGATATTCGTCCTGACGTAAAACTGAAGGCAGTTGCGGGAGTTGACTTCAACGGCTATAATTTTGGCGGTCCGAAACTTAACCTCTCTGATTTTCTTGAGCAGTTGACTGATTTGGCAATCTTTCACGTAAATTCCAACAATTTCAGCCTTTCAATTCCAAGATTAACATCCAAGATTAAGTACTTGTACGAGCTAGATGTCAGCAACAACAATTTATCCGGCGAGTTCCCAATGGAAGTTATTAATTGCAAGCAATTAACCTTCTTGGACCTGAGGTTCAACTCATTTGGAGGAAAGGTTCCACCCGAAGTATTCAACCTGGATCTTGATGTCCTCTTCATCAATAACAACCACTTCACGGGAAATCTTCCTTCGAATCTTGGCTCCACACGAGCCCTTTATCTCACTTTCGCTAACAACAAGTTTTCCGGTCCCATTCCGAGCAGCGTTGGCAAAGCGAAGAACCTGCTAGAAGTGCTTTTCCTGAACAACAAGTTCTCAGGTTGCTTGCCATATGAAATCGGTTTCCTGAGAAATGCCACTGTATTCGACGTGAGCACAAACATGTTGACCGGCCCCATTCCACACTCGTTCGGATGTTTGGCTAGCATGCAGAACCTCAACTTGGCTAATAACCAGTTTTACGGACCGGTTCCAGAGATGGTCTGCAAGCTTCCGAATCTCGTGAACTTATCTTTGTCATATAACTATTTTACACAGATTGGACCTGAATGCAGGAAGTTGATGAAGAAAAACAAACTTGATATTCGGATGAACTGCATTTTGGATCTTCCATTTCAGAGATCACCTGAAGAATGCCGCAAATTCTTCTCCAAGCCAAAGAATTGTCCAAACGAGAAGTCACTAAACTATGTTCCTTGTGCGAAGAATGGTTATTCCAGTCATACTGTTACTGAAACTTTTTATCAAAAATCAACAGTAGAACTTGCACCTGCCCCATCACCTCGCACTTACGCAGCTCTTAAACCGCACCCATAATTTGTTCAGCCACCGAATCCTGAAGATGGACTCGTCCAATCGAAAACGTTCATTTTTAGGCTTCGTTATATATAATTGGTGTATGTGTGTATACATGTCTCTTTCCCCATTCATATATGTTGTAGACTAAATATAACTAGCTAATTTTTACTCGAATAAAACAACTTGTGGTTTCATTTTTCCCTGCTTTCCTTTCATTATTTGTGAAATTAATTACTAACTGTAAATGATAAATAAATTATATTTCTTTTATGTATACATGTTTCTATGATACATGGATCTACATATATCTTAAATCCTATATAAAGAAACAAATCAGGCCGCCAATCAAAACAATCCATGTACAATAATTTATGTAAGGAAACCATATATTTAAAATATAGCGAAAATTAAATAATTGAGTAAAATTAAATATGTGTAAAGCAAATTACTTATGTCGTATTAGCATTAAGCTCAAATAATCATATTTTTAAATTTCATCAATTATAATGTTATTATATTAATATTGTATTTTATATATTAATTTTGTTTTTAAAATATAAAAATATACACTAGTATTATATTTTATATTTCAAATTTTCTATTGAAAACATAAAAACGAAGTCTTATTTGAAAAACAGATTGAAAATATAAAAACTATGTATCAAAAAAGTTAAGAAGCAACTTTAAAAGTTTCAAACTCAATCCGAATCGTGTGTTGCACGAACCCAAAAAGTTAAAAAAAGTAGCAAACTTTCCCCGACCACACACTCGTAACATTTCAAAACTTGTAAAATCCCCCCTACCTTTTCATGACATAGTTCGTGCGCTACCGTACGACATTGCATGAAGTCACACGATTCAATTTCAACTTTGATACAAGGCTTCAAACTTGGTGCAAAGCCAAAAATCTGGTGCAAACTTTGAGCAGAATCTGAACACAAAAAGCTAGATTTTCTATGTAAGCGAGATTCGAACAAGGAAAGCTAGGTCATCAAGAACAAAAATTTGACAACAATGAACAGAACACATGACCTAGCTTTTAGTTCGCACAAAAATCTGGACACATAAATCTGTAATCACAAGCGAATGAACAAAATTTGTAAAATCCAACTTTCCTATTGTAGCTGGATCTAGAGCTGAAAAAAAGTATTGAAAATGGTTGGTATTCTGATTTTGAAAGCTGAATTGTGCGGCGTCATGCGCATAAACTGTGTCATATGAATGGATTTTGCAAGTTGTAAAAGGTTTCAGGTCGATATGTTGGGGGGAGTTTGCTACTTTTCAAACTTTTTGGGTTTATATGCCACTCGATTTAAAGGGAATTAGAAACTTTTTAAAATTTCTCATTAAGTTTTTGAATTTCTAATTTTCATAATTTTAATCCCTTTTTTGAATAAAACTTTCATTTTCATATTTTCAATGGCAAAATTAGTATATAAATTACAATATTAGTGTATTAACATCGTAATTGATAAAATTAAAAAATGTAGTTATTTGGGCTTAATCCTAATATGATATGGTTGATTTACTTTACACTTATTTAATTTTGGTTAATTATTTTATTTTTCCTCAAATATATTCCAATATAGAAAAATATATATTCAAATAGGCAAAAAATTTAATAAATTGAGTTTGTAATATAAGATATGAAATTGTTCAGGAGGATGGGTCTTAGTGAAGACGTTTATTATCTAATGAATAGAAAGAACAAAAGCGAGATGAAGGGTGCCACTCACAAAATGATAGCAAACAAATGATAGTCAATCTCAATATGTTTATTGCCCTCATGAAAAACATTATTATGGACAATCAGAATGGTTTGATTGTTATAATAGATGGTTAAAACATTGGATTAAGAGACTTTCATATCTTGTAACAATCATCATAACCAAACAAATTCAAAAGTAGTGTTTACAAGTGCTTTGTATTTTAGTTTTAGACTTGATCAAGAAATTATCATTTATTTCTTACATTATGCTAAGAAATAAGAGAATCTTTTAGAAAAAAATAATAACAAATGATGAAACATCTATTTATGAGATCATCCACCTAATCAACACAAAATATACTATATAGGTGAAGACTGAGCAGAGAGTAAAGACCTTGGAATAAGGTAATCTTTATATATCAAACAATATGCAACATGGTCATAGAGTAAGTAGTACTAGGAACCATCATAAATTAACTAACAAATGAATGACATATTCTATGTCTGTCAAGTGGCTCTTAGATAGCTAAGACTTGTAATTAATTGTTGATATAAAGTAAGATCATCCAAACTGATTACCTCCATAGGCAATAGTTTGACATGGTCTCAAGTGCAATAGCATTAGCACAAGACATGTAGCATCCCATGTTAGAAAAGCCCTTAGGGGAAGAGTTTTGGGGTTAGAAACGAGATTCAGAGAGAGATTGGGAGCCTAGTAAAGTTCAGGGGTGAGTTAATAAGTTTTCGGAGCCGTGTGACTTTCGTTTAAATCCTTTCGAAAGGATTCGATCAGGTGAGTGAGCAAAAAATAAGTAATGCTTATTTTCCTTGTGCACGCCCGTGCACCTTTGATGCACGCCAGTGCAAGTGGCTAGTATTTAAAGTGAGCCGAGAGAATTGTCATTTTATTTCTCACCTGCTTCAGCCAACTTCATTTCTTTTTCAGCAGCATCTCCTCTCAACTTTAGAGAGGAGATTCCACAGCAAGTAGCTCCCAATCCGGTGAGAGAGCCAAGAGAATAGTTTGATAGATAAGCTTTCAGAGGCAATGACGCGAGCTAAGTGTTCGCTTACTTCTCTTCGTATTTTCCCAGCTTTCTTTGATGAAATTTGATGCTTAGCATGTGGATGAGTTTGTGTATGTTTGTTTGATGATGATTGTGGTGTGAAATGATGAAATTTCCATCCTTGAACCTTGCATGCAAGCTTGATCATGTTTAGAGAGAGAAATTGATGTGCTTCCATGGTGGATTGATGTGTGGTTGATGCATGTTGAGATTGATGTCTCAATTGTGTTATTTGAAGTGTTGGGAATGTGTAATTGAAGTGTATTTGTGATTGAATGCGAATTGACATGAATTTCGAGCAAGTTTCCAAGCGGTGCTCTTGTTGAAGAACAAGACACACGGTCGTGTGCCTTTGTTTTTCCAGATGCACGCCCGTGTATACGCTGTGTGTACGGCCATAATTTCAGACGTATGCCCGTGTGTCCCAAGGGGCACACTCGTGTGTGTGCTTGCAATGAAATGTCTAAGAAATTCCAGTAGCTTGCACGGCCAGACGCACGACCAACGCACAGTCCTGTGCATCCAAGCACACGCTCGTGTGCCTTAGTCATGCACGCCCTTGTGTGAGGCATACACGCCCGTGTGCCTTACCCCACACGCCCGTGCATCAGTAGATTTTCAGAAAATGATTATTAATTGATTAATTAAGCATGCAAATTCAGAATAAAGGCTAAATTGCTTCAGATAAGCATCAGATGAGCATGAATTCAGATAATAAAGCTGCATATGCATTCCATAGTATTACATGTAGCTTCAGAATGGATCAAGGGATTCGAATTCAATAGTATTCAGTATTCAAAACCTGAGGTACGGGTGAGAGTATTAGGGTGAACTCGAAGGGGCATCTGTGGGATTCAGCTTTCTGACATCAGTCAGAATATTCAGTAGCATTACAGTTTTAGCCTTCTGACACCAGTCAGATCGTCCAGTAGTTATTATTCAGTTTTCTAGCCAGTAGCTAGACTGTTCAACCCACATGGCCAGGATGTCGAATCCCTGTGTTCACCAGTCTGATCAGCATAGCAGGTACTTTCGGGTATAGAGAGGTATTCAGATGTATGCATCCATCAGATATTTCAGTTAGCATGACATGACATACACATCATGACATGAATAAATATGATATCAGTAAATGAATGTGATTCAGATATTCAGTAATCAGTTTTCAGATTTCAGCAAGCGCATAGATGTATGATTAGGGCCGAGGCCCATGTATGTTTGATTATTGTGCTTGCTTGGGTTTTGAAGGAAGTAAAGAGCGCTTATTGGGTGATCTTTATCACTCATCCCCCTCCTTCTTCTGTCCTTTTCAAGTGGTTCGTGCTGTTTCTGAAGAGTAGGTGGTTTGAGGCTGACGGAGAGGGCCCACACCACGATCTCAGTTTGTACAGTTTTCAGTTTGGACCTGTGTGGTCATATGTACCTTTTTGTAACTTTTCAGATGTATCCAGATGTACAGAAACAGTTTATGTATATATATATATATGAGAAAGTCAGTATGGGCTCATGATGTATTTCAGAAATATGTGTTTTACGCTTCCGCATTGTATTTCAGACTGTATAGCAGAAACAGGTTTATTTTAGTTTTCGTAGGATTCTCGTCTCGGGTACCCGAGTTTTCAGATTATCAATAAAAGCTCCCCGTATTATTTAGCAGCAGGGGTACTCAGGACGGTGGGTCCTACAAGACAAAAGATTAGTAACATATTTGGCTTGAGATAAATAATAGTCTAAACTTTCAGAAGAAATCTTCAACCTAAGAAAATAACTTAAATGATCAAGATTTTTTTTTTTATTTAAGTTTTATGTGGCAATACTACTCTATATTACTAGTTTATATATATGTACTCTTTTTTTGTTTTCACTTTTGAAAATTATAATTATTAAATTCATCATCTTTAATATATAATAGCATTGCACACGAACTTACTTACTTATATAGATATACGCATGCGAAAGCTTTAATGTATAAAGAAATTACAATGCTCAGTATATTGATAAACATCATATTTGTTACTTCATAATATACAATATACGCATAAAATACACTGTATATAGCATACATGAAAACTATACATATAGTATAAGCCAAAAATAAATGCTAAAGGTCATCTGTATGGGTGAGAACCTACTCAAAATTGTATCTCATTCACATCTCATCACTATATTAGCAGCAAACTTGTCTGATCTTCAAAAAGAAGAAAAACTTAAGGAATGAGTGATGAGTCACTCAATAAACATTCATTAACTTTACCAATAAGTAGATTCTTATTCTTTTTAACTTTTGTAACTTGTCATGATCTTATTTGATTTCCTATGTTAGTATCTTAGTTACTTTATTTCTTGTCTTATGATCTTTGCTTTGGTATTACGTGTCATTATATCTTTGCTCTGTTTTATTTCATACTTTGTATCATATGATATGAAAAGTGTTAGAATTATGTTTATGCTGAAAATCATATATTGCCCTTTGAATCTACTTTCTAAAAATATATGCTACAATACAAAGATCTTATAATAAAACATATTCAAAAATCTCTTATATATATATATATAAAAGTTGTATCTAAAATTTGTTATGCTAATCAAACTGATGAATACAAGGATTTGACACCTTAGCTATGTGAATTTATCCATACAGATACACGATCAATAAGCTAAAAATGTAATTCATACTAACACATGGTCGATCAATAAGCTAAAAATATAATTCATACTAACACATGGTCGATCAATAAGCTAAAAATATAATTCATACTAACACATAGTCGGTCAATAAGTTGAAAACTGTCTTACCATACTGATACTTAATTAGTAAACTAAAAATATACTACCATACTGATACTCAATTAGTAAGCTGAAAACTATGAACTCACAAATGCTCCCTTATAGTTACTCCTAAAATGATGTCTAGAATATCAACTTTCTAATTAAAAATTCATACATATGGATGGCTTGATTCATTTTGAAAACTATATTTTGGCAATGTTATGTCATGTAAATAATCATCATGCATAATATCTTATTATATTCTTTTCTTATTAGGTTTTTCATACTTGTGTAAGTCTCTAATTATGATTCTATAACTTTTACATATTGTACGATCATACACATTTAGGACACATAGTCATGCGCTTACGCATGACTGTGGCCTTACATCGCTTAAGCCTGTAAAGTTATTGCATAACACGATCATGTCCCTACAGGATACTATTATCTTGGCTTCAGTCATGTATGAATATACATGACTATGAGGTTATAGAAATATGACTACATGGTTGTGCGCTTGTTGAGCGCATGGTCTCATGTCATGCTCTACTTCTTTAAAATCAGGTCTGAAATTTGCAAATCCATACCCAAACTCAACCAAAACACATCCAAGCTTAATCAATCAATCTCATAAGCTTAGCATCCTACTTTAGCAAATAATTTCTCATCAATAACATCAAAACTCATTATATCATGCATTAAAACCCTTTAACCCTTACTTCAAAACATACATGCTTCAAAAATGTTTCTTATCATCAAAACTTCAATAAATCATTGATAATCGCATGAACTCTTCAAATTTACATGCTATCAATCATATAACATGCAACAAGCATAAACACATCAATAGAGCAGCAATCACAGGCTTAGGAAAAATAGGGAAAAGGTAAAGAATACTTACCCCTTGGCTTATGGATGCTCTTTTTCACTCTTGTTGATCCTTTTTTATAGTTGTGTTGGAAATTGAAAAGACGTACGATTGTGTGTCGTGGGGACGCACGATTGTGCTCTATGGAAATCATAGTTTTTTACACTTTTTTGTGTTACGCATGTAAAATTCTCCCAAGAAGACCTATACACATGTCACATAAGGTCCTTAAATGACTATTTTACCCTTGAACCCTCTGAAGCCTATTTCTGATCATAAAATCTCACTTTTAACTTTAATTTTCAATCTAAAAAGACTGTTATAACCTTAAGATGTTACATTTTGAGACATTATTTCAATTCAATAATACTTTGCATATCAACTCTAGTAATGTAGGACCCGCCGCCACGAGTACCTCTGCTGCTGAATAATATCGGGAAGCTTTTATTAATAAACTGAAAATACGGGTACCCGCAACGGAAATCCTACAAAAATAATATCACTGCCTGAAACTATACAATTTTACACACGGGGAAGCTTTTCTGAATATACATCATTAACATATATAGACTGTTCTGTACAATGGGCCCACAGGCCTTTATCATATACATACATAGTGTTTCTGTACATCTGGATACATACAAAAGTACATATGACCACACAGGTCCAAAACTGATACAAACTGTGATCGAGGTGTGTGTGCGTGCCCTCTCCGTCAGCCTCGATCCAATCGCTCCTCGAACCCAGCACAAACACCTGTAAAACTGGAAGAAGGAGGGGGATGAGTGATAAAGATCACCCAGTAAGCGCTCCTTACTTCCCTCAATACCCAAGCAAGCACAAACAATCATATAAACAAACACATACCTGGGCCTCGGCCCTAATCATACATCTATGCGCTTGCTGGAATCTGGAAACTGTTCATCTAGATCTCATTCATTTATTAATATCATATGTATGCACGTCATGATGTGTATGTCATGTCATGCTAACTGAAAACTGGATGCATGCATCTGAATACCTCTCTCTGTACCCTCGGGTACCTGCTGTGCTGATCAGACTGGGTAATACAGGGATTCGGCATCCTGACCATGTGGGTTAACCATTCTAGCTACTGGCTAGAAAGCTGCTGAATAATCACTGCTGCCCAATCTGACTGGTGTCAGATGGTAATACTGAAATACTGCTGATCATCTGACTGGTGTCAGGAACTGAATCTGAAATACTGCTGAGCGTTCTGACTGGTGTCAGAAGGCTGATTCCCACAGATGCCCCCTCGTATTCACCCTATACTCTTACCCGTACATCGGGTTCTGAATACTGCTGAATTCGGATCCCCTGATCCTCTCTGAAACTACATGTCATGTCATGATATGCACATGCAGTTTATTAATTGATTACATGCTCATCTGATGCTTATCTGAAGCCAATTAACCTTTATTCTGAATTCACATGCTTAATTTCTCATTTAATAATCATTTTTCTGAAATTCTACTGATGCACGGGAGTGCATGAAACGTGCACGGGCGTGCACCCTGACGCACGGGACCGTGCGCTGGTCGTGCGCCTGGTCGTGCAAGCTATTGAAATTCACTATTCATTGTCACTGAAAATGCCTACACACGGGCGTGCGTATGCGGACACACGGGCGTGCACATGCATTTTCTGGTCGTGCACCGATCGTGCATACGGGCGTGCATCTGGAGAAACACAGGCTCACGATCGTGCCATACTGGCGCACGGTCGTGCGTCTGGTTCTTCAACAAAGCACCGCTCGAAAAATACACGAAACGGCCAACCAAAACACATCCAATTGCAATCACACTTCAAATATACATTCCCAGCACTTCAAACATCACCATTCAAGCTTCACATGCAACATGCATCATCAAACATGGAATCTACCATGGAAACATCTCCTTTCTCTTTCTAAGGCCATACATACACACATGCATGCTTCAAGGGTGGAAATTTGTCATCCAAATCAACATGCAAGGCCATATAATCATCTCAAACAATCATCCACATGCAAGGAACACATCCATGGCATCAAGAAGCACAAAACATGCCGGGAAACTCAAGGAAAAGGTAAGAGAACACTTACCTCTAGCCATGCTTCGGGAAACTTCACAAATCTCTAATCTCTTGGCTCTCTAATCGGATTGGGAGCTTCTTGCAGCTGGATTCCCTCTCTAGGAACAGGAGGAGCTGAAATTGAAGAGAGAAAATGGCTAAAAGAAACTTGGGTGAGAAAAGAAATGACATTTCTCTCGGCTCTCACTTAAATACCATGCCACGCACGGGCGTGCACCAGGGAAAATGAACTTAATTCATTTCCCGCTCACTCGCCTAATCGAATCCTTCCGAAAGGATTCCAACGGAAACTGTATGGCTCCGAAAACGTACCAACTCACCCCTGAACTTAACCAGACTCCCAATCTCTCTCTGAATCTCGATTCTAACCCCGAAACTCTAACCGAAAAGGCTTTCGAATCTAGGATGCTACAAGTAATGATCATATCATTTACATATAATAATAGAATAGTTTATCTCCTTTCAGTTTTGTGGATAAAAAGATTATTATCATAAGAGCTATAAGAGAACCCAAATTGGCTAATTGTGGAGCTAATTTTTTTCAAACTACATCTTTTTGAATAAAGATTTTTCTAAAAAAGTATATATGCAACCCCACCTAAGTTAAGTAGTATATCCAATATGGAGAAACATTTAACATTTCTCAGAGCGTTTTTCCCACAATGTTTACCCAATATGGAAAGTTAAAGTAAAAAGTGAGAAGATAGATGATTTTTTATGTAGTTCAGCTAGAAAGTTGAGTAAGGGTCTATGCAGCTATTGATGTAAGCAAATTTATAAAAGAAAGATAGGAAGAGCTCTTTCTTGTTTTATTGTTTTAGTTTTTCCCTTTTGTTCCTATCTAATTTCTTAACATTCAAGAAAAATATGTAATAAGTGTAACTATTGATATGATAATGATTATCAAAACTTAAGAAAGAGTAATTGTGTTTTCATCAATTTTTTGTTGAATATTAGGAGGATGGTTTCATGATCATAAAAAATTTATCTATTATAGAGATTGTGTTATGTGTACTTCCTAATATCTTATTATGATAAGATTAGACAATAATTTTTCAATATAAACAATAATTTAAGTTTTAAAAATAGTTATAACTAATAAATATGATTGATTATTGTAAATGAATAATATCGAACGTATTATTGATTTACGGTTTGATGATTGAAAAATAGAATATGCAATTAAAAAATTCAAATTATAAGGAAAGGAAATAATAATTGAAATTGTTAAAAAAATTATAACACTAAATTCTATTACATTTACTCTAACTTTAATTTTAGGATTATTAATTAAAATATTAAAATATCATATTTATACTTTCATGTTCATTCAATTGTGTTGTTACAGGTTATAATAATGTTTAAATGGAAAAATATTGTTAAACAACCAATTTTATTAACAATTTTAAATACAATTTAATATTATACTTAATCTTAATTCAAATATTATATAAATAATAAAATGTTCATAAAATAAATTTTAATAGTATTACACATTCGAGGATTGAGAGTTTTATAAATCTTTAAAAGATTAGTATTAAAGTATTGTCGATTAAATATAGTATTATTATTGAATCTGAAAATGTTTATGGTTGGATTTAAAAAAGTTTTCAATCAAATTGAAAAAGTTGTTCTAATAAAATTTCAAACTAAACCAAATAATTTTTTACTTCAAACATCCAGTTGGATCAAATTGAAAAATTATATTGAATTCAATTAAAATTATAATTTTTGGATTTATAAAAAAATTTATACCATAGTTATTAAAACAAGACAGTCGGAAAGAAACCCTACAACTTTTACGAATTAAAAATATTGTCGAAAACTATTAAAAAAATAGTTTAGGGTTTTGTTTGATTTGAAAACTATTGTAAACTCTTTTTTAAATTTTTTCTAACTTAATTTTGAAGGTTACTTTAAATGATAAAAGATTAGGAATTATAACAAGAAGGTTAAGATTTAAGCAACATTTACAGTTCAAATAATTCGATCTAATTTAATTATTTGAACCATTTTTAGTACACTCTTGATAGAACTTAAACTTTAATTATTCATCTAGATTGGATCTAGTTATGATTTCTATGAATTCGAAATCAATAATGTAATTATTCATCCAGGATTGACTTTGTAAATTTAAGGATTTTAGAGTTCAATTCATATATTTTTTTTCAATACAAAACAAAAAAAGAAAAATAAGTTAATGGATAGGCCAAAGGACATACGCCCACCCAAGGTTTTCCCTAAATACAAAATTTTATCTCTCAACTTTTTGAAATCTAAATATCAATTTGTTAAGAAAGTCAATGGTTAAGCATTTTTTTGTTATTTTTTAGTTTAAATTTTTATATATTTCTTTATTTTTATGTTTACATATTAAATTATATTTTGATTATAATTTTTTATTTTTATTTATTAAAGTATTTTAATTATTTTATCAAAAATAGCAAAAAAATTTTAAAAATAGTCATTAAGTAAATGATTGAGTTTTAGAAAATTGGAGGATAAGATTTTGCTGAAAAAACTTGGCTTGGACTAAGTCTTTTGGCCTAATAGATATTAATCATGAACTCAGCACTCGAGCTTTAGAGGAAAATAGATCACAATATATGGCTGTCCACCAGAGAGACATGTATGGTATCCAAAGCTTGGTTGTGGCGCACTAATTTCCTTTAATGCTTGACCCTTTTTGATGGGTCTACATATTGAATTGTATTGTGGACTAGGACAACGATTAATGTGACACTAAAATACAATCTTTCAACCAGACAGCCAATATATATCTATCAGTAAAAATAATTCAATTTAATTTAATTTAATTTAATATTTTATCTTCTTGATCTTATTTTGTGTGTTAAATAAATAACAGGAGAATGTAGGTTCAATTTGGAAGATAGGAGGCAGGATTGGAATAGGTTTTGAAATTAGAGGAAATTCCTGTTGATTCACCATCTACCTTCCCAGGGGACACACAGTCTGCAAACAACAGCATTACCTGGAAATCAGAGACTTGCTCCCACTCAATTCATACGGCCTTGTTTAGTTCTTGCAACCTCTGGACACAGGCGAGAGAAGAGCATTCTCTTCGTTGGGAGCTAAGATGGTTTAAATGGGCATTCCGAGGCCCAAAACAATGTTTTCTAGGAGGCGAGATGTGCTCCGTCCCATTTCTCATCAATATTTAAACCCCACGCCAACTCTTCTAAATATAAATAATCTTCTTTTTTTCAAAATTACTCTTTGCTAATCTTTTTTTATTTCACTTCTCCACTCTTCTGTTCTTTTTAAGTTCTCTAATTTCTTAATTAATTTTAAATTATTTTCTTTATTAAAACTTATCATTTGTATTACTAAAATTAAGATATTACTTAAAAATAGATCATAAAATAATAATGTGTTTGGATAAATTAGTATGCATAAATAATTAATGTGTTTAGTTGATGTTAATAAAAATTATTATGATATTATTTAACTTAAATTTTCTCAATATGATAAATTAAATTTAATAATTTGGGATCAAATTGTAATAAACTTAAGATTATTAGTGTGATTTATTAATACCTAAGGAGAACAAAATAATCAGATTAGCTCATATTTTTTCCAACCTTCGTTTTGTTTGTTTTTTTTATGGGTTTTCATTAAATTTTGTAAATTACAAGTATATTTAAGTAAAATTTTATTGACTTTTAAACAATAAACAAATAAAAATGAAAAAGAAATTAAAAAGTGTATGATTTTTTAACAAAATTGAGAAGTTTAAAGGATTAAAAAGATTAGGAAAGAATCAAAGAATTACAAAATATTAATTTTGAAGTAAAATAAAATTTGTTTAAATTTAATTGTTTGTGAGACATAAAAGCAGATTAGGTGAAGGTAAATAACTCGGCCCTTTTTGCTTACAACTCGTGTGCTTAAGTCCATTTATTTTGTCATAATTAAATATATGCTACTAAAAAATTTAGTGGATTTGAGTTACTAAATTAACCAATTTTTATTTCGAAATTATTTATTTTTTATTATTATATAGGTCATACGACTATTTTTCATTCAAGGCCTAATAAAAAGAAATATTCTCATATGTTAAATTCGAAAAAAATCAAATTTTCACTCTTCTATTAAGTTTAATAGTTTGTTTTAATGGTTTAACAGTATTTATATTATTTTAATCAAATATTATAATAGAGGATGTATTTGAACTTTAAATTTCACTATAAAGACTTAGTACTAATAAATGAATATTTTTATTATCTTATTAAAGAAATTTTTGTACTCACCTACAAACTTAATGTAAGATTTGCATATTTAATTCATTGTATTTTAAAAAGATGTAATTGTCAATTTTAAAACTATTAAAAGAAATATTAAAATTTAAAATTTTTAAAACCACCTGCAAACTTTTTTAAAGTCCAAAAATCTCTTAAAATTTTTATTAATATCCCAAATTTTTTTTCAAAAATTACACATTACTCTCAAACATATAATTATACATCATTAACATCTCTATTAATTTGTACAAGTAAAATTTATTATTATATTTAATTGAAATTAGTATAAATTAGAGAAAAAATATATAAATCAAAATTTTGGAGTAAAGTGTTATTTAGTTTGGGAACATTTGTGTCTTTTTAGTAATTTATAAAAAATTTGACAAAATTTATTAACAAATTTAATAAATAAAAAAATTGGTTTTTTTGAATATTATGGATTAGAATTATCATTTCATCAAACATAGGTGACAAATATTGCTTTGGCCTTACTATATATAATAATACACATATGATTAGTCTCCCAGCAGCGTCAATTTTTGTTTCTTAATTCCTCTTATATCTAATTTCGGAAAAAGAAAAACCATAAAATAAGAGATGATACTAATTACATTCCCAATAAAAATCTAATGTTGATTTATAAATATGCACCCACTACCAGAATTGGTGTATGTACTGACAACTATGTTAAATAAAACCTCATTCCTTGCACATGTTGACTAAAATAAATTGATGCGGAACACAAGAATTAGAGTCCACGATAACTATGTTAAATTAATGTTTCTTTTGATACAAAGGTAGAGATAAAAGTTTGTCTACTTAGAGGTAACAAAAAAGAATGTGTGAAAAGAGGATGGTGGGTACTTATTGGTTTCTAGAAAAGAAGAATTGATGAGGCTTGACAAATGACAGATATATGAAAACGGGGAGGAAAAGTCTTCTGGATAAAGCATGCATATACAGTAGGAGAGAGGGAAGGGTAAACCAAAAACAGGCACAATTTCTATATTAACTTTGTTTTCTAGCCGTGCAAGTGATAATTCTGACCAGGAAGAGCTGAGCTAAACAATTTGGACACTATCATAAAGTTTTTCTAACTGAATGACAGAGACCAGGAAGAACTGAACTAACGATCATTGCTGAAGAATTTTCTTCTGCTTGACTGGACATGTAGGCAAGTTAGGCTTAAATACTGAACTAAACGCATCGACAATGTTGAAGTAAAAGAATAAAATTCTACTTAAACTTGCTCTGCTGTTATCAGATTCACCTCACTTGATTTTCACTATCCCTTGAATGGAGATATATATATATATATTTCATGTTAAGAACACTATTTATTACTTTATTATCATTGATCATATCTTCCGCAAAACAATTTTTGTGATTTCTTTTAAATGATCTGATACTAATATATAGTACTTCAAATTTTTTAAAATTCGAACGGCTAAGCCAGAAAACTTTGAGTGTAATATCTAATACTATGTGTATATTTAACATTTTTGTATCCTTAATACTTACTTTTCCTCAATTTCAATCATTTTATTTTGAAGATAAAACCTAAAACTTCAAGTAAAATGAAATAAGAAAAAAAAAGTGATATGAAAATATAATATAAGGCAATTTAATAAAATTTAACCAGTCTCCTAATAAAGTTTTTAACTTAAATAAAAAATCATACATGATTGTTTAAAAAAAATTATCATCTAGATTATTAAAATAGTCTATAAATAGACTAAATATATTAAGAAGCACAAAATCAAAATATAATGTATTAATATGAGAATATGCATAACATAACTATATAAAGATATTTTATGTATACTTGTAATAAGAATGCAATAGAGAGAGTTTGTGTATGACTAACAAATTTTAAGCAATTTGATCGCATGAACAAACTTATGTCTAGGGGCACCTAGTGTTGAAAGGTTCCATTAAGTTTACGTGTTGATTTGATTAAGAGAAATTTGTACATTGTTTGAAGGAGATGGGGTACAGTGTTTTTTTCATTTACTTTGATACGTAATATATGATCAATTTAGTTACTTTATGCTTAATGTATCATTAAAATAATATATCTACTTTATATCAAATATAACATAACTAACTTAGTTGATAATTTGATTGTTATATTCAATTGTCTATTTTGATAATTTGAATACATTATTTGTAGTGAATGAACAAATAATTTGAACATCTTATTACTTTTGAAAAGATCATCCTTTTATTCTACATTATGTTGGGAATTTGTATACCCACATTAAATGACTATATGAGTTTAAACAATATAAATTTTTTACATGCTCTTATCCTGAATTGTTTACTCATGTGTGACCAAGTATTAGCTTTTCGAAGTGTTAGACGCATATATGATATTTGATTTTTGTTAACATGAAGAAATGATTCCGTCCATAAATCATATAGTGGATGGAAGAGTGCTTTCACAATAAGTTCTTACTGTATCTCAGCATTACAATTGGAATTCTATCTCCTAATGCTTTTATAAGTGTGGCACTACGCCAGCAAATTAATAAGTTTCAAAAGATGTTTATTCTCCTCCCACCCACTACTCTTTTCCTCGGTCGGCGCACTGATTTCCTTTTATGTCTGAGCATTGGTTTGGGAAAACCATGTGAACAGATGCTTCAACTTTGGACTGCGAAAACATTATTAATTGGACAATCTACAGTTCTTTTCACAAGCAATTTTTGTGGACAACTTGCACCAATTAACATGTTGAGGACAATTTTTTTTCGGGCCGAAGGGCTTGTTTCCACCCATAGACTGGGGTGGGGACAATTCCCACCTACTAACTTTTAACTTTTAAAAGTCCAGAATACCACCTTGAATCAAAATTTAAATATTTTTTATAATTGTTCAAATAAAATAACTAAAATACACTTTAAAAAATAAAAATTTATAATAAAATTATAAAATAATTTTTAAATATAAAAAATTTTAAAATTAACAAAAATTAAAATAATCACTGCTGCCGATGCTGATGAGGGTGGTCGCTAATAACGGAACCAGGTGGCTATCTTTGACCACCTGGTTCCAGGGGAGGCCAGATTTGGCCTCCTCATTTGGTGGAGACGGCGAGATTTGGTCGCCTCCAGTTTTGGAGGAGGAGGTTAGATCTGACCTCTCCTGTCAAAAAAAATGACAGGAAATGGTCGTTGGGACCAATACTGACCCATTTCGATCATTTTTGTTGGCCAGATCTGACCGCCTCCACCGAACAGGGGGGTTAGATCTGACCTCTTATGAAATCAAGTAACCAGAGACTAGGGTTAGATTCAAACCGAATATGTTTAAATTCATTTTTGAGTTCAGTTTGAACAAGTCAGAAATAAACCGAACGAATCTGAATATGAATACGAATCTGAACTGTAATTATAAAATTCAACAAACACGAACTATGCGAACCGAACACAAATATGAACTTAAAATAATAATTTTTTAATTATATTTTATTAATTATTTGTATTGATTATAATTTTTAATAAATATAAAAACGAATTATACGAACTGAATATGAATACGAATACGAACTTAGTTATACGAATCGAACACGAATATGAACTTTGTTATAAAAATATTCGAGGAATACGAATACGAATCTGAATCTGAACAATACGAAACGAGCTCAAATACGAACATATTACTGTTACTGTTCATATTCGGTTTGGTTCGAATCCAGTCCTACCAAAGACGACCACCTGGTTTCGTTATTAGCGGCCACCACCATAGGCATCGACGGTGGTGGCTACGTTAATTTTTTATTTTAAATTTTTTAAATAATTTTTAAATTTTTTTAATATTTTATATTTATATAAAATTTATTTTATTATTTTATAAAATTTGAATCTCAGAAAGATAAAAGTGCCCATAGATTATTACTGTTTGCTGTTATATTTAATATTAAATTTGATTAGAGGGTGAAATTCTAGACTTTTAAAAGTTAGTGGGTCGGAAATGACCTGCCTCAAACTATGGGTGAAATTTTTTTTCCAGATTATCTGTCTTCTTCATGACATATGGCTTTAAGAAGTGACCTTTCAATAATGGTGCTGTTAGATTTTATGGTGTTAATTAGCTGTTATGAGCCTGTTAATTTTACTTGAATAAAATTTCAACGATATTTTAAAATTTTTATATATTGTATTTAAATTTTTAAAATCTTATTTTTTAATTTTGAATACAAAATATTAATTAATAACTACATAATGTATTTTTCTCAGTCAAATTCAAACCAATTATTTTCATTGCAAACTAAAATTAAGATTCTATCAATCCGATAAGTTTAAGTTCGAGCTCTCTCTCTCTATATATATATATATGCAACCAAGTGAGCTCAAACCAATAATTACTCCTCTTGGCTTGGCTGATTTGCAATTTATGGAAGTCCATTTCACCACAAGTAAAATACAAATAGCTGAAGCATTATAAGGAAGAATAATATTGTGAAGAAAATATATATATTCTGTTAGAAACTGTTTTAATGAGCTGATGTGGAAAAATAATAAATTATTTTAGAGTTATGGCTCAATTTGTATTAGTTAAAAAGGAAAAATGAACACAATGCAAATGATTTTTCCAAGCAATTCTGACAAAAAAATAGTAGTAGGACCGTAGTGGGTTGGTACTTTCATTACTTTGAAGGAATTCAGGTGTTGAAGGCCTGAAAATTATAACACCCACCAGGCAAAATAGAAACCACACTAATTATAACCACTATTTAACACAAAGATCAAAATCTTTTCAGACTCGCCCTCCCTCCTAATTCATTCGTCAGATGGATATCATCTTCAAACGCTTTACTAAAGCTCTCATCTTCCTCCTTTCTTTCTTTCTCTGTGTAAATTCTCAAACCTCTCTATTGCCCCCACTGCCATTAATATCAGGTCTCTTATCCTTCTTAGACCTTAGACTCGCCCTTATTTACCCCATTATTCAAACCTTCAAGGACACGATCACATCTGATCCCTTAGGCATCACCAGCACTTGGGTTGGATCAGATGTGTGCAATTACAAAGGTTTTTACTGTGATCACCCACCTGACAATGCATCTGCCACCGCCCTTGCATCCATCGACCTCAACGGCTTCGGCCTTGAAGCCCCGACACTTGACGGTTTCCTCGATCAGCTACCGGATCTTGCTCTCTTTCATGCCAATTCCAATCAACTTTCTGGTTCTTTACCAGCAAAACTTGCAAATCTCCCATTTTTATACGAGTTAGATGTGAGTAACAATAAATTTTCCGGTCCTTTTCCTCAAGAAGTTCTTCTGATTAATGGCATATCGTTTTTAGATATTCGATATAATTTCTTTTCAGGGCCTCTCCCTCCCCAACTTTTCTTGTTAAAACTAGATATACTCTTCCTGAATAACAACAATTTCGGTCAAACTCTTCCGTATACTCTCGGTTCTACAACGGCACGTTATCTCACCTTAGCTAACAACAAATTTACAGGTCCGATACCAAGGAGCATCGGCATGGCTTCGGCAACGTTACAGGAAGTTCTGTTCTTAAACAATCTACTGACTGGCTGTCTCCCATATGAACTAGGGTTTCTGAAAGAAGCTACGGTCATTGACGCAAGCAACAATTTATTAACTGGTCCATTACCATGCTCACTGGGGTGTTTGCAGAAGATAGAGCAGCTTAATTTTGCTGGAAATTCACTATACGGACAGATACCGGAAGTGTTATGTGCAGCAGGAAATTTGGTGAGTCTATCTCTGTCAAATAACTATTTCACTAGAGTCGGACCGTTGTGTAAGAAGTTGGTCAATAGCGGGGTTCTTGACGTGACAAGAAATTGCATTCCTAATCTTCCTAATCAGAGATCGGCGGCGGAGTGTGCATCGTTCTTTTCCCGGCCTGGGAATTGTCCGCGCCCCTCAACGTTTAATATTATTCCTTGCAAGGCTGCGCCAATGGGCAATCCTCAAACAAGAACGAAGAAAAATTCAGTTGCCTATGGTGCTCTTGTGAGACACAGAGTACCTTGAGGGACCTTCTTTGTTAGATTATTATAATCTTTAACCAAAAATGTATTAGACAACAGAAGAGGGGAAAAGTGCAAGCATGATGTTCTTTTCCTTTTTTTATTTTTTTATTTTTCCTTTTTAAGTCTTTAGTCTTTGAGTTCACATCCTTGATACCTGGAAATTAACAAGTTTTCATATATATATATATATATATATATATATATATATATATATATATATATATAAAATTAAAAATATTATATCAATATATGGGATTTATTAATTAAAAAAATATCCCAATCATGGTTTAAAACTCAAGTTAGATTTATAAGTAGTTATTTTGTTTGCTTCTGACTGTGGTAGGCGTGGAAATTGGTCAAGGGGGGCCGCCCATATTCTGAACGCACAGTGTTGTAACATGGGCCAAGAAGCAGGAAAATTTTGCATATCAACCGATGATTGTGGAAGGAAAATGTGCGTCATTTTGTTGATAAATAATATTGACTCATCGGTTGTTAGGGTATTAAGGGATTCAACTAAGATCATTGTCAGTGTTTTTTTTTTAATCTAAGTTCAGCATTTCCCTAACTTTTATCTTTGAAAGTCTAAAATTCAAATTTTGTCTTATCTTCAGTGGACAAAGTTGTTAAACATGAGTCCATGAAAGCCTTTGATAATGTAAAAGAACCTAGAAGCCCCAAAAATATTCTGTTGGTAAAAACCTTAAATATGTATTTGGTTTAGAAAATCTTTTATGATTAGTTGAAAGATTAACACAAAATATATATAAGAATAATGCGTTTAAATTAATATATTCAAAAGAATAATTATTCGAAAATCCTAATTGTTTCACTTTTTCCTCTTTACTCCCTCACCTCTCCAAGTTCAACATCCTTATAAAATCTATGATGCCGGTTTTCATCATCAATTGCAACACTTCTCAATATTCTAATAATATCGAATTTCTATAACAGCTCCTTCCTTCTTTTTTTTTTTTCAATACTCCGATGGAATTAAATTTCTCGAAAGCCATCAACTGCAGCCAGGAGTGCAAAATCACACGAAATGTATCCGATTTCCAACGAAGAAGGGCTTCGGAAATTGAAGATGAAGCCTATTTTATTGCAAGAGTTCCTTAATGGGTTGTGTTCAAAGTGTATATCTGTAGGTAATTCACATGTAGTATGTGTGAAGAAAAAGTTATTGTTGTTAGACATAAACTAAATCTTCTACGTACAAAAATGAAATTGTACATAATAGAAATCGAAATAATATGTATGGAATATTAAACCATCTCCGGTCATTGCTAGTGTTGATTTGCAGCAGAATATCATCATTTCGTTCTTTGAATGTAATGACTTCCAAGTAATCAGAGTGTACAGTAAAATAGTGTATGTTTGTTCTAGATTTGGTTAAGGGATTGAGAGAAGCGAGATGGTAAATATTGTGATATGTTTATTGTGGTGAATTTATGTACTTTCTCGGGTCCAAGAAGCTGTATGATTTCCAGTCTATTTTGAAAGATTTTCTGAAAGCTTCTGTCTTTTACACCATATCAAAACTCAAAATTTAACCATTTTCTTTTCTTTCCTTTTCCTACAACTTAACTTCTCAGTGCCCAAACAGAAATTTAAAGCTTCAGTTTTTTTTTTTTTTTTTTTTTTTTTTGAAGAAAAACGCAAAACCAACTTTAACAAAAAATCTATATTTTCTCGACGTAGATAAATATATGCAAATGGGGATTAAGAACCTTCAAGATAATGTATGCAACAGGAGTGAGGGATTTAAAAAATCAGGGGGAATTTCAATTGTTCTTTACAACTTTTCAAACCGCGAAAACAGACCAGGAAGAAATAAGCTAAACAAAACAATTTCTGTACTATTAAAGTTATAATGGCTGTAAGACAGAGACTTCAGGTAGAACTTCCCCAAGGACCCAGACCGAAGAATTAGTTATTTTATTGGACCGGTAAACAGGTTAGGTTCACATAATGAACCAAACACACATCAACAAACTTAAAAAAATCATTATCAAATTCATTTCACCTGACTTATCCTCAATCACGAAATAATTTAGAGTACACAAGGAGGTTAATTACAGTCCAAATAAAATAATAAAGTTAAACATTAAATACCTTTTATTATTTTGTTTACTAAAATTAAATAATAATTTACTTTTAATTTTAGAGTAGAGTTAAAATCACATCGGACGATATAATTTTAATTGTAATTACACTATCACAACGTGATTTCGATTGAAATTATACCACTAATAATGCTTAAAAGAAATTTGGTTCAAGGTTGATTCCAATTCATAATCAACTAATAAAACAGTAAATTCAATTCTGTGGATGTCATCTATCAGCAAAACAAGCAAATGGTTTTCACCAGCAAACAAGGGGTTTCACAATGTGACTTTTGCATGCCCGTTTGAAGTTGATTCAATTCCCCACTTAGCGAGTCTTCTTCGAGTCACTTTCTCTTGGCTGTCAAAATCTTTCTCTGCCATGGTAGATTTTGTTTGTTGAGTGCTATTAGATTGATAGGAAAACCTCATATTGAAAGAGGATTAAAAGAAGAGAGGAATTCATGCTCCAAGCATCGTATTTACTTGTGTATCATTTTAATTCGCACATTTTCCAACTTGCTAGATATACGTAAGTTATATCGTTGTTCTTGCTCCTCAAGAAAAAAGCTTGTTGAGTCTTGGAGGATTGTTTTTGTTCATGGAATAAAATCCTTAGCGTTGATGATTAAGCACCAGACCATGATATAGAAGGACCATTTACAACTTTTAATTAAACAAAAAAATATAGGCCAAACATTTAACCTCATCAAATAACCAGAAACGATCATCTGATTCTAGTGATGGTCGGATCTATTTACCACAATGACGAAAGTGATTAAATATAACTGTCAATAATTTGGCGAAGGCAGTCAGATCTAACCGTCTTTGTCATCGTGACAGCTAAATCCGACACCTGGTGAGGTTAAAGGTGACGACAGTAACTACTTTTTAAATATTTATTTTATTTTTTAAATGTTTTATTAATTTTTAATATTATTTTATTTTTAATTTATATTTTAATATTTATATAAAATTTATTTTTTATTTTAATTCAAATAGACAAAAATACATCTCTGACTTTAGTCAACATATAAGTATTTGGCTTTTAAAATTTTTGTAGATGATAACTTGTTAGTAAACAAAATTTTAAATGACAATATATCATTCGGCCAAAACTATAAGGCTAAATATTAGGCATAGAACCAACGGGACAAATTGTTTTTGGTTCATCTCCTCTTTTTAAGATAAAAACACTTAGCATTTTGAAACCATTTATTTCTCTCTCTTTTCCTTAGTTAAACAAAATAGAGTTTAGGTATTGTATGGTAATTCTATTTTTCCCCACTTCACCGTTGTTCTAGAGTTGGCCATATTAGAATATTTCAAATTGTGAACTAATATTAATTATAATTTTGATTTTATAAATTCAGATAAATTATAATCTAATAAATATTTTGTTTATGTATTATGTGATAAATTTATAGACTCTTATACACTTTATATAATTAATTTAGGTTCACAATACAATGTGAGTTGATTAAGTTTATTAGAATTGTAATGGATAGACTTAATAAACTGTTTATATATATAAGGACTATGTAGTTTATGTTACTAATCCCATAAAATATATGACTCTCTATATTACTTTTTACAATATTCTATATCCAATATATATTACATGAAAAACTTAATAGAGTAATTGTTGATTATATTTGTTTGATATTATGAAATTAAACCTACATGTGGCTCTCAAAATGTTCGTAAAATTGAAAGAAAATTGGCTAATAAATGAGTATTTGACTTTTTAAAAGTTTTGGATGAAAATTGTTCATTTTAAGAAAATCATTTTAAGAAAACTTGGGTGGGAATAAGTTGTTTGGCCAATATAATATATAAAGTTATAGTTGAAATTTCAAGCTACTTCTGACGCAACTGGTCGACCACGCCATCATGTACTGAAAACGCACCTAACGTTGTGTAAGTGATGTAATATGGGCCAGCAGGGCGGAAAACTTTTTTCAAGCAACCGATGATTGTGGAAGGAAAATCGTGCTATCATTTAGTTATGCCTTAAACAAAGACTATTTTTTTGGCTGCTTGTATGTTTGAATTGAAGGTGTAAAATTGACAGGAGCTTGTGGATTAGAACTGACTTGCTTGCTTCCTAACTAGTTATTGCTTTGCTTGCTTCGTGGACAATCCTTACTAACTTTTTTGTGGGGTAGAATTGGTTTCAGCCTTAAATTTTTTGGGCTCCCACATCTTTATACGCCTGCTTGCTTAAGAGTTCATAGCTAAATATATGGGCCTCAACAAAGACTTTTTGGAAAGAGAAATTGCAGATGTTTTCAAATGGCCGAAGGACTTAGGGCCACCCAAAATTTTGTTCAAGAACAAATCATGCTTATCAATTTTTAAAAGTTTAAATGCCCACCTGTCCAGCATCTTCCTTCTAATTTTGTTAACATTTTTAATAAAATAATCAAAATATCTTTAATAAAAATAATAAATTATTATAAAAATTAAAATATATTATTCTAAAATGTTAATAACCAATGACGTTAGTCATTAAAAAGTAAATTAAATGATTAAAATTAATTACCTAATTAGTAACCCTATTTAATAGAGAAGGTCATCGTCATCAGTACTAACGATAACAATTATTGTTTTTTTTTAATTTTACATTTTAATATTTTCAATTTTTAAATACTAATTTTTCTAATTTTGTTAACAGTTTAAAATGTTTAATTTTTTTTATCTATTATTTATCTTAATTAATAAATTTTATTTGATTTTTCTAAAAACGGCTATTTCTACTCTTATATTGAAATTATAAAAACTACTCTTAATGCTTATAATAAACATTAGTTACCGATATCATATTTTAATTAAAATTATACAAATGCCCTAAACTAATTATTTATAAATGTTTTTCCCTTGAATTTTTTTCTTTATTCACTTACTTAATTTCCCCTCCTCACTCCCCTTACCCTTCCATCGTCTTTCCCTAAATTCAGGACTCATTGAATCAAAAAATTCAAAGGGCTATATATATGGGGGCCTCAGTCTCCAACTCAGAGTTTGCAAACCAATTTTGAAAGATTAAAGTAATACTAAGACCATCCATCTCTTGCCGGGGGGAGGTAATAGAACTTGACATAGGCTGGAGCAATCGAAAAGAATGGAATGCTTCGAGATTGGTTGATCCGAAGTCAAGCTCCTGGTCACATTTTTGCTCATGCTACAAGGTCCATTTAAACTTCTACTAAACACATTTTGCTATATATAAAAAATGTTTGAGTAATGATAAACGAGAAAATAAGAGGTCTCTCGAATATGTTAAAAGAGATTAGATCTTAACATTTTTAGCACAAAAATAAATTAATGAGATTCTACTGTTAATCACATACTAATAATTCGACATTTTTCAACTAACGATGAGATCAATAATCTTTAAAACTTAATAATCACATGGTTGCCACGACGAGAATTTATTGAGGTTTGTTGCAATGGTGTTTAGGGTTACAATTGGTGTTTGATCGAAAATTTTATTATATTATTTTTTGTGTACTTCTATAAATAGATTTGTAATACCTAAATTGAACGAAAAAATTTTAATAGAAACAAAGTTATTGGAAAAGAGATCGTCAAATTTAATAATTTTATAAATTAAATATTTTTAATAAGGCCAAAGGACAATTTCCCACCCATAGTTTGAGGCTGGGACAAATTCCCACCCGCTTAAGTTTAAAAGCCCGAAGTCCCACCCATCACCAATTTTTTTATTATTATTTTATTAAAATTACTAAATTACCTTTTTAAAAATTAAAAATTTATAATAAAAATATTAAATAATTTTTAAATAATATAAAATATTAAAAAAATTTTAAAAAATTTGGAAATTCAAAAACCCAGCAGCCACCGCTGTCGGCACCGACAGCGGTGGCGGCCCATAATAGAACTAGGTGGCCATTTCCGATCACCTGGTTCCAGGGGAGGCCAAATTTGGCCTCCCCGTTCGGTGGAGGCAGCCAAATCGGCCGCCTCTAGTTTTGGAGGAGGCGGCCAGATCTGGCCGCCTCCGCCCGAAATAAAGGCTGGAAACGGCCAGTGGGGCCAAGGCCGGCCCTTTACGGTCGTTTCCGACCTTTATTTCGCCCGGAGGAGGCCAGATCTGGCCGCCTCCTCCGAAACTGGAGGCGGCCGATTTGACCTCCCCTGAAACCAGGTGGCCGGAAATGGCCACCTGATTCTATTATGGACCGCCACCGCCGCCAGTGTTGACGGCGGTGGCTGTTGGGTTTTTGAATTTCCAAAATTTTTTTAATATTTTATATTATTTAAAAATTATTTTATATTTTTATTATAAATTTTTAATTTTTAAAAGGGTAATTTAGTAATTTTAATGAAAAAATAATAAAAAAATTGGGTGATGGGTGGGACTTCGGACTTTTAAACTTAAGCGGGTGGGAATTTGTCCCAGCCTCAAACTATGGGTGGAAAAATGTCCTTTGGCCTTTTAATAAATATTAATTTTCTAAACATTATTGTCAAATTTTAAATGTTAAGTTAATTGAATTTAGATAAATAAAAAGTCACAATTTCCTTTCAAACTTCAATAGAATAAATTTTAGGGACCTATAAATATTTCCAAAACCGATAGATGCTCATATTATCAGACAAGAACCGGGATTTTACTAATTAAAAAAAAAAAAAAAATTTGCCTCTATTAAATGTAATATTTCTCAAAAAAAAAAAAAAGGCAGAGCAAATCAAAAGCCATTGTAGGGCACCGACAGGTGAAACAAAGCTTTTCCGTTCCGTGGCCTAAACGTACGCTTTTGCTCACGTGAATCACGTGAACATAAATTAATACGGGACTTAAATCTGTAAAAAGGCAACCCTTCCGGACCCCGCCTGGCATCTTCTTTGTACCCACCTGTCCCGCAATTTCTATCAATCTTCTACAACGACAAACTCGCCTAGATGCCCCAATAACAGAACGCGTCTCGATTCACAAACGTTGAGGCGCGTACAGAAGTCCAGGAACAGTTTCCCAGATTCGACATCCTAGATGTGATCAAGCAACCGCTCGATCTCTTCGTGCTGCCCCTAAGAGCCATCCTCATCGTTACCGTCGCCGACACCTTGTTTGCTAGCTGAGAAAATCCAAGGAAAACCAGGAATTTTGAATCTTTGACACTGGATTCTTTTGGGATTTTCACTTGTTTTTAAAAAAAGAAAACATGGGCTCTCGAGATTCAAAATTTAAAATTTTCCTTAAGAAAAAAGTAAGTAAAGTATGTAATTATACAATTATAATCACAGTACTCATCTAAATCATTCTTCATCATCATTGCCATCTTCCTTCTGATGATGATGGTAAGGACGATGATGTTGAATTTCTACAAAATTCAAACTTGTTCACCTCCATTTTTTCTACTGCAAAATGCCCTAATAAATCCACGGTCTCCACCAAGTTCTCTGCACATAAGAACTCATCACTGTACACTCTCTCAACTTCCCTATCAAGGTCGTGGACAAACACATGGGTCTTCTTTTTCTCCTTTCCCCTCCTGCTTCTAGCCATTACAGCCGCCGAGTATATCGGGGCCATTCTCCCTGGAGCAGCCGAGTTGTAGCCACGTGGGCCGTCCACTAGAATTACGTCCCAATCGATGTCATATATATGATTCGGCAAGTCGTTGATTCCCAATTTGCAGTCAGAATAGAGTAGATTTTGCACCGGCCTGCACTCGTCTCTCACGTGGTTTCTCGCCAAGGACAAAAGTTCTCTCATCTCCTTGACTTTGGTGACATATTGAACATCGTAAATCTCGATATCTGGATGATTTTTCTCAAAAGATTGGACTCGGAACTCGCTTTCATCGAGAAATATAGTTCTGCCTTGGAAATTTAGAGACTTCCAAAGGAGAGACTCGTGGGTGAGACCGAATATGAGGAAGTTACATGAGGGAGAACAGGTGGAGAGAGTGTTGACAATGGCGTTAAGCTCAGCGGAAGACATCGTGGAGTTAGAGGTGGAGGTGTAGTGGAGGAGAGCGGTGGTGGTTGCCGAGGGAAGGGAGGCAGAAGTGGTGGCAGACGTGAATGCATTGTTAGAAGCTTTGGGGTTGATGATGGTGGTGAAAAAAGTGAGCTTGAAGACTAAGGTGAAGAAAGTAATGAAGAAGAGAAGGTAAAAGCATTGGTGGTGGTGGTGAGAGGAGGTGGGTTTATGGATAGAAGGATGGAGGAGAATGAGCTTTGTGTTGGTGCTGCTCTTCATCATCGACGTCGAAAACAAAGAGCGAAAGATCAGTTCTATTGAACTGTAAGCGGAAACGAAGACCAAGAGTGACAGGAGTCACGGAGGAGATTGAGGAGACAACCCCAAGACCCAGGACGAAGACTGAAAAGGATGGACGGGTGAGGCGCTCAAGAATTGAACTAATTTGATTTTTATTTAGCAAATTCTAGTTTTTGAATTGAAGTAAATAATTATGTGACATAGGGGGGAAAAACATACGAATATATGGAAATAATGAAAGATGTTGGAAATTAGGTGAGTCTTAATTAATTGTTGTGGGTCAGAACGATTTGATCCTATTCTGTTTTAGAGACACAATTTTAATGCTTGAGTTATAGATTTTGTTCATATTATATATGAAAAATATATTTGGTTAAATTACCGAAATTATAAATCAATTTAATCTATTTAACAACACCTTATAGTATGAAAATAAAATAAAATAAAATAGATGAATGTTGTTGTGTTCTCAAAGTTTATATTACAAGAAGAAGATGATATCTTAGGAATTAATTAATACTTACTATCAATCATCTAATCCACTTTTAAAGCTTAAGCAGTGGCGTATTATTCAACACCTGGCAAAAATCCAGGCCAAATTGTACATTAAGTCGTAATAATAATAATTAATCACCACCTAAAAAGCAAAACTAATTATAATTAATTTGGTTTTGAAGGTTTTCCGGAGCCAAAGCATTACCACCAACGAATAATGACCCCACCCTGCTCTTCAATGGATTAAAATTTAACGCAAACTTTTCCCAAACACAATGAGCTTTATTCCTAATCAAGGGTTCCATAACCTTATATGATTAAAGTGTTTAATTAATATGGGCTAATCCCAGTTTCTCATTTATTATTATTTTTCAAATTGATTTGGATTTGGGATGCGTTATAACTTAAAAGCTTTCCCGTTTCAGATGAGAATTATTTATTCAAGAATTCTATCTACTTCCACAAATTTGGCTATCTTATCTAAAATAGAATTGGTGTATTGTTGCCTGTGATTAATTTAGGCAAAGTTAATGGCCTCTTTTAACTTTTGCATGTCAATAACTTAGGCGAAGGTTGCAGATTCCTTAGGGCTTCAGTGAATTGTTGGTTGAAAGAGACTGGAAGTTCATGACCCGAAATGATATCCATGCAAATTTGAAAGTGGGATTATCGTACAAGGAAAAACGACCCATTTCTTCAATTCCTTCTTCTAAATCTCATATTTTGGGTTTATTCTGTAAGTTTGACTCTATTCCTCATTTCTTCAGCCCTGCCAGCGACCAAGATTCTCGCCATGCGATCAAACTCTTTCTCTAAAGACTAATGACCAATTGCCCTAAGCTTGAGTTATGTAGTTTGGAATCGATTTGGTGAAGGCTGGCCCGTTATGTGGGGTGGTGCTTACGCTGGTGTTCATATGGTGTGAATCACACCTCTTGCTCATCAGAAGAGTCTTGCCATATCTAAGGTGGGCAACAGATTACCTTGAGTTACCAGAGGGAAGAACAAGATGTGAAGAAAGAAAGATTTCTTTCCATTTTATACCTTGGTATCAAGAAATAAACATCTTGAGTAAGAACTTTGATTCATCCGTTTTCTTCTTTGGATTGACAAAGCATTCACAGTGAGGCTAAGGTTGGGTTCAAAAATCTTCTGATTTATTTAGAAGTTCCAGAAGCTCAGGTATCCCACACCAACATAAGTTGTATTGCGTGAAGGCTTTGTCAATATTCTCACGCAAGATAAAGAAAGAGACAAACCAAAATCAATCTATTGCCGAAACAGTACTAGAATCTAGAAAATTTCATTTCAACTAATATATTACATATTTCACTTGTCAAACACAAAGAAAACACCGATTAACAAGAATGAGATAATTTTACATGCTATGTGATATTTGAACTCCAGTGTTTTTCCTGCAAATCGCGATGCAAACTCAGTTCTTCAATGAATGCATTGTAATCAGCGTAAGATGAACCCCCTTTCTCAACAGCCTTCTTTGCCATCTGCCCGAGTGCCTTGGCTTTGCTTCTGATTTCTTCGGCGTTATCACCCACCATCACCTCTTTCACCGCTTTCTCAAGCGCCTCCCTCTTGACAAAATCACCACCAACTCTAGACCATTGCTGAACACCAACAGCTGTACCAATCCTGAGAACCTCAGTCACCAGCTTTTCGTTGTAAAACTGCTCCGCAAACGCTGGCCATGTCACCATAGGCACCCCAGCAGTCACTCCTTCAAGAGTTGAATTCCATCCACAATGTGTCACAAATCCTCCCACTGCTTCATGATCAAGAATCAACATTTGGGGTGCCCATCCTCTTATTATAAGTCCTCTGCCTTCCATTCTCTTCTCAAATCCTTCAGGCAACCAATCTTCCTTTTCTTCTTCTCCGTTCTTGTTTCTCCTCACAACCCATATGAATTGCTGCCGCGAAGCTTCGAGCCCCAGTGCAATCTCCATTAGCTGAGCAGAACTCAAGTTGGCTAAACTTCCAAAACATACGTAAATAACTGAATTGGGTTTCTTTGAATTTAGCCACTTTAAGCACTCGTGTTCATCAATGGAAGCCTGCTTTCCCCTTGATGCTTTGTCTTCAACATTCCGGTTGCATAGTGAAACAGGGCCTACATGCCATGCCCTTCTTCCTAAAACCTTCCTGTAATGATCAGCATAAGCAGGCTCAAGCTCGTAAAAGCTGTTGACAATAGTACCGAAGCTCTTTACCTCTGCTTGTTGTACATCTTTCCAGAGCAGAGTAAATTCAGATTCTTCATGTTGCAGTAAAAAATCTGGCATCTGTTTCCTTGTCAACTTAATATCGCCAGGAAGGTTTGGCACAACAAATGGTTCTGAATCGGATGAAACTTTCTTGTGTGGCTGATATTGCACTAGGCATGCTGATGTACACAAAGAGAAGAAACCTGTACCATGAAACACCAGCCTGGGAATCCCAAATTTCGCTGCAGCAGCAGTGGCCCAAGGGAAGAACATATCGGCCACCAAGCAGTCTGGTTTACATTCTCCAAGTAGTTCCTCAAGAGGCTCCCGGAGCAAGGTTGTGGCCTTGAAAAACTTCGTGGCCATTTCCACACTAGCACTGACTCTGTCAAGATTTTCACATCCTTCTGGCAAACCAGCCTCCTCAGAAGGAAGCTTGATGATCTTGACATCAATTTCAATACCCAAATGCTTGCTCTTCTGAATGGAATTTGCGATGAGAGGCGCGTTGGCTGGAGTAGTGATTATGGTTGTTTTCACGCCACGACTTCCAAAAAGCTTCGCCGTGTCCACAAACGGTATAATGTGGCCATGAGCCAAAAATGGAAAAAAGAACATGCGAAGCTGGGGAATTTCAACGCCCATATTCACACAAGCAAAAAGATGAATAAACGAAGACGATAATGCTAACAAAAAAAGCTTATGAACTTCTGGTTTTGTGGCTGCATGACTATCTTGAGATTGACATCAATTTATAGACCTCAAGATGTAGGAACCAAGAAAACTTGTGATCATTCTATGAAGCACTAGCTCCTACCACACAGTATTACACGTCATTGCCATCGTCAGCTCGTTAACATATAGACAAATTTAGCTTGTTTTGATATCTGCACTAAGTGTGACAGATTTAGTTTATCGACATTGATGGAAAGCTCTAGTTACGAAGCCTCACATGGAGGGTGAATCTTTTCATGTCACCACTTAAAGCCGAAAAATTTGAATGAAATTATTATAACCCGAATGGCTATCCATAACTTATCCAGAATAAACTTATTACAAACATATTATTATATTAAAAATAATTGTTTTTGAAAAAGAAACTAGAAAATAGTGGATAAATTTTAGATGCTTTCATCAATCGTAAATTATTATTTTCTTGAACAAAATAAATTTAATTTGTCTCCGGGAAATGCGGGTCGAAGCTCCTAACGGGGAACTTGAATAGAAATAGATGAAGTCGAAAACTGGTCCGCACTAACACATTCCCTTGTAAGCTTTGTTACATTAGCAAATGGTTCAGATAGTTGAGGATACACTTTGCAAGTGTAAAAATATTACCCAGTGAGGCTAAACATGGTAACAAAAACAAAGTATAGAAGCATTATATTAAAAAAAGTTGGTCTTAGAAATTGAATTTGATCAGCAGACCCTTGGTTTATGTTGTGATAATTAAAGTGACAAAATTATTAAAGAAATAAGTATACCTTGCAAAAAATAAGCATATAATTATAAAGTATCATAAAGTTTGTGACTTAATTTCTTCAGTGGAGATTTTGTCGATAAATGTATATACAAAGATAATATAGCAAACATGCTGTCAAAACTGTTGTCATTGAAAAAGTTCTTGAGAAAATAAATGAATTTGTGACTCATGAATATTCTCATTCATGGCAGAAAAAATCACAAAATTAGTTGAATAGTTGAAGTTAATCAACATGTTAATGAACTGAGGAGATTTTCACACCTTTAAAAGTTTGTGATGAAGTTCAAGAATCTCACGTAAGATTTCTTTAACAGAGTCTACACCCCGATTGTAGAGGCAAAGCCAAGAGTGAGAGTAATTTTAGAGACATTGTAAAGAGAATATTGTTTGAAAAATGGGATAAATGATCCTTTTTCATACATGCAAATTTTCTTCAGTGCATACTAGCCATTTCACTTCAGTTTTTAGAACCTGACATATCATTTAATTCTATTTATCAATTTAACTTTTTAAAGTATTTTATTTACATTCATCATTAACTTTTAACAACATTATATACTCTTTTCATGTGATTATGTATGACCTTATCAACTCATTTTGATCTAATCATGAGTCTAATATTAAATACGATATATTTTATTATAATTCATTATTAATAAAAGTCTCATTTAGTAATACACGAAAACTAAAATTGTAAATTACGTCAAACAAGCTCGATGCCCAATTATTTGGGCTGAAATTTCGGGTCTCAGGCAAATTTGGACAAGATAATTTATTTATTAAGCTATTAGACTTGGGTTTAAGCGGAAGGTTATACAAGCTTAAACCTAATAGGATTCGAAAAGTATAATATATGTTAATTTATATTAATATTATTTATTTTATATTTGAAACAAAATAAATTTAAATGTTACATACATATAATTTTATATATGTATATATATTCAATGAAATTATTAAGTTTCTCTAATTATATATATTTTTTAAATATATATATGCCAAAATCAGTTATCTTATAGATTAATTAGAAGTTTAATTTTTTTTTTTATTTTCGCTAGCATCAAGGATGATTGTATATAAATTATAATTGTAGTTTATGATTGTTTAAGTTAATTTTTTTTTTTTTTGGTGGAACATTTTCATAGTTTTTTTTAAATTGTAGAGATATTTTACATGATTTTAAAGTAATACAGCCAAGCTTGAAGCCTTCTTAAATTTAGTAAACCAAGTTTGAACAAAAAATTTTAAGCATGAATAGGCTAACCTAAAGCTCGAGCCCAAAATTTTTTTCAGATTTGGACTTGAACAAGTCAAGCTCGGTTTAATAGACTCGATCGATAGATCTAACCATAACCCCTAAACCACAATGAAGATGAACTCTAATAAACTATGATATACGTATATACTTTGTACCAAACTTTTCCTGTCATCTTATTCCCATTAAAAGTGAGTTCATCGAATGTCAAAACACTCATCTTAATTTTAGATCAAATCATCAATCAATACATCAAAATAATGTCATCATAAAACAACCATTCATAAATATTTTTCTACTCTTGCCATAAATTTCATATTTCTAATGTTTATTGATATTTCTATAGGAGCTTGAGGTCGTACAATCTTGAGTCGACGATTTCCATTTTAACTATTACTTGTCTTCTCACATAAACAACATCTAGCCAAACAAGCTTATTACACAAGACATGAATATTTTTAAGCATGTACACTATATAACCACATGCATTTATGTTGAAAGAAACTATAATATCTCAGATTTAAGGATTAATGACATAGAAATATGATTTTACAATGAATCATTGACCATGTTTTGAACGTTCATGTGATTTATCATAATTGATCGTATTCGATAAATAGTTTATTGATTGTTATTCCATGCTAGTGTCATAGTGACATAAATTTTATAATCATTTATACTAATATCGTCACATGATAGTTAGTGGAGGCATTCAACATGTCTTCTATGTATTGTCATTGCTCTGTTAATATTACTTATGCAGGGAATGCTTTGTTGGTATAATCTTCCAAAGATTTACATCATCCAAACATTTCATATGTAATGTATGAATATTTAAAAAGAACATATAAATGACACGTGAACTAAAATTTTTTCTTATATTATCAATACAAAGTGATAAACACAAGATCAAATACTTTAAAACTGAAAATATAATTGGTTCCTAAGGCATACGCTAACAGTTTTAATATTGTTTGACATTTCTCCAAGTTACTACGTGTTAACTAGTAAAAGTTGAAGCTTTAGGTGGAGATGCATGTTTTCAAAGTTGAGCAAATATTCTAAAAGTGTGACGTCAAGGTAGAGATTGTTAAATAATTATTGTTCATATTAAAAAATGTGTTTACTTAAAATTCTAAGATTGATATAACAAATGTTTTCTTATAAGACAAATTGACATTATAAATGACTAAATAGAAGAACAAAGTTATATTTAGCATGAAATGACCATTCCAAGCTTCATACGGTGTAGAACACTTGTTTCAAAGATTTTTTCATTGCCTATTCTAAAAGCATTATAGTCATTTAAAGAATGAATATAGTTGTCTAGGAATGAACAAGGCCTTTCCAAGCATATCGATTTCTAGGAAGGAAAACAGGAAAAAGAATGCTCTCATTCCAAGTAGAACGGGCAAACTGAAAAGTTTGGAATGAATATTTCATCCATAGAATGTTTATACCGATGGGAGACTCTAAACAATTTTAATTGGGGGCAATATAGGATTTTGAATTTCATCATATAAATGAAACTCTAGTTTCATGTAACATAGCCCTAGTTTATGCAATATGACCAATTTAGACCACAGAGACAAGTAAACCGTAAATTTTTTGTAATTTGGTTTATATATAAGTTAAAAAAAGTTTACATATCTAGAACTATTTAAAACTGTTATCCGGGCAGATTATTTGAAATTCAATAACTTATTTTACTATTAATTTTTGAAAAAAAAAAAAGAAGTCTTATTTTTTATTGAAGAGTTTTAACATATCATGTAATGACTACATGAATTGGACGGTGAAAATAATATAGAGAAAGGCTAAGACTTCGATCTGAAGCGAATACGAATTTAATTATAAGAACAAATAAACGCATTTGTCTTAATGGCGGCACCGAGTCAATTCTTCAATTAAAGCACTCAAATCAGAGTAAGATGAACCCCCTTCTTCAACAGCTCGCCTTGCCGTCTCCCCGAGTTCCTTGACTCTTCTCCTCCTTACCTCCGCCTCATCGCCCATCATCAACTCTTTCACCTTCTTTTCTATCGCTTCCCTTTTTACTAAATCTCCCGCAGCCCCAACTGTAGTCCATTTCTGAGCGCCGACGCAAACACCAATATTAAGAACTTGACTCAACAGCTTTTCATTGTAGAACTGCTCGGCCATCACTGGCCATGTGACCATTGGCACTCCACTAGTTATTGCTTCAAGACTCGAATTCCATCCGCAATGTGTTATAAATCCCCCCACAGCTTCGTGATCAAGAATCAGCACTTGCGGTGCCCACCCTCTTATAATTAGTCCTTTGCCTTCCATTCTCTTCTCAAATCCTTCAGGCAACCATTCTTCTTTCCCTTCTTCTTCACCTTTCTTGTCTTTCCTCACAACCCAAATGAACTGCTGGCCTGACGCTTCAAGCCCCAATGCAATCTCCATTAACTGAGCAGAAGTAAAGTCAGCCATGCTTCCAAAACATATGTAAACAACTGAATTGGGTTTCTTTGAATCTAGCCATTTCAAGCACTCATGTTCGTCGATGGAGGCTTCTTTTCCCCTTAAAGCCTTATCTTCCACATTCCTATTACATAGCGAAACAGGGCCTATGTGCCATGCCCTCCTTCCCAAAAACTGTCTATAATGATCGGCATAATCTGGCTCAAGCTCGTAAAAGCTGTTGACAACTACACCAAGGCTCTTTACTTCTGATTCGTTCGCGTGTTTCAATAGTCTGCAGAAGTCAGTCTCAACATCTCCTATGGTTAAAGGCGGCAGTTGGTTTTTTGTCAACTTTATATCACCGGGAAGATTAGGCACCAGAAATTGTTCCGAATCCGACGAAACTTTCTTGTATGGCTCATATTGCATCAAGCACGCCGCTGCACACAAGGAGAAGAAACTAGTCCCGTGAAACACCAGCCGCGGAATCCCGAATTTGGCCGCAACATCAGTGGCCCACGGAAAGAACATATCCGCCACAAGACAGTCCGGTTTACATTCTCCCAGTAGAACCTCGAGAGGCTCTTGGAGAAAAGTAGTGGCCATTAAAAACTTCGCCGCCATTTCCATGCTTGCGTTTTCACCTGAAGTAACCGCGTCAACATTTTCACATCCCTCAGGCAAACCAGCTTCAAGAGAGGGAAATTTGATGGTCTTGATATCGATTTCGATACCCAACTCTTTGCTTCTCGTTATAGTTTTCAAGATGTGAGGCACATTAGCCGGAGTGGTGACAACTGTACTCTTCACCCCTCGTGTTCCAAATAGTTTGGCCAAGTCCACAGTTGGTATAATGTGGCCGTAAGCCAAAAATGGGAAAAAGAAAACGCGAAGCTGAGGAATTTCACTGCCCATATTCACAAGCCAATAGACAAATAAACCAAGACGATGATGGCTACTTGTTCTGGTTGATATATATCATGGAACGTACAGGTGCGAAAGATCACATTATCAGTCCCGGTCATACAAGCAAATTAAGTAAATTAGTTCATACCTGCCACCAGACAATATGTAATTATCTATTAAAGTAAAATGATTTTATATACCAATTACGTTGTATAGAAATGGTAATGATACAACAAGAATGCATCCAATTTTTCTGGGAAAATACATTGTATATATTTGCTAAATAAATTATACTATTTTTATGAGGGGCAGCCAAAAGACTGGTTCATTTCTGGAGGTTTTTCCAATCATAAAATTTTACTTATCAATCTTCTAGAATTTAAATATTCACTAATTGACTAAAATCAATGTTTAAATTTAACGGTTAGTTGTTAAATTTTGATGATTAGAAAGAAATTTTTATCTTTTTGATAATAAGAATTTTAAAAATAATAAATAATAATATAAATTTTACAATAATAATAATAATATTTAAATAATAATACAATAAATCAAAAATGCTAAAAAATATATAAAAAATTAAAATAAAAAGTCAAGCGACAATGGCCATCTAAAACCTTAAACAAGATGACATTTTCGGTCACTTGATTCATATTTAGGTTATTGCTATCGTTAGAGGTGGTTACTATTTTTTTTTTATTTGTTTAATTTTTAATTTTAGTTTTTTTATATTTTTTCATTTTTAATTTTGATTTTTATATTTTTAAAAAGTTTTATTTTATTTTTTAATATTTTGTATATCTAAATATTATTTATAAAGATAGTTTATTTATTTTGTCAAAAATTTTGACGAATTTAAATAAAAAATTGTTTGATAAAATGAGTATCTAAATTTCAAAAAATTGATAAATAAAACCTTAAACTCATGAAGGTGAATAAATCCTTCTGTATATATGCTCCATGCATGAAGACCTTTGGCTGTCTTCTTGATTGAACGCCATGAGTGTATGTGGGCAGCAGCAGACTCCATTTCTTCGATCAGTGTACCGCGAGGAAGAGTGAACAAAGCCGTCTTATTTCAGTCCTCCTTAATTTGGTCATTCTTCAACTCTTCTTCATCTGGGGCCGAATTCTTAACTTTCTATGCAAAATTAAAAAGCAATCTGAATACCAAAGCTGAATGTAGGTCCACAGTCGCTTAATTTGTTATAAATTAAGAATTCTTAAGATTCGAATTTTTTTAGAAATAAATTTTTTACTTAAGATTTCATTTTCTAGTTTCGTTAAAGAAATTCAAATATGAATTTGTAAGAATGAAACCGAAGGCTATATTCAGTTTTTCCACAAAATTTAGGATGAACGACAATTCTTCCTAAATCTCTTGTACAAAGATTTTTTTTTTTTTTCTTTTGTTTCTCTCCGTATAATCATACTATACAAACTATTTCTAATCGATTTATCAACTCTGCATGTTTGCCACAGAGCCTCATCTAATATATTAAATATATTATTATACTTTAAAAGGCCAAACGACTTATTCCCACCCAAAGTTACCCTAAATCACACACAAAAACTTAAAAAAAATTAAACAATCATCCGTTTTAACGATTAACTTTAATAATCAACTATTAAATTTAACTGATCAATAAAGTATTTTATTTTTTTGAATAAAAAATTAAAAAATAATAAATAATTAAATTAAATTTATAAAAATATTTAAAATAATAATAATATCAATATAATATCTAATAATAAAATTTTACAAAATTAATTAAAATTTTTTTAAAATGGCCACCACCAATGGTGAATGCTGAAAACCTAACTAAATGATTAAAAATGATTGTTTTATTGGATTGACGGCAAGATTTGACTTATTTAATAGTAGATGTGACTAAATTTGACAACCAAAGATTTGACAAAGATAGCGACGACAGTTTTTTTATTTTTTTAATTTTTTATTATTTTTAATTATATTAATTTTTAATTATTATATTAATTTTTAATTTAATGTTAATATTATTTTTTTGATGAATGATATTTTAGTTTTTTAATTAAAAAATGTTAAAAAAATTGGAAAGAATATCGTTCTTTTGCTTATTAAAAATTTTTGAGTAGGACTACGTCATTTAAGAAAACCTTGAAGGGGAATGAGTTGTTTGGCCTACTTTAAAACCATCCACCCCACATTAACACATATAAGTTCAAATATATGAGTTTACATGAGAAGTTAGTTTATGTAATATTATTCTTTCTCTTTTCAGATTCTCAAACACCATATATTGTCTTATTTTTTAAATTCACGTGTCCAAACTTGAGTATGAAAAGGGTAGTCTTGTTAATTCATAAAGTTAGATTTCTTATACACTATTTATGCATAAAAGCCATCACTTGCTTCATTAACTGCCTAAGGTAGTTAAAAAATAAAATATATGAATTATGGTTATAAATATTCTAAGAATAAGTATTATTATCCATATATACCAATGTATTTAATTTTTTTCATAAATGTATTTAATTTTTGCGTAGTTTAATAAATAAATCTTATACTTATTATCGATCCAAAATGAAATTTATTCTCAGAAAAATGTGTCTATAAACGAACAATATAAATAAACTAAATTAAAGTTTTATTATACAAAAAATAGCTATACATTAAATTACATTATAGAACCTACTTCCATCATAATTACATGATAAAATTATCTTTTATTCGTAATACATGTAACGTTGGATTTGAGTTAAATTTGTTTGGACTCAAGTTTGAGCTTAGCTTATGCAAGCTCGAACATGAGTTTGATACCTAAAAATTGTCAAGCTCAAGCCTGGAATGAGCTCAATTTGTAAAGCTCATGAGTATGAAAATTTTGATTTAAATTGACTAAACTAATATTATTTTAAGTAATGTATATCAAAACAATATTTTTTTGAGCGTTTTGACTCATCCAATAAGTCAAGCCAAGCTTAAAAATTAGTTCGAATCATGCTACAATATTAAGCGAGCTCAACTTCCCTAGAACTGACTAAACTCAAGCTGGTCTAAGCATCTAGCTCTAAATATTTGATCTTTGAAACTCTTTGGTAATATGCATTTTGTCAAATAATAAAAATAATTAGTTCAATGCTAATGTATTCAATTATCCTTTTATTCTCTATAACATATTCCGTTATGTCGTAGACTTGACCGAACTTAAATTTGCATAAACTTGAACTTAACTTAACTCAAATCTAACCCTAAATATATGATCCTTAAAATTCTTTAACGATATGTCTTTTGTCAAATGATAAAAAATCATCAATTCAATGCAAATGTATTCAATTACCTGTTTATTCTCTATGGCATGTTCCTTCATGGCTAAATACTTAAAGTTTATGTGCTTATTTTGATTACTATTTTTATTATTTTTCTCCAAAAAAAAACCGATGGATTATCACAATATATTTAATGACTTAGTGATAAAATCCACAATGAAATCTAAATTAAAGTAAATAACCACATCCAAATTGTCAATCCATTTTTATATAGGCATGCAATTTTTGGTTGAAGGTGCACATCACTTTTCTTTGTAACTCTATAGTGGTCTATATTTGGGCTACTTTGACACCTTTTTAACATTTTGATGGTAAATGCAATGTTAGATCTTATGCAAACTTGAACATACATAAATTTTCCAACAATTTAAGTAACATTTTGCATTTATTCTTTTTTCATGTTTATTCTTTGAGCATTTGTTCATATTAAAATTGTTACCCTTCAAAATAGATGCAATACTTGGTGAATGATTTTTCATCCAATATATCCAGAACTTTATTAATATAAGTTTCTTTCTAATCCCATAAGTTTTGAAACCAATTAAATGAGACGATTTACTTATATCTTTCATATAAAAAATTTTATAAAGAAATTATTTCAGCTCATGGAGTAACTATTTATTATTAATCGTAAACAAAAAATCACTCTCATACATTAAAAAGACACAAATTTTACTCGCACTAACCGTTTGAAATGCACATTGATTCACGTATATAAATTTTTAAGTTTACCCATCAAATGTTTAATGGAGAATTATTTTGTTATTTCATATAAACTTTTTTATCCATATATCCTCGTTGAGAAACACCATTTTCACGTTAATTTGGTGCAAACCTGAATCAAAATAGACAAACTAGCATCATAATAACACGAAATAAATATTTCTTAGAGACGAGAAAAAAATCTTCACGTAATCAATATCCCTTCTTTGTAGTAGAAACTTCAGCAAAGAGTCTTGACTTATATCTCTCAACATTATTTGAAGTTTCTTTCTTTATTTTAAATACTCGTTTCATGGTTGAAACACCAACCTCAGAATTCCAAATGTGGCGCTTGCATCAGCGGCCCAAGGATAAAACATATAGGCGACCAGGCAGTCCCGTTTATATTCTAGCGAGAGAGCCGCTCGAGAGGCTCCTGGAGCAACGTTGTAGGTTGGTGGTCGTTTCGAAGCTTGCATTTTCATGACTAGCAGGCTATACGGAAGGAAAGTTGATGATCTTGGCATCAATTTGGACACCCATATCCATGTGCACATTGGGTGAAGTGGTAGTAATTATTGTAATTTTCAGTCCTCGAGTTGCAGACAGCTGCGCCATGTCTGGACTCTGGAGTGGGTATCATGTTGCCAGAAGCCAAAAACAAGAAAAATTAAAATGCGAAATAGACCAGTGCCCATAGTCGGAAGTGAAGATCGAGTTAGAACAAACTCTCAGACAAATGATAAGGAAAGAGGAGGATGATGGCCAAAAACAGAATTTTGGGATGCTTGTTTTCTTCTTAATGACTGACATAATTGCGTCATGAAGATCCTAGTTAAATAAAGACAAAATGTCTGATTATAAAAGCAAAAACAAGCAAGTATCGAAATGGAATATGCCTTATTCCCCCTTCTAGAAGTTGGAAAACAATAAATATATTTTCATTACCTCAAATACGAGATGACATTGAAATTTAACCCCAACATTATAAAAAAATTAATAACAATAATCTTATTTAGACAGAATCCAATAAAAGATATCCTGTTTGATTATACAAATATTATTAATTTAATTTTTTTAATTAAACGATAAAGAATCTTGTTTATGTGTACAAACACAGACGTCCCGACATGAAAAGTTTGGTTTACTGCTGTTGTTAATTAAAATGTTGACGTAACGTTGGATTTGTCTAATATTAATAGATGAAGCAGCAAAGATTTTATTCGGAAGTAGGAGATTAGAACTATTATATTAATTAGATAAGAAAAAGCCTCAACAGTAGAAAATACAACAAGAAACACAAACCAACGTGCTGGCTTCTTCCGTTGTTTTAATGGTGGCGTAAACTCATCAATTCTTTAATTAATGCGTTCAAATCAGAGTTGGATGAACCTCCTTCTTCAACGGCTTTCTTTGCGGTCTCTCCGAGTGCCTTGGCTCTGCTTCTCATTTCCTTTGCTTCATCGCCCGTTAATATGGCTCTCACGGCCTTTTCCACCGCTTCCTTCTTAACGTAATCTCCAAATACCATAGTTGATTGCTGAATTCCAACGCTAACACCAATCTTAAGAACTTGAGTTATTAACTTTTCATTGAAAAATTGGTCTGCCGACACTGGCCACGCCGCCATTGGAACTCCGGCGCTCACGCCTTCAAGAGTTGAATTCCACCCACAATGTGTCACAAATCCTCCTACCGCTTCGTGATCAAGAATCAACATTTGAGGTGCCCATCCTCGTATTATGAGTCCTCTGCCTTCCATTCTCTTTTCAAATCCTTCGGGCAACCAATCTTCTTCCCCTTCTTCCCCTTTCTTGTCTTTCCTCACAACCCAAACAAAGCTCTGCCCTGAAGCTTCAAGCCCCGTTGCAATCTCCATTAATTGAGCCGAAGAAAAGTTGGCGACAGTTCCAAAACACACATACACAACAGAATTTGGTTCCTTTGAATTCAGCCATTTCAAACACTCCTGTTCATCAATGGAGGTTTGCTTTCCCCTTGAAGCTATATCTTCTAATCTACGATTACATAGCGAGACTGGGCCTACATGCCAAGCTCTCCTTCCCAAAACTTTCCGGTAATGTTCAACATAAGCCGGCTCAAGCTCGTAAAAGCTGTTGACAATAACACCAAAGCTCTTTAGCTCTGATGCTCCCTGTTCTTTTGATAACTTGCCCAGAAAAGATTCACCACCTTGTCTCATAGATTCCGGAAGTTGCTTTCTTGACAACTTGATTTCGTCAGGAAGCTTAGGCACGACAAATTGTTCAGAATCGGAAGAAACTTTTTTATGTGGCTCATATAACTTTATGGATGACATTGTACACAAAGAAAAGAAACCAGTTCCATGAAATACCAACCGGGGAATCCCAAATTTAGCAGCGGCATCGGTGGCCCAAGGGAAGAACATATCGGCCACCAGGCAATCCGGTTTATATTTTCCCAGTAACTCCTCAAGGGGTTCCTGGAGCAAGGCTAAAGCCTGGAAAAATTTCCTGATTAATTCAAAGCTTGGTTGACCAGAATTAGTGATAGCGTCAACATTTTCAACACCCTCCGGCAATCCAACCTCCATAGAAGGAAACTTGATGATCTTGACGTCGATTTGGTTAGCCGCCGAATTCTTGCTTCCTCGGTTTGCTTTAGAGAAGAGGGGTGCATCGGCCCGAGTGGTGATGGCTGTGATTTTGAACCCTCGTGCTGCGAACAGCTTGGCAATGTCCACAAGTGGAATAATATGGCCGTGAGCCATGAATGGGAAAAAGAACATATGAAGCTTAGGACTTTCAGTCTCCATTGACGACCAAGAAACGATAATGATGCTTATCAGAAAGAGAATCGAAAACAAATAGCACCAAGAAGAAGGAGAGTCTTACACGGCTTGGTTGAGCCACAGGAAAAGGAATCTTATGGTCTTGACAATTTACCGTCGACTGAATTTATCTTCTAGAGAGCTTGGAAAATATCATATTTCAATAAAATGTTTAAATCAGATTAAAAAAAAAAAGTAATTGATATTAGGAAAAATCAATGTAAAGAAAGAGACCGTTTTAATAATCTAAGTTAACCCTAAGAGAAAATATTTTGATAATTATTATTTACACAAGAAAGAAAAATAATTATAGAGAGTAAATAAATATGTAAATAATAGAGAGATATTGAAAATTGAAATGGTTGCGTAATCTCTTACGTTAACATATTTTTAATATATTTTTTTTTTGCTAAGTGTCATTTTTTTAATGTTGTTGTGAGTCAACACTTTTTTTTCTCCACCGACGTCGTTTAATATCTGGTTGATGAATAGGTTTAAAAAAAATTAGATTTTTTTTATATTATAAAATTTTTTATATTTTTTTATTTTATTTTAAAAATTATCATACTCATTTTATATATTTTATAAAAATATATTATAATCTTAATTTCGGGTGAAATTAAGTCTCTTGGCCTATTAGAAATAATCGTGAATCAAACAAAAATGACTCATCAACTTATTCAGACGGTTCGTATTGAATCAACTTTGTCAATTAAAAGTACTTAAAATTTAAAACAACTTTATACACCTCTTTGTTTTGGGGTCTATCCAAATTAAATATCGAAAAAAGGCTACGTGATTATCCAAAAAGGAGTGATTACATTTTTACTCCTCCTTAACAGAGGTGATTTAGCCAAAATTTTGGCCCAACTATTAAATATTTGCTCACTTGTCCATCTTCAAATTCCCACTTTGGAAAAGAAGACGCCCCAGTGGTCACATCCCCTGGGATAATATTTCAAATTAGCAGACCATTTTCTCTAAAGTTTCTAGTTTTAATTACCCATGAATATATTTTACACGAATTGAAAAAATTTAATATCTTTCATATATTAATATTAGATTTCATAGCAACCAACCTTTTCTACAAATTATTTGACTGTTTGAGATGCCAAAAGTTAGTGTTTCAGCAAAGAGACTTCAATGCTCCAGAGTTCGGAGAGACCTGAGCTCGTGGATCAGAGCATCAGCATCCTTATACGATGAGCCACTTTCTTCAACAGCTCTCTTCGCCTTCTCTCCAAGCTCCCTAGCTCTTCTCCTCATCGCCGCCGCCTCCTCACCGCCACTCATCAGCTTTTTCACCGATGCCTCCACCTTGTCTCTCCCCACAGCCGCCCAAGGCTCAGTGTTCCAGGACACCCAGTGCATGCTCCCAACCTTCACACCAATCTTTAGCACATCCGCAATCAGTTTCTCATTCGAAAATTGCTCTGCCGTAATAGGCCAAGTTATCATTGGCAGACCCGCACACACACCTTCCAGTGTCGAGTTCCAGCCACAATGTGTCAGAAAACCCCCAACTGCCGGGTGTTCTAGTATCAAAAGCTGCGGTGCCCATCCTCTTATTATTAGTCCTCTCCTGGACTCTCTAATTCTCTCCTCAAATCCATTGGGTAGCCAACCTTCTTCATTTTCTTTATCCTTCCCAGGGGATTGGAAAATCTTTCCAACAGCCCAAATGAATGGGTGATTAGAAGCCTCTAGTCCGTAGGCAATCTCCAGGAGCTGCTCAGGGGCCAAACGAGCTAAGCTTCCAAAACTAATGTAAAGAACCGAACTGGGTCCTTTTGAATCAAGAAAACTGAGAACTTGCTGTTCATCAACGGTGGCCTTTTTGCCTCTTTCAGCTTTATCTTCAGCATTCCTGTTACATAGAGAAACCGGTCCAACGAGCCATGCTTTGTTACCCATCTCTTTCTTGAAGTACTCAACATAAGCCGGCTCCAGATCGTAAAAACTGTTGACCACAACCCCAAAACTGTTCTCTTCAGGCTTTCCCATCTTTCTAGGACCAAACCCATTTTGCTGAGGCTGTCTCATCATAATCGGAAGCTGAGATTTGGTGAGTTCAACCCGATCAGGAAGGCCAGGAACAACAAAAGGCTCGTAATCAGAACTCACCGTCTCATGAGGCTTATACTTTCTTATATTTTCCATGACACAACGGGAGAAGCAACCATTCCCATTAAACACAACTCTCAGAATACCTAGACTGTTGATTGCATCAGCCGACCAGCGATGAAACACATCATGAACAACGCAATCTGGTCTCTGCTCGGCAAGAAGTGCTTTGAGTGGCTCTTCAAGCATGGAAGTGTCTGTGTGTGGTGAAGCAGACATGTCTGTGTCTGCTATGTCTGTATCGTCTGGTAAACGGAGCGTCTTGATGGAGATGGAGAGGCCCAATTCTCGGTCACGCTTAATGGAATTTTGGAAAGAAAGAGCGTGTTTTGGGGTTGTGATGATGGCGGATTTGGCACCATGAGAAGCAAAGATTCTAGCTATGTCAATCATAGGGATTTGATGGCCGCCTCCAACATAGGGGAAGAAGAACATTTCAACTGGAGAAGATTTTGAGTCCATGGATACACACGAGAAAAAACAGAGTGCAGAAAAAACAGGGGCTAGCATGCACTTGGTGTAGAACAAAGAGAGAAACGGGGGGATTGCGAATAGAAATTAAAATTCCTGTTCTTGGAAAGAAAAAAACGTCTGGATCACGGGAAGAAGAGATGATTTCAGCTTTGAGTCACATCTTCACCACTCGGTCGACGACTATCATACAAAATAGCTTACATCTGCACTGACGTCTTCCGTTGGCCCACTACTACTGTGTTAAGATACCATTAAAAAGGCCAGACGACTTGTTCCCACGCATAATTTGGTCCTAAGACAATTCCCGATCTCTAACATTTAAAAACCCAAACACCCATATTTCATCTCATTTTCATCCAATTTTATTAACTTATTTTATAAAATAACAAAAATACTTTTACTTAAAAATTTATAATAAAATTATAAAATAATTTTAAATACATATAAATATATGAAAAATTAAAAAAAATTATACAAATTATAAAATTTTGAAAAAATAATTAAATTTAAAAAAATAATAAGCCAGCCACCGTCACCGTATCGGCAGCGATGACCACCACAAATAGCACCCGATGATCGTTTGGACCATCTAATTCCAAGGGATGTTAGATCTGACCTCCTGATTAGATGAAGGTGGCCAGATCTGACCACATCCATCTGAAACCATGGCCCGAAACGACCGTTAGGGCTAAAATCGGCCAGTTTTGACCTTTTTTAGCCCCTTTCTCTAACGGAGATGGTCAGATCTAGCCACCTCTGCCAAAACATCTAATCGGGAGGTCAGATCTAGCCTCCCTTGGAACCAAGTGACCGGAACGCCCATTTGATACTATTTGTAGCGGCCACCGTCGTCGGCATGGCGATTATGGTTAGGTTTTATTTTTTAAAATTTAAATTTTTTAAATATTTTTTAAAATTTTTAATATATTTATTTATTTAAATATTATTGTATAATTTAATAAATTTTAACTCTAAAATGATAAAATTGTCTTTTGACTGTTGAAATTTTACTATTAACCGTTTGATTTAACGATCAATAGGTGAAATTTTGGATTTTATAAATTTGACAGATGAGAATTTGTCTTGGAACCAAATTATGGATGGGAATATGTCCTTTGGCCCATTAAAAAATGATACGATGGACTCATATCGTTTAAAACAACTTTTTTTTTTTTCTTTTTAGAAATACAATTTTGAGAACACTATTTTAAGATATAAATTTGGGGATATATTAGAATTAAATTAATTTAATTTTAAAGGTTAACTTAGTATGATTCAGTTAAATTCATTTTTTAAACTAATTTGAATTCAAGTTAAAAAAAATTTGACTCAATCTAAATTATGAGTCAGAAACTGATTCAATTTAATTTAAATTTAATTCGTAATTCGATTTATATTATATTAAACAATTGTCAAACTCATATTATATTATTTAATAATAAATAAGGTAATGTCATTTTATCAATAAACAATAAATTTAAACTATAAATCTGAATCACAAAACTAAATCATAAATTCAGATCAAGCTTAAATTGAACTTTTTATTCAAACTGAACTCAAGTTACATTTAATTTAATTTGAAAAACTCAATTAAACTCAAACTTGAATAATTTTTTATTCAAACTGAATTCGAATTATGAGCTTTTGGATTTAACATAGTTCATACTTACCCTAACATTAAATGAAATGACAACTTTTATATGAAATTATAATTGTTGGGTATAAATTGATGTTATGTAGTGTATAAATAATTATTATAATTTTGTAATAAAAAAATACTAAAATATTATTTTATTTAAATATTTTAAAATTTTATTAATTATAAATTAATATTATATCTAATTAAAAGACAATAATTTTAATAATTTATAAAATAACATATATATACTTTTAATTTGTTATATGTTTTGAGGTGTAACTATCCTTTAAACAATTAGAGATACATTGAAATTTTAAAATTTTAAAAACACTCGTAAATTTATTTTAAATTTAAAGAAATCTCCTAACATTTATATTCCATATATATTATTATTGAAATTTATACACGCAATTTGATTTAGTTTATTTTTAAATTAGTAAAGGTGTACTAAAATTTTAACATTTTTAAAACACACTTTTAAATTACAAAAAATACTTCTATAAATTTTATTAATACCCCTAAAATAAAAAAAAAAATTATTTGCCCTCAATATATATGATTTTATTCTATTTACACTTTTATTTTAATTTTTAGGAATGTAATTCTAATTTTTTAAACTATTAGAACATACTAAAATTTTAAAACACCTCAAACATTTTTATATTATAAAAATCCTTTAAAATTTTTATTTACACTCCTAATATTTTTAAAATTTATAATTAATCTCAAATATATAATTATATAACAATTACATCTATAATTTATTTTTTTAAGATGTAACTGTTATTTTTTAAATTATTAAAAATATATTAAAAATGAGGATAATTTTGTTTAAAAAAATTTAATAATAAGAATAAAACTGCAACAAAATTAAAATTTCTTTGATACATTTTAATATGAAGGTGATAATTAAATTATCTATCACATTACTATTGGTTGAAATATTATTAAAAATTTTTATTAATTACAAACCAATAAAATATCATCTTAAAGTATCTATCTTATAAAAATAAGATAATATAAATAATAAAAAATATATTATTAACGTAATCTTCTATTCATTTAAACTATGATTGAATTCTAATTGGGTTAGTTTGGAATCAATATCAAACTTGACTTGAATAGATCCATAACGAACTCGTCTTTTGTGAGCTCAAACTTAAAAATCGAACTCAAATTTATAACAAGCTTTGTAAAACTTGTGTAATAATGAAAATTGTTTAAATTCACTAAAATGATATTGTTTTATTTTAAAATAACGTCATTTTAACTAATATATATAAAAATGATATCATTAGAGAAATCATGCTTAGAGAACTTAAATTTAAACTCGACTCCTATAATTCGAAACCAAACTTAAATTAGATTTAACTCAAATCCAATCCTAATCTCAACCAAAAACTATTTAAGGTATTTCTCTAATTTTATAAAATACACTTTTCATTTCCATCAAATTCATAAATAAAATACTTTTAATTATCTTTTTCATTTTAGTTTTGATTTTTTTAACTTATATCATTATAAATATTACATATATAAGTATTTTTCGGGAACGATGACATCACAATAGCAAGGGCAATACTAACTAGGCTCCAAGACTAGAATACAAGTTTTATTCCCAAATTCGACTCACTGCAAAACTTGAACCTCCGGTTTCATGGTAGAGACATTTTATTTGAAGTTTTGACTTAAATGATTTACTCGAATTTTCAACCCTAAATTCAAAATCATCCGAGGTCTAGTACAATTGCAAGAAGAAAACTACTTATATTTTGTAATAGAAAAATCATAGTGTTGACAAATGTTTATCCTAGATAAAAAATTCAATATATATCAGATTCACGCCTATATATACCAATTTTACTGAAATTTCAAGGGAATAATTGCAAATTGCTATAAAGCATTCACTATCAAGGAGGCTTCCAAGGGCCACAGAACTACCCTGCACTATCTGTAGCCCAGTTAAGTAAAATGTAGAACTGATTGCAAACGAGGTGTAGATAAAAGAAATGGCAGCATCAAGATCATACATGTAATCTGATAATCATGTCAACTTTTCGCCTGAACGTTTTATTTGCAGAGCAGCTCTAACAACATTTCCCCTTGTGATCATTCCAACCTTCAAAATTTAAGAATATGCAGCGATCAGAGAGACAGAGTTTGCCTACTTTTGATGAATACATCCAAAGAGTTTAGATTTTCAGTAAGAGATATTAGTATCAAAATTCTCACCAGCTTGCCATCACTATCTACTACTGGCAATCTACGGTATTTTGTTTCTAGCAACAACCTGCCATCAAAGATATGACTTAGAGCAATCAAGTGTGATGGTGTGCTTTTAAATTTTTGCAGAATGTACGTTAAAAAAAAAAGATGTTCAGCATTACAGTTGCTAGATAATATTCGAGAATCACTTCACACCATTTTGAAAGCCATAAAATAGCATAAGATTTAGTTCCATTCTTACAGAAGTCCAAAGAAAGGAATCCTAAAATGAACACTTGTTTCTTTAGATTCTTAAATAAAAATATGGAAATCTGATATGCAAACAGTTGAGGAAATTTTCAAATGAACAAAAAACAGATATTTGGAAAAGCAGATGAATCCAATACCTAGCAGCATCTTCTAAGTTGGTATTTTCATAAACAACGAGTGGAGTAGGTGTCATCAAATCACCAACAACTTTTCCATTAGTCTTACTAAGCAGTCTTTGTATCTCATTAAATGCCTGCCAAAATGATCAAAAATTAAGAAAGGGTTACATTCCCAAAATTGTTATGAAGCATACAAATTTTGTATCTCAAGTGATGTAATAATTAATTTGTCTGCCCTTAAAAATGATAGGATGAAACGTATGTCACCATGTCAAATCAGAATCACATCACTTGTATACAAAATCATGATACTACATAAGTTTAGCATTTATTTAACAGAAGCTAATTTTAAATAAAGCTTAGGACAAGAAAATGAAAGATAATGGTCTTACATACTTTCCAAGAACTATTGACATTAGGAAACAAGCTTGTATCGTTTTGATTGCAACCTAACAGCCATTAAAAATAAAGCAATCAATAACAGTTTCATCTAAAATCTCATAAGTATCAAATATAAGACAGCAAATGTTAAACAACACTGCGAGCCAGTAGCAAGCACTGCAGCAAATCAGAGTGATGTCTAGTGAAAAGTACCAATATAAATTAGAACTTGTTAGGTCAAGCAAGTGATAAAGGATCTAGGTTAGCTAGGACTATAGCCACCTAGTGAGAAACTCCCATGTCACATTTATCTGACATAGATGTCCTTAATTTTGTCCATATAACTACCTGTAAAAAACATAGTTTGCAATTCTGAAATCTTATAGAGTTAGCCCCTCCCAAAGTTAGTAATAAAGTACCATGAAAACAGAGAAAAAAGGATATATTACGGTTTTTTTTTATCAGCAATCGGCAATCCTTATAAGAAGAAATCCATTTCTGACAAGGTTGCTATCAACAGTTCTAGTAAACTCCAAAATTCCAAACAGCTCTAATCTTCTTCCAATAAAAAATTTAAGAGTTTTGGAGTTCAAACTTTAGATTATTTTACAAATCTTAGCATGTTTAAATTTGTACAGATGCGCATTTCCCAATATTCCTCATAGCTTTAAAATTTCCTAACAAAGCTAAAAGGCCAAGGACCAAATTAAAATATTGAATGAATTGATATCTCGACGAGGAACATATTATCTGCAGCTATGTTCTCCTGAGAAACATCACCCATCAACTAATTGAAACAATGGGAGAGTATAACATGAATGAGATTCCCTGAACCAAACAAAAGGAAAAATCTCTTGCTTCATTCTTATACTACCTGATATGGAGTCGATTGCTAAAAGGTCATAATCTGATACAACACCAATCTGCACAGAAATTTACATAATGTTGATTACATAAGAAAAATACAAGCACGTTCGCATTATATGTTGAGCTAATTTAGATATATAATGTCAAAAAAAAAAAGGTTTTCCAATAATAGTAAGCAAATATAAGGATTTCAGAAACAATAAACTGTAGTCTCACATCACGGGTTCTTTATACAAGAAAATAGGCAGGACTACTTGGTGCCTCGTTGAAAGAGCTGTGGTTCCCTACCAAAACATCTTTAAGTGAAAAACAGTAGTTTAATTACTTCGCTCAAAGCTAGGTATCCTTCAAAAATTGAGGAGGTGAGGTGATAGTCAACATAAATGGATCTTTTTCAGCAGGAAATCTATATAAAGTGCACTAAGATAACTAAAATCAAAGTTTCATTTGATTCTACAGTAGGAAACAAATCTACATCAAAATATAGAGTGATGCATACTAAAATATAATCTTTTTTGATATTTTGCAAAACAAAATAAAATAAAAATCTCCACATCATTTCAATTATTTCAAAGATTAGAAGCCTTAGATATTGTAAATAGTGTCATTAAATAGAAATTTTCATTTACAATATCAGATATCATGCCAAAATTACATTAATATTAAGCAAAAATTCTTGCAACTGCAGAAAGGTCACAAATTAGAAAGAAGAAACTAGAGATAACGTTCATATGCAAACAGAAAAATTTGAAGTTATTGAAATTACCAGTTTCCAGTCGTCATCTATAACAGGAAAACCAGTTATTCTCTTCTCAACAAGAGCCCCAAGTGCTGTAACAACAAAATCTTGTCAATGAAAAAATGACCAAAAATATCCCAAAGTTCTCTTTCATGTGTTAGATATACCTTCATCAACTGTTGTTGTAGTCTTCACAACGTGTAAGTCTTCCTTCCTTGTCATAAAATCACCAACCGTGTATGTTCCATTGCTTGGCTGAAAAATTTAACAAAGTAGATATATTAGGAGGTCATTTTTTTACTGGGTAAAAAACTTAACATATACTACTGCTTAAATTATTAAAATATTTGATCTTGTTGTTCATTTAAATTAATACCACTTAAGATATTTTTATTTGGGTCAAATAAATCAATTCCTTCGACTTACATTCTCAAAAACTCCTAAATTCTTTATCTCAAGCATTTATATCAAAACATCACAGTTTACAGAAACGAAAATGGAAAAAAAAATAAAATTAAGAAAAGTGCATGTAGTGATTGATGTAAATGTAACAAGCACACTGTAACCTTTAAAACCTTGCTCCAGACCAAAACATCAAATTTTGTTGACTGAACAACTTATTTAATGTTCTCTCTTCGTGCCTCATGTCTTCCATTAAAGTGCTCTGTTCTCTAATAAGTTACGCTTATCAAATACGTTTCCTAAAAATACTTCGACAGTTCTTTCTCACGTAAAATCACTTTAATACAAAATAGGAAAGTGATAATAATAATTTAATCTATCAATAGTGCTATTATTATTATTATATACCCTTCCTATAGCAACATAACGGTATTTTAGCTTACAGTTGAATAACGTCCACACTCTTTTTTTTTTTTTTTAATTTTAATTTCATAAAGTTCCAAACGTGAGTCAAACTGGCAAGCACGAGTTCAATATTCAGATCAGCCATATTTATAAGCTCTCATTCAAATCTAATAAAACAAATACATAAACAATCATAGAAAAACAGATTTACCGGAACGGAGTTGGTGATTCCGGCGCCGTTATGAGAGAAAGCCGCCCGCTGGCGAGAGAAACTGCAACTTCGGCTCTTGGAAAGAAACAGTGATCCGGCGGTCACTAGTGTGCGCGGGACGTGAGGCTGGGGGAAAGAGTGAACGCCGTGGAGTCGTGCGAGTGTGAGACAAGTCGGCATAGAAATGGAGCTCATCATTGTCTCTTTATTATTTGTATACAAATTAGGAATGGAAATGAAGGTATTTTAATGGTTGATCCCAGCATAAATGAGTATTTATGTAATAATAAGTGGGATTGGAACGAGTAAAAGAAGCCGAGAGAAAGGTGGGTTGCGTGAGAGGAAAAGTAAAGCGGAAAAAAGTTGGGGACGAGCTGCGACAATTATGAATACGGGACCCACGCGTATTTCAGCGCCTTGTGTGGCTGTTACTCGTTTGAGGCTTTGACTCTTATTACGTATTAATACGATCAGAATACTTTTCGAGTTGAAATAAATAAAATTTTGGCCAAAGAACAATTTCCCACCCATAGTTTGAGGCGACGACAAACTGCCACTCCAAAGTTTCAAAAGCCCAAACTCCCACATTTGGAAGGATTTTTTATAATTTTTCTACTAAAATGACTAAACTACCATTTTAAAAATTAAAAATTCATAATAAAATTATAAAATAATTTTTAAATATAAATATTTCTAAAAAATATTTAAAAAATTAAAAAAATTAAAAAATATATTTAAAAAATTTTTAAAATTAAAAAATTAAAGCAGCCACTGCCACCGACGCCCGCGACGGTGGCCGCCCATAATAGAACCAGGTAGCCATTTTTGGCCACCTGGTTCGGGCGGCCACCGTTAGGTGGAGGCGGCCAAATCGGTCGCCTCCGACAGAATTAGGAGCCGAAAACGGCCGTACCAGGTGGCCATTCTGACCTTTATTTCCGGTGGAGGCGACCAGATCTGGCCGTCTCCACCAAAACTGGAGGCGGTCGATCTGGCCATCTCCACTGAATAGAGAGGTCAGATCTAGCCTCCCCTGGAACATATGGTCGAAAATGGCCACCTGATTCTATTATGAGCGGCCACCGCCATTGGCACTGGCGGGGGTGACTGTTTCAATTTTTTAAATTTAAAAATTTTTAAAATTTTATATTTATATAAATTTTATTTTATTAATTTATAAAATTTTAATATTAAAAAGACATAAGTGCCCTTATATTGTTACTGTATATTATTATTTTTAATATTAAATTTGACTTACAGGTGAGAGTTTGAGCTTTTGAAACCTTGGAGGCGACAGTTTGTCTCTACCTCAAACTATGGGTGGGAAATAGTCCTTTGGCCTAAAATTTTACAAGATATTTTAAATTAGTGAAGAGGCCAAATTTGATTTCCAAATGTATAAAATTTTGACTTTTGACTACATTTATTTGAAGATGTGATGTTAACATTACCGCTTTCCAATTTTGGATTTTTTTCTTGCGCTATCACCCAGTTCACAGATAATTTCAATAACTTTAATCGAAAGATTGGATTAGATTTGAATCAAACTCTTGTACGTCAAAGCTCATATTCAGCAATTGAGTTTAAACTTGCTAAATTCAAACATGTTTAGCTGGCTTGTAAAAATCCAAGATTCATCCATATTCTCTATAATGCATTGTATATAAAACTGTATTCAAATTAAATTAACTCAAATTCAAGTTTAGTATTCAAAAATTATTGAGTTCTGGGCTGAAACCTGAAATGAGCTCAGATTGTAAAGTTTATAAATTTAAAAAATTCGATTTAAGTTAACTAAAACAATATTATTTTAGTTATTATTGTCTAATAAGATTATTCCAACTCAAATTGAATTTGTTAGAGTTTGATGAATCTGAATTTAATCCTAAGCTTTGACTTGATTCTCTTAGAACTTATCTAAATTCGAATTCAATTAAGTTTGAATCCAGTTTTAATAGCAGATTTTCAAAAAAAAAAAAAAAAAAAAAGATAGTGTCTTTAGCAACCTGTTTATCTAAAATTCACCCGGGACCAGCACCATAGTATATTGGCCTTAATTGTATCCAAAATCCATCATGTTCCAAACAGTATGAGAGAAGCAGCTAACGGGCAGCAGACAACATCAGCGAAGCGAGCAGGTAACACAGCAGTCGCCAGTCTGCAGCAGCGCAAGCACGACACCAACAGGCAACACAACAACAACAGGCACAAGCATCAGCAACAACAAGCACTAAGACTCGGCCAGCGTTTTCCCTTCCCACTCCAGTCTCCAATCTTCACCTTCTAGTCCAATATTTTAACCTAGTCTCCTCCTGCCTTCTGTTATCAAAATTCAATCTAACTCCCAAATCACAAGCTAAAATTTTAAATATTATGAAGTGTAAAACAGAAAATAAATTTGCACATTAAAGCATCCAATCTCAATTAATTACCTTTGCCACTAACCACTGCACGAGTGTTTATTTTTCATTTTAGCGATATTACCTTCTCAATTTTAGCTTTTAACTTCATGAAAGTAAATGATAAAGTTAATTAGTTAATCTTTACATACAATAAATTAGTAAAAATTATATGAATTAATACATACTTTAATAACACTTTCAACCCAATGTAATGTTTAATGGGATAAAATTAGTCACCAAAAGGGAGATTACACAGCGAACTATGTAGGACCCGTCGCCACGAGTACTCCTGCTGCTGAATATTGCGGGGAGCTTTTATTAATAAACTAAAAACTCGGGTACCCGTGACGGGAATCCTACGAAAATAAATAAACTTTCTAAGACCGGCTATACATTCTGAGTTACACATGCGGAAGCTGAAACTGGATTACATACATCGAAAATATATATATTGTTATGTACAATGGGCCCAATGGCCTATATCATATATATAAACACTGTCCCTGTACATCTGGATACATAAAACATTTACAAGTGACCACACAGGTCCAAAACTGAAAACTGTACAAACTGAGATCGCCGTATGGGCCCTCTCCTATCAGCCTCGAACCACCTACTCCTCGAAACCAGCACGAACATCTGAAAAGGATGAAAGAAGGAGGGGGGATGAGTGATAAAGATCACCCAGTAAGCACTCCTTACTTCCCTCAAAACCCAAACAAGCACAAACAATCACAATAATCAAACATACCTGGGCCTCGACCCTATTTATACATCTATGCGCTTGCTGAAATCTGAAACTGTTATCTGAATCTCATTCTCATTATATACTGATATCATTATTATTCATGTCATGATGTGTATGTCATGTCATGCTAACTGAAAATACTGGATGTATGCATCTGAATACCTCTATCTGAATGTACCCGAAGGTACCTGCTGTGCTGATCAGACTGGTGAACACAAGGATTCGACATTATGGCCATGTGGGCTGAAGAATCTAGCTACTGGCTAGAAAGCTGAATCTGAATGCTGCTGCCCAATCTGACTGGTGTCAGATGGTAAAATCTGAAATGCTGCTGAGCGTTCTGACTGATGTCAGAAGGCTGAATCCCACAGATGCCCCCTCGTGTTCCACCCTATACTCTTACCCGTACATCAGGTTCTGAATACTGAATACTGTTGAATTCGAATCCCGTGATCCTCTCTGAAGCTACATGCAATGTCATGATATGCATATGCAACTTATTATCTGAATACATGCTCATCTGAATCCATTTAACCTTTATTCTGAATTCGCATGCTTAATTTCTCATTTTTAATTATTTTTCTGAAAATTTGCAGGTGCACGGGCGTGCAGGAAAAGTGCACGGGCGTGCAGGAAAAGTGCACGGGCGTGAGCCCGGACGCACGGGGCTATGCGCTAGATGTGCGCCTGACCGTGCATGCTACTGGAATTTCTGAAAACTTTTCACTGAAAGCGCATGCATGGGCGTGCGTTCTTGGACACACAGGCGTGCATGTGCATTTTCTGGCCGTGCACACAGCATGCACACAGGCGTGCATCTGGAAAAATAAAGGCACACGACCGTGCCATGCAGGCGCACGACTGTGCGTCTTGTTCTTCAATAAGAGCACCGCCTGAAAAATGCACGAAATTACCAACCATAACACAATCAATTGCAAATTCATTTCAAAAGCATATTTCCAGCACCTTAGTAAGCAATCATATGGACTCAAACTTCACATGCATCCATCACACAACATTCTACCATGAAAGCTTCTTGATTTCTCTCACTAAAATACCCACACAACACATGCATGCTTCAAGGGTGGAAATTCATCATCAAAATCAACATGCAAGGCCATATAAGCATTCCAAACATTTATCCACATGCAATTTATTCATCCATGGCATCAAAACTCACAAAGCAAGCTGGGAAACTCAAGGAAAAGGTAAGCGAACACTTACCTCGCGCCATGCTTCTGAAAATATCTTTCGAACTAATCTCTATGCTCTCTAACTTGATCGGGAGCAACCGCTGACTGAATTTCCTCTCTAAGGATGGGAGAAACTGAAATGGAAGAGAGAAACTTGGCTGAAATGCAAATGGGTGAGAAAAAGAACAACATAACTCTCGGCTCCACTTAAATATTAGGCCACGCACGGGTGTGCACCAAGGTTGCACGGGCGTGCACAAGGGAAAATAAACATTACTTATTTCCCGTCCACTCGCCTGATCAAATCCTTCTGAAAGGATTCAAACGGAAGCCACACGGCTCCGAAAACTTACTACTCACCCCTGAACTTTACTAGACTCTCGATCTCTCTCTGAATCTCGTTTCTAACCCCAAAACTCTTCCCCTTAGGGCTTTTCTAACCTGGGATGCTACAAAATATATATTTAAAAATAGCAGAGTCTCAAATTATTCATCTAAAATATTGTTCTAGAAATATATACAAGATATAACACATTCAACTGTAGAATGTTTAAGACCTTGTGCCAGTATAAAAGATCTTGTTTGTTTTTACATGACAAAGAGATGACCAATTTGAGACCGTTAACCAACCGTTTTGTGGTAGCAATTGTCGTATCCACACAAAGTACATAGCTTCAAAGGTCCAACCATATGTTTTAAGTGTTGGCTCCATAAGCAAGCAAATGAGAAAACTGAAATTGGATTTGTTGACACACGTAAGCCTAAGTGTAAGTTTTTCAAAATTCAAATCAAATTTGGTTTATCCAAATGGATATAATAAATACGATAGAATTTTAATACTTGTCAAGACGCACATGACTACACACGATTATATGTACGATGATACATGACCATATGTCAAGTCAAAATCCTAATTTTGACTTTCACTTTTATTTATTTGGATTTGACAAGTCAATAACGATAATATACACTTAACTCTCTATGAGGATCCATTGATCCTAAGTCTTTGGGACTTAGATAACTCCTATTGTTTATGACCCACAAACATTCTACTGCATTGACAATGTCTAAGTTTGGGTCAAATTCAAGCACATATTATGAGAGGTTTCTAGCAAGACATCACAATTGTCTGATTAATAAAATGTTAACGAGTAACTTTAAGCTTGTATAATTGATTGGTTAACATACAATACGATCCCTTTATCACATTGTGTCTCTCGAGATTGAGATATAAATGTGTGTCTATTTCAGTTTTTTCTCGTTTATACTGGTGAACGTTTAAATCGAATATGTCATATTGAGCTATAACTTGATCTTATTATGACCATATATTTATAGGTCATGAACATGTATCAATAAGCCCATCAGAGCTATCGCTCTTGTGCTTGGGATTGATGAATCCTTTGTTGATCAATCACAATTTTTGTACTGATTTCAATACAATTAATTGTTCACCTTAGTAACCTCAATTACAAAACACATTTGATAATGTCAAACAATACCAATATTAACTTAAGATGATTTGACGACTTTAATTCAAAGGATTGTATATATCCATTATGTTAAAAGGATATTCTCATAGACACTAAAGACATGATTTATATCAAATACTCTTTATTGGGTCTGTCCAATAAACATGATTACCAAATCATGTTCATATGATGTATCAAATTATAAATAACAACTTCAATACGCGAAAATTGTATACCTTTCGATATGGTCATTTAACACTATAATAATCTTATTATTGTAACTCGTGCCTTAAGTCATAACAATATTAGGGTTACAAATATTTCTAGAATAGCTATCAATGAGTGCATAGGAAAAACATGATTGGTTAATTAAGTCCCACATCTCGTTCTAGTATTTTAAGAATATATTGACTATATGTATCAAACATTATATAATATCAATATAACAACTTTTTATTAATTATAAAAGTGTGCAAATACATGATACAAAGAACACAAAAGAATACCCCAACACCAAGCATATTAGATTTTGTAGGCTTAAAGCTCAAGACAGTTTGACCCTTGAGGAGAATTTCTTTCTCCAAAGTCTTTTTTTCGCTCTAAACATTGCTTTGCATGTTGTGTGAGGTGCTTTATTATGTTTGTCCTCTTTAATTTCAACCGCTTTTTAAAAAATTTGCCCACGAGAAATCAAGTATTTCTATTTGATACGCACATCTCTTTGAGAAAATATTCTCAAACGACTGATGTCTTTCTTTTTGGTTGGATAAAGGAGTTGAAGATGAAAAGACCATTTTTCGACCTTGAGATCACAATTCTTGTTGTTTCCCTTCATCTTCATCATCATTATCATCATCAAAACGGTCAAACTCTTCAATTAATAGTATGTCAACTTCAATGTTTTCAAGAATATCACATGCTTATTGGGTTCCTTTATTGTTATTCCCTTCCCCTTTGATAACCTTGAGGAGCAAGACAATCCTCTACCACTATCACTAGTACAATCACCAAAAGTTGATGTTCGCGATAATTCTCAACTCATGTTTCTTTGGTCGATGTTCTGTAAAACAATATAATTGTTAGAAGTTAAAGTCATATAATTTTATCAAACTTCATTATTGAAGTGCACAACAAATAGATACTACACACATGATTATAAAGATGTAAATATATATTCTAAGAAATAAGGATGAATAAATATGTAAATACAATAATAAATGTTGAGAGAAAAAAAAAAAAAAGATAGTCTGTATTCATTGAAAGTAGTAAACCTATATTATATATATGTTACAGAAGACTCAATTGAAGGATGTAAACATATATCATATACGTGCATATATTCATTTAAAGTTTGGAACCTCTCTCTCGATATATAATATATATACTCAATCAAAAGATATAAATATATATCATGATTCATATATGTGCACAAAAGATGTAAATATATATGTATATCAGCAGCCATTTCATGGCTGAGATTGCCATCTCACTTTTTTTTACTGTCTTTTGCTAAACAACCCAAGATTGGTACTGTGAGTTCAGAACAGAACTGTATTTTCTCCACTTCTTTCTGTTGTGCTAAATTTTCATCATATTAGAAATGGTGCCAAAAATTGCAGGCTTGGGTATCTATATCTTGTCTGTGTGCCTCTTTAAAATAGAGCCACTGTGTGAACTTTTCTGAGAGTTCTATTATAATAGATATGACGTATGGCTTGCTGGGGGGGGGGGGCCTCAGTTTAATGCTATTAAAAGATGGGATCTTGGAAGTGTGCGTCTCTCGAGTCAGTTTTTATGTGCAGAGATTTGGCTGAATTAAAAACCAGTGTATTGTATTACATTTATAATCAAACAGCCATCTTCAACTTCAAGTGTTCCAAAACCATCATCAAAACAAATCGAATCGATCATCCAGCCTAAGGACTTTATCACCGACTCATTGTCGCTGGATCATGTTCTTTATCAGCTGTCATCGATCTTCATCACCAAATTGTCAATGGGAAGCCACCCAATTAGGTTTAGAAGACGAACTTTTTTTTTATCATTTTTTTGTTAAAAAAATAATATTGTTTTATTAATAAAATAAAATAATATTATTTTTATTGATAAAACAAATAATTCGCAAACAAAGTGAGCTGCTTGATTTCTTTGTTTGCATTTAAATTTGTTTTCAATTTGTATTTAGGCCCGTATTTGAGGTTGTATGATTTTTAGTTGAATTAAATTTGAACGGGCTGAAATAAAAAATAAATCGAATGTATTTGAATTAAATCTATCGGTATCCAATAGAATTGAAATGTGATTTCCAAGTTAAAATTCAGGGAGAATATTTAATTTGAGCTACAATACAACCTTGGTCTGTGCAGGCACAGTAAGTGAAAGCTCCGTCTATTTTGTCATTTTGCCCATCGGCCACGATAATTTTCAAAAGCAAAACCAAAATAAAAAAATGTGCTAAACGTCTCTTCCAATTCCATTCCCTCGCCGCCATCTTAAACGTCATCGTTGTCGTCGTCTTCATCATAATCATTGCAAGGTAAGGTCTCATTCCTTAGGCTCTCAAGATCGACGATATAAATTTTTGGATCAAATATTTGTAAAACCAAACAGGGAGGTTAGATTTGATCTCTATTAAAATCAGGTGATCGAAAATAGCTATTTAGTCCTTTCAGTGGCATTCACCGTTACGACACTGGCAACGATGACTATTGTAAATTTTTTAAAAATTATTTATATTTAAAAATTATTTTATAATTTTATTATAAATATTTATTTTTTAAAAAGGTATTTTAATTATTTAAATATAAAAATTATAAAAAATATTTTTATAAATAAGATATTAGACTTTTAAAATTTGAAGAGTGGGACTTTGTCCCCATCTCAAACTATGAGTAGAAAATAATCCTTTGGCCCTCAAAAGTACAAAACACAAACTAATTTATGATAATCAAGCCCTCAAAATTAATTATAATTCCTCGGCTACGTGCATCACAAATAAAACAAAAGAAAGATTTCTTTCCTGATATTATTAATTGAATTCTCGAAATTGCCCTCATAGTAATTTATTTTTTACTGCAACTGCGCACGTAATGCGCATTTACAGTGACTAATTTTAACCAACCTGCCTTATCTTCATCAGTTCGGTCATTTTTTAACTCGTCATCTGGACCCCACCCATGAAATCTGACGGTGGAGATCTCATCATTCATCATCCTAGGGTTTAAACTTTTTCATTGCAGCGAGTATAAGCACCAGACAGATAAATTTATTTTTTAGCGCGGTTTAGCTGCTCTCTTTTGAAACATTAAAAAGAAAAACCTCTCTTACTATCTCACTCTCTCTCACGCGCCGCCACTCTCTTCCGGCGGCAACAATCTCGTTACCTCTCTGCCACTTCCCTCTCCTCATCTATCTATCTATCTATTTAGGAAAAACAAAAACAAAAAAAAAGCAAAACACTGAACGGAAAGCGAAAGCACTTTGGGGTTCTGTGACGAGTGGTGTTGTGTTTCTCTTTGGTTCTGTCTCTTGTTTGTCTATGTTGTTTAGGGTTTGGTTTGCTCTTGAAGAATAACAAGAGGAGAGGGAAGAGAAAACCAAAAAAAAAAAAAGAAGAAAATTTGAGGGGGGAAAAAAAAGAAAACTAGGGTTTCTGTTTGCGTTGTTTATTGTTGTTGGTTTAGCAGATGGCTCAGGGTCAAGCTCAGGTGGCTGTTCAGGGACAGAACGTGAATGGCGGGGCCAATCAATTCGTGACGACGTCTCTTTACGTGGGTGATCTGGAGGCGAACGTCACGGATTCCCAGCTCTACGATCTCTTTAACCAGATGGGTCAGGTGGTTTCGGTTCGGGTTTGTCGGGACTTGTCGACCCGGCGATCACTCGGTTACGGTTACGTTAATTACAGCAATCCACAGGATGGTGAGCTCTTCGCCTTTCAATATACTTATTCGAATTTTTATTTTCATTGCTTGTCTAGTTCGTATGAACATCGTTGTTTTCTTGTGTTTTGTTGCTTGTTTATAGTCAGAAATAGGTTTGCTTCTTTGAATAGCTTTATCTCTTGCATGGAGAAACGCTGAATTGGAAAAAAAAATTATTTTTCTTAAGATTCTTCTGGGTTGAGAAAAAATAGGTACCATAGAGCCGCAAGTGTGTCCAAAAAGGAACCCTGGGGATTAATGAAGTGGTCAGGCTTGTGGGATCTCTTGCAAGGTTTCCGTTTCATTCTTTTGAGCTTGTGAACAGGGAGGATTTTTCTGTTTTTTTTGGCAGATTTTTGGATTTTGAGAGCACATGTCTTTAAGTCTGAGTTTTGTGTTTGTGAGCGTTCAGGCTATCCAAAAAAGAAAAAAAAAAAAAAATCTAAAGATGTTAGGTGGATTAAGTTTCCTTTTTTTCCCTGCTTTTGAGTTAGACCTGCATTGTTGGGGTAGTCCAAGGCAGTAGCTTTGTTCTAGGTTACTAATTGTACCTGTGAAAGTTAAAATAGGTACAGTGTTTTTATTAAAATTTTTGATGTACTGGGTTTGTGCAAGTGAAACTATTTTAATTTAGGAAGTGTGATAGAGAAAGGTATGGTACAGAGTTTGATTAGAATAGAAGTGAGATTAATTAGGAAGAAAGAAATATAAGAAGAGAAATGTAATGTGTTGCTGGCAAGTTTTATAATAGGTTTTGTAGAAAAAACTATGGCACAAGGACATTTCTTTAATGCCCCCATTATTGTGAGCTATGTAAAACATTGCCATATCCCTGTCCTGAAAAGCTCAAGATCACAGAAATACCCTTTTATTTTATAGTTTATAGGAAGCATTAATGAAATCTGATTATCAGGGTATTACTTACTATACAGTTTTACAAGACTCGTTTTATAGTATAAAGCACATTCTTAGATGCATTAATTTCTGGTTTTTGCTGTGTAATAACCATTTTGACACAATTTCTCAGTAATCAGTTCTCTCAGATTTATTTATTTTGAAATTTCAAAAATTTTGATACAAAATGCATCTGCTTACCTGTGCTTTTTTTTTTTCTCCCTTTTTCATTAAAGGGTGATGGAGTTTATAGAGGAGCTAGCTGAAAACAAGGAGCTTTTTACGACTATGCTCAACCTTTGGAGTTGGTGTAGTAACATTTATGTTTTGTTGTCTTCTTATTATTATGATATCTTTCACATTGTCTTACTACAAAAAAAATAGTTTTCAGTGTGGTCTAATTAATTTACAATGATGGTTTGGGATAAATAGAAAGATCATAAGCTAAATTTAGCTTTGATAAATGATAGTCAATCACAGGAATGCTGTAATTATTGATATTTGAATCCTGCTCCTGCTGTAACTGTACCCATATGCGCATTTAATTCAAACTTGGGGAAAACTGTGCATCTCAAATACCTAATGAAAGGTATTGTTGTATTGGGAACTTGGGAATTAGACACACATGATTGCCTTGAGCATTATACTATATGGTATTAGGAAAATGGTGCGTGGCAAAATCACCCTTTTAGTTCTTATGATTATTGTTAAGAAACTGGAGGTATCATAGTTGGCAATCTCTATAATGCAGATAGGAAATTGCCATTGCTATAGGTTGAACCAGTTGAATGGCATTAGTCTTCACTTAAAATTTATGTGGTTTCTTGAGATGTTTGGTCAATTTACATAGATCAAAGATCTCCCAACTATATGTGGAGAATCTTTTCTCCATTTATTTGCCTGCATGCAATCCTGATGTGGAGAACCTCAATTAAATTACTTGATATTTGACCAGGGATCTTGACAAGCTGGCTTCATGAGTTTAAGATTTTGATAGCTTTGTTTGTTATATTCTTGATTTATCAAAGACCACATTAGCCTTTCATGGCGAGGAATGATATGATCAGCTGTGTTGCCATGGTTATATAAGTATGAAAATGATTATGTGGTTATTTAATTTATTGTAGAAAATTTGAGCTTTCAATCCATTCACTGTTCTATAGCATCTGTTTTGGTATGAGATTATGATTTTTTGAAATATTATTAGCCCGTATTTTAGCTTGACTATCAACATACAAGTGTGTTAGTGATTCACACAGCTTCTCTAATTAAATGTCCTATAGTTATGTAGACATTTGTTGGATCATGTTGTAATCTTACATTTGTTGGAATTTTTAACAGCGGCAAGAGCACTGGAGGTGCTGAACTTTACTTCTGTGAATGGAAAGCCTATTAGGATTATGTACTCTCATCGTGACCCTACTCTTCGGAAAAGTGGGGCAGGGAATATATTTATCAAGGTATTTGTTTGACATGTTTTTGCACACTTGTATACTTCCCTATATATGGTTCTGAAAATCTGGTTTTTTGATTTCTCTCTTATTTGTCTGTTGCTGGGTGCCTTTGTACAAGTCTTATAACTACATATTATATTTTGTTTTGGGAAAGCGGAGAGAAAAAAATTGGCAGCAATTTCATGTTCTCTTGTTTGTTTTTTAGTGGGAAATAGACTAGTGGCCTGCATTTGAAGTCAATGGCTCTCCTTTCAAAATATTACGGAAAAGTTGGTGGCAAATATTTATCAGATAAACTCTTTATGTTGTAACAGAAGAGCAAGACCACATTATTACAAGCAACACAGTGATAGCATTGTGAATTTTAACTTTGATTGAGTTGTGCCATATGGCTTTTGTTGAGCCTCAAGTAATTTTCTTAATAAAGAATTTGGTCTTGTGAGAGCTAGTGTGTGCTTGTTCCTGGTGTTGGACTTAAATCATGAAGTCAAATGAATAAGAAGTCATCAGAGGGGTGGGACGATAATCTTTATTTGGCAATCAGTATGTTGACTGTGCTGGGTTCTTTTTCTACTTTTGATTTTGACTCAAAAGTTTATATCAACCATTGTCTTTCCCTCACATATATCCTTTATTTCTTTTCTTTTTCTTGCCCTTAACATTTTTCTATAACCGCATAACCTCAATTTACTAATTTTCCTTATTCTTTAAATTTGATAGAATCTGGATAAGGCCATCGATCACAAGGCATTACATGATACATTTTCTGCATTTGGGAATATCCTCTCTTGCAAGGTGGCAACAGATTTGAATGGTCTGTCAAGAGGCTATGGCTTTGTACAATTTGAGAATGAGGAATCTGCCCAAAAAGCTATAGAGAAGCTGAATGGTATGCTTTTAAATGATAAGCAAGTTTATGTTGGGCCATTCCTCCGCAAACAGGAGAGAGAAATTGAAATCAACAAGAACAAATTCAACAATGTCTATGTAAAGAATTTCTCAGAAGCAATAACGGAAGAAGATTTGCAGAACATTTTTGGTGAATTTGGCACAATTACTAGTGCTGTGGTGATGAGGGATGCGGATGGAAAATCAAAGTGCTTTGGTTTTGTCAATTTTGAGGATGCTGATGATGCTGCAAACGCTGTCGAGGCCCTCAATGGAAAGAAATTTGATGATAAGGAATGGTATGTTGGGAAAGCCCAGAGGAAATCTGAAAGGGAACTTGAACTAAAATATCGATTTGAGCAGAATATGAAGGAAGCAGCAGATAAATTTCAGGGTGCAAACTTGTACATAAAAAATTTAGATGATAGTATCGATGATGATAAGCTTAAGCAGCTGTTCTCTCAATTTGGTTCCATCACATCATGCAAGGTGTGTAGCATCTAAAACTAACCACTAAATTTGTTCTTGTTAAGTTGATGATTGCAGTTTTAAAGTAGTTTTGAACAGGTGATGCGAGACCCTAGTGGCATTAGTAGGGGATCAGGATTTGTTGCATTCACCAGTGCTGAAGAGGCATCTAGAGCTGTAAGTTGTTATGTTTGTGCAAGTCAATCAGGGACGTAACTGAAGCTGATAGATCTTTCTTATATTTCAGCTCCTGGAGATGAATGGAAAAATGGTTGTCAGCAAGCCGCTGTATGTTGCGCTTGCACAGCGTAAGGAAGATAGAAGAGCAAGGCTGCAGGTTTGATCCATCTGACATTTGTGTTCTTTATATTTGTTTTGTGCTTTCGGTTGAATTTAGCTGGAAGAAAAAGCTGGTGTGCTTTTGACGAATGATTGCTGTTTTGTGTCATTAGTGCCTTGTTAGCATTGTCACGGCATTAAGACATTTTTCGGTTATTGAGTTCTTTGCTATGAGCACACACAGCTAAGATGAGTTCGAACCTTTTAAAACTTTTCTTGCTTCATTTGGTTGGACATATGATTTTTCTTTTGTTCTGATGTTTAACCTTTTAGACTCTCACATTTGGTACTTTTTTAATGCTTGATTGTAATATTGTCATATCATGTTTTGTTGTGGTTAACTACTGTTATACAGGCTCAGTTTTCTCAAATGCGGCCAGTTGCAATGGCACCTTCTGTTGCTCCTCGTATGCCAATGTACCCTCCTGGTGGTCCTGGTCTTGGGCAACAGCTATTCTATGGTCAAGCTCCACCTGCTATGATTCCTCCTCAGGTCCTTCTACCTTCCCATATGACAAATTCTTTTATGCAGTCTTCTTTGTTGGATATTTTAAATATTTTTATTGCTGATTAATTGATGTTTGTATTTCTTCAGCAGTAAGCTATTATATTTTTTGAGTTCTGTCTCTTATTATGCCTTTGTATTTGTCAGCCTGGATTTGGGTATCAGCAGCAACTTGTTCCTGGTATGAGACCTGGTGCAGCCCCAATGCAGAATTTCTATGTTCCAGTGGTTCCACCAGGGCAACAGAGTCAGCGGCCTAGTGGCAGACGGGCTGGAGCCATTCAGCAAACTCAACAACATGTTCCTGTAATGCAGCCACAGGTTGGTATATTCTGCTGTTGCACATTTACTGTATATATTGCTTACGTTACTTCATCAGTAACCGTACCTTTACAAAATGGCCTATTTGACAGATGCTTCCTAGGGGACGTGTCTACCGCTACCCCCCTGGGCGTGGACTGGCTGATGTTCCCATGCCTGGTGTTGGAGGAATGCTTCCATATGACATGGGTGGTATGGCTTTGCGTAATGCAGCAATTTCTCAGCCAATTCCAATTGGGGCTTTGGCTTCTGCCCTCGCAAATGCCTCTCCGGAGCAGCAGAGGACGGTAGGTGTTCAATTCCATAATTTTGTTTAGTATTTGAATTGGTATCCGATGTTCTCAAGTATCCACTGTTTTACTGACTGAAATTAGATGGAGACTCCAGCTGTTTGGTGACCTTGATGGCTTTGCCCAGTTCTAGAATCTTGATGGAAAATACAAAAAAGTGGGATTAGTTTTTTTTTCTTAATAATTCCTTGTGGCCCAAATTACCAAGGAATTTGACTGCCTTTTAGATAAAAGTTACAGTGCTGGTTCAGGCAACCATACTGATAGACTTAATTTTTTTTTTCCTTTTTTTTCTCATAATTATTACTGTTGCTGTCTTGGAGATTTGGAGTTGTGAAATGGAATAGCAGCCGTAGTAGCACCATTTAATGATCTTGAAAAGTTCAATGTGCATAATGTGTTGTTGGAACTATGTTTTGACAGAATAACTGAAGTTACTATGTTACCTAATTTGATAGATGCTGGGGGAGAATCTTTACCCACTTGTGGAACAGCTGGAGCCTGAAGCAGCAGCTAAGGTTACAGGAATGCTTTTGGAGATGGATCAAACGGAGGTTCTGCACTTGCTTGAGTCACCAGAAGCTCTGAAATCAAAGGTGGCTGAGGCAATGGAGGTTTTGAGGAATGTTGCTCAGCAGCAGCAGGCAGGCAATGCAACTGATCAACTGGCCTCATTGTCATTGACTGATAACTTGGTTTCTTAAGTTGGTCTCGGTAGTACATTTTATATATTTGGCTTGGAGACAGTCAAAAAGTAAACGATTTGATAGACTGGGCACCTGCATTGCCTTTTTTATCCCCCCTTTGAACTGATTGGAGAGTTTTGGCCTTTGGGATCCAATTTTAGGATTGCTATGGTTGATGCTTTATGTTTGGTGTCTGATTTTTCACTTTATTGCTGCTTTGGTTTTAATTATTACATTAGATAATATTATTACAATTCTACATCTAAGAGGCTTCTACATATATTATTTTTATGCAAAATTAATGCTTCATAAAGGACAGGTATCAAAGTCAAGAGTTCATTGACAATGTTTTACATTTTACTTAGACTTCATGCAGATGCGGCTGGACTGTTGAAGGGCTCAGGTATTTCATCTGAAGGTATTTGATGAATGATATGTCGTGATGTTCTATATTTACATGGATCAATTAGTTGGAAAAATGAACTGCTTGTGGTCTTATGAAGTATATGATTGAACATGAAATGATTGCACTGAATGTATTATTGGATATGTAATGCCTATTATGAGATTTATTGTTGTTGAAAATGCATGATAAATTAAGAAATTGTGATGATATCGATGATCTAGGGCTTAGAAACTTATTTTCCAAGGGTTAGGGTATAGAATGATTGGCCATAAACACTAGAAATTAAATTAAAGTCCAAGTGGCAGTCACGGTTATGCATATGAGGTAGTGAATGGTTGTGCATGCGGAAGGTTGAAGATAATAAATAGTAATTATCTATAGATAACACAATCGGAAATCTCAGTATGAGGACACATGACCCTGCATGTAGTTTTATGAAGAACAACCATAATGTGAAAGATGCATGGTCATGATGTGTTAAAGAGTTAACGTTAACGGCAGGTTAGAAGATCGTTAAGTAACAATGCATGACTGTGACTTAAGGGAGTGTATGCCTATGCATAGTCATCAAGGCGAAGGAGTGCTACAGGCCTATGTTGCGTGTTGGAATGAGGATAAATTAGAAAGCTTTAACTAATGTAATGTGCTCGACTGATGTAATGTGCTTGAGTGTGTGGAAGACAACATAAACCCAGAACTAAGGAGTTCAAGTTCAGATTTAAGAAAAAGTTATGAAAGTAAGAAATGACTTGGTATTTTGAGGTAGCCATGAGCTACGTTTAGTGTGACAAAAGATAAGAAATAAATCGGTCCGTGTTGCGTAATCTTTGGCTCGAGTACTGAGTCGTTGTGGGATGTCTACTTTATGAACTCTTGTGAAAACGTATAGGTTGTATCTAAATAGGTACTTCATACACGTTGCACCAAAGGTGTTATCCGGCCGTTCAATTAAAGTTGCCTGCATGGACAGACAGGGGAACTATATTAGATTATTCTCACATGGGTAACGAAATATTTCATGTATGTGTCCATGGTAGAAGCCACTTAAGGGTCAGGGTATCAAAGCACTGTCAGTCATAAGTCTGAGTGAAATTATACATAATATTACAAAACGAGGTCAATAAAATAAGTACAAATGGTAAAAATAATAATTTAGATTTAATGAATTTAGAAAGTCATGGACTGCATCATTACAAGTCTTCTAATTCAGAATTTTATTTGCCTAATTTTTTATTTAAAAGTGTTATTACAGATCTAAAAAAATTTGACATAATATTTACTAAGAAATAGTGAAAATTACACATTAATATATTATCACATTATAACTAAATTTGGAAAGAGAAATCAACACAAAACAACTCCTCTATAACCTTATATGTACACAACTAGCTCGATTTCATCGGTTTTCAATTTTTGGATCTACTTTTTGATCTAATTGAGAAACAACTGACTGATCTTCAAACCATCAATCATACTGGATCAATAAAACGTCAAATAAACCTAACATCCCAATCAAATTCCATTGAATCAAATCAATAGTTTAATCTTAATCTAACGTCACAAAGACTTGAACACACTTCTTGGGCATGAAGACCATTCCATTCACCAGTCAAACTACCCTTTGAGGCTACCATGTAAAAGTTCTTAACAAATGATTGAACAATGCACAAAATCCATGATAATTTGGTAAATCATGCCAGCCTGATACTTGCAAATTCATGTGGCAAACAAAAACATACATTGTAATTTCACAGCTTTTCTACTTTCTAGGTTATTGTGTAGTATATGCACAAGATCAATGATAACTAGCAAACTATGAGAGCCATCTTTCTAGCCCTGCACGTGGTAAAGAGCTATGGACAAAACATTTGAACGAGTAATCAATAATTATACAAAAGCCTTAATGAGACTAGGACCAAAACCTACCAGAAGCCTGCTTCATAAATTGATAATCATTTCAATTACCGCGTTGTAACCTCAACCCTACATCAGGTTCTCTGTCATACTGGATCAATCCAGAGCCCTGCACGTCAGAGGACATTCCTACCTCATTTCGCTTATCCTGAGAAGCTTCCCCATAGTTATGAAGCCTACGACCAATGAGATATCGATCATCAAGAATGCTATTATGAAGGTTCGTGAACCAGACATGGAATCTCTTTGCACAAAACCAGAACACACTGAGACATAGGCATCCCAACCATGCAAAACGATAGACTGCTGAATTTACTACTAGTGGGTACCCAAACACAGGGAACACCCCTCTGGCTAAGACATATGGTATGCACAGGGCTGTCAACAACTTCATAATGATGGGGAACACAATCTCTCTAAGCACCCAAAGACCTTGTAGCCTGGAGAAACCATCTTCTCTGACTCTTTCGAATTTTATCCGCCAGCTTTCATCTACCAGGGGCATCATGTGATCCAGCATAACCTGTTACAGCAGGGAAAATTTTAGTTCTGGGATACCCTCATTTCTTCAAGATATCATGGATTAAAACCATAAATATTGCACTGAAAGAGAACTAAAATGTTGAGATTTGAGAGCATTCTCAAGATGTCTTACGACCAAGCATTAGCTGTCTTAATCAGTTAAAGAAAACAAATATACCCAAGGAACAGATATCATCCAAGAAAACAACAAAAACAAATTGACATGGACAACACAAATGCAACTTGAATTTTATAGTTTAAACATCATAGGTGCAGAATAAGTTACACTTACTCCACATCCATAAACCCAAAGATCAATCTATATTTATGATCACTTTGAGGTCACTCAATAAAAATCAATAATTTCAACTTGAGTAAAATTAGGCTTCATCCTCAGCTAAATTATTGCATTCTCAATTTACAGTTTAAAAGTCAGTTGTGCACTGCAGTAGGATGTTAGTCAACAGGAATGCACAGGAATGCGACAAAAATACTCACCAATCTAGTCCACATCTTCAGAAAAATGAGGCCCAATGCCCAATCCTGATACAGGAGGAAAACTGGACTTTCATCCACAGGCACCCTCATTGGCACAATCACCAGGAGCTCAAACAGCAAGCCGACTAATACTGGAATCACAAAAATCTGAAACATGGCACCAGTAAAAACATTAGAGGTTTAGAACACCAGTCATATGAGAAACTAGACCGGATAGAATACGAAACTTGACAAATAAAAGAAATTATAACCAGAATAACCCTTACCCATATTGACAATAATGCAGAGCTCTTAATGACAATGCCACACCACTTCCAAATTTGGCCAAACAAAACTGTTGCCCTCTCCGTTTTAACATGTTCAATGGAAAATCTAGCTCCAGCTATTGCAGTCCAAATGACATAGCTTCCAATGATGAAAGCATATAGATCTGTGAAAAGGAAACCAAAGGAATATTAGCAGCATTCACCATGGTGTGTGGGCCTAGTAACCAAAAACCAAACTAATCAACAATGTTACCATTGCACTTGATGCCATGAGTAATTGGAAGAAGAGGAATTGCATTAAAAAGTGCACGTCCAAGTGAAATAGGCACCACTATCAAGGCAGAATTAATAACAAGCAGAGTCATCCAGGCAATCACCAGCAAGAGGACAATACGAAGAACAAAGCCATACCTGCTAAAATATGGAGATTGATATCTAAGAAGCAGTGCCAGAAACCACTAAACATATGCAATTATACCAAGAAGATTGAAAAGTGATCAGTATCTCAAGCAATTCATAGTGTCACAAATGTAAGCATCCTGCCACTTACTCTGAGTCGGTTTGATCATCAGCATCATACTGCTCTGAAACATTAGAGTTTCCAGATCCTAGATTGCCTCTATTTGCATCATCAATTGCCGGAAATTGAGCCAGAGCAGCTCGTTCATGTCCTAATGGTATTACCTGTAGTCTATCTGGCCTTGGCTCAACATTTCCATTTTCTTGGCCAACACTCTCACCAGGTCTGGGCAGCAAAAACTTAGTAAGACCAAGTGCCCAGCCAACTGCTGTAAACCAATAGCGAAGAAGAGACTTGATTGTTGTCCGCAATTTAAAATGCACGATGGCAAATGGCATGCAAATTTGAAAGAGAAGCATATCAGCTGGTATTTCAGTAAATGGGTCAGATACCCTGTAACAAACAGTTGTACAATTAGCAAATAAACTTGGCATATCAACATGAAATGAAAACACAGTAAGAAACAGCAGATTCTTAAAACAGAAAGTATCATCTTACGATATGTCAAGAGGAAAAGTGGAAGGAGCCATCCGCATAGCAAGTTTGACTGGCAAAAATACCAGCATCACAATCAAACTGCCATAAACTGCAACAGACAACAAAACTCTGCGAGCATGCTTGTGTACAGGATCATCAATCAGATCACGAAACGGATTGTAGTTGGGATCAGTAGGATCTCGAAGAAAGTATAGAACTTTATTATGCAGAACCTGCAGAAAACAAGAGAGGAAATGATCAAGAGGGTGATAAAGTTATACTAGTTCAGAACTATGAAAGGATGGCAAAGGCAATACCACTCGAAGAAGGCTAACAAAGATACTTATTTGTAACATGTACACAATCGCTACAACCCAATGAACCAATGAGCTCGCTAAAGGAGAGACTGAAAAGAACTGGACTCTTTCAGACATTGTCTTCCCAAACATCCTTATGGTACAGACGTCTAACCACCATCCACACATTAAAGGAAACACCCCAAGTTCAATGACCAGAAGGAAAGCAACCTTAATCATGGTCATCAAATGCTTCATTGCAGCCAAGAACTGCCTGAAAAGAGATGGAACCATTGCTGCTATAGAAACAATACCATAAAACCTTCCCATAGTCAAAGGCTCACCCTTGGTATACCGAATCAAGGCAACAATACCCAAATAGAAGAAGACAAGAAAGAATATGAACATGTATCCAGTAACAAGTGTAGTAACATCAGAAAGTCGTGATGTTCCAATAGTTGCCCCTTTTAAGAAATCTGCCGAAAGTGATGCACTTGTGCTGTTAACCACTTCATTTAGTCCACTGGCACTTCCTTTTAACATTTCTGCAACCTGGCCAAGCATATTGTTTACTTGATTTTCAGATGTAAGATTTGTAACAGCACTTAATGCATTTTTCAACGTTATATCTGCTAAAGAGGGCTGAATCTGTAAGTGGCATGACTGTTGACAACACTTGACCACCAGCAGAGGAGAAAAGCCATGATGTATAATATAGAATTATCCGACCAAAAGAGAAGGGCACAAAGATCATAACACCAAGGAATATCATATTGCTAGCCAAAACCTGCAGAAGTCACTCATCATATCAGGATAAACTTTCTAGCAAGTAAGGAAGAATGAGATGAAATTGAGAGTTTACTTCTGATTTAAAAGACAACCATATGTAGTAAAAACAGATACTCATAAAATGTATGTGAAGAAGTCCATGAAAAAAGTGCAAAACAAATTTCTTTGGAAAAACAAAAACTTACAAAATTTGCCAAACCAAGCAAAGAGCTAAGGTCCCAGTCAAAGGAACCATAAAAGAATCAGCAGTGCAGCAGTATGACGAGACTGGCTCACAACAAGAGGAAGTTCACCTCCAATAAATTATTAAAGGAGAGCTTTATCCTTAAGCTTTCTTTCAATGGAATCCGAAATTCTAATCTAAAGGTCAAACTCCATGGTACTATTACAAATAAATCATGTAAATCATTCATCTCTTATCATGCCAACACCAACTTAAAAATCTATGAAATAGCAAACCAAATAGTGACAATTCATTCTAACACAAAGAGAAATAAGATGAATTTCAGAATATGCTCTCCTACAGACAAAAGGATGAACCGCCAAGATAAGATCAATTGGGAAAGTTAATGACAATACACAGTGGTACCAAGCGTTATTAACAGCTAAATGAAGGGGCGTATAGCTGACTTACAGTAATTGCATTTTCAACTAAATGGAAAACGGGACGTTGCATGCCAACAAGCTCATCAAAAGGTACATCCTCTGCACCATCAGCATCATCCAAACCATCAAACATCTGTTCAACATGGGCCTCAAGACGGGCTGCCTGAATCTCCCATCGTGCAGCAACATTTTCTGCATTCCTTCCGACAATTTGACCTGCCCCAGCAATACCCTGCACTCCTTCAGCATCTTCTCCGTTTCCTTCACCAACAAAATTCCTGTTAGCTTGTCCAGGAGGTCTTCTGGCAGCACGAGCACCATTTCTATCCCCTTCATCCTCCCTCTCAGCATCTTGTCCTCCAAGCTCACGTAAATGCCTAAAGTAATCTCGCAAGGAAGTGACTCCAAGAAAAATAAACACAATACTAGCAGAAAGTAGGAAACCATGCAGACAATCAGTGAGAATAACTGTTGTTGAAATATGACTTAAAAATAATCTCTGAGCTTCCCCAAAACTCCTCACAAAGGCCAATCGCCATATCCAAAACGTGATAAAAGGTATAATGAGGAGCCAAACAGAAAGTACAAAACTAAGCCGTATAAAAAATTGCATGACATGGCAAGCTTTCATTGCCATCCCAACTACAAACTCCTGAAAAGGTAGCCTAGCTGGAGCATTCTCAGCATAGACCGGGGAAAAGGAAAATGCATGTTTACAGACCTACAATATTACCAAGTAAATTCTGTTAGAGGAGAAATATCTTCACCAAAAAAAATTCTTGTAAACATAAAAGTAGAAGAAAATAAAAAATACACATACACGGGCTCTTGGAAAATGCAAACCAAACATATATCAATCAGTATAAACAAGCCTTGGAGGTAAAAATGAAATTTCCAACATATAAAGTGCAATCTTATATGGAAGCGGTTAAACCAATTCATTCACATTGCTATATTTGAAATATCCATAAAATTTCATACCTACAGCCTAGGCTTCAAACTTAATTTTATAAGATGATGATTGCCTATCAATATTTTCTTGTTGAAGAGTTCTAACAAAAACAGGGAAAATTCGTTTGTCTGTATGAAACTGTTCATCCACAAGTCGTGACACTAAAAATGTCCTAACAACTCAATTAACTTGAAACCTCAAAAGATGAAATCTTCTGATCATGACTATAACATTCCAAGTTAAGAAAATAAACACAAATGAAACTTTAAGCAGTTATTCATATAAAATTCGACAAAGAAACTTCAATCCCTCGTTCAGTTTTTTCTTCTTCCTCCCAACATTCCAGCGACCAAACATTAGTCAATCACCCTCCGAATTAAAATTTTAAAACAGGGCGTAGCATAAGTTTTCTAAAATTTCAAAAAATAATTTAACGAATAATCAATCTATCCGTCTAAAAGAAAAATCCAATCAACCTCGCATTGACGAGCGTTGCTGTGATTGAGCCACTGAAGGAGGCAATCCTGGTGAACAAATTTGATACTTCCACTACACGCGCACGGATACCGTAACGGATTCTCCGCGTCTCCCGGATTTCGACAGATCCGGCACACATCCTCCTCCTCCTCCTCCTCCTCCTCCTCGTCATCATATCGCGACACGCCCTCCCCCACCACCTCTCTCTTCATCGACACCGACGACGCGGATGATGTGGGCAAGGAATCGCCCCCACGTAGTGATGAGGTGGAGCCGTCCATAAGGGAAGCTAATTTAACTGACTTGAGTCTGAAGGAACCGAGTTGGGCGATTAATTGAATTGGTGATGATGGTTTTCACACTTCAATGGACCCTCACGTTGTTCGCGACAGTCAAGGAATGGGTTCGATAAAAATCTTGTATCCCGGTGACGCCCCCCGTTTCGGAGCTATATTTCACCTTATTGGCTTTGAACGCCGTTGAAAGAGTTGACATCATAATACAAGAAGTTGAAGATTTAATCGAGACGGCTTAATCATATTTAGGGAAATTAATTAATTTAATTTAAATTTTTATCATATTATACAAATTTAACCTATTTTTATCTATATTATGTGAACATATTCAACCCTCTAATTTAATATTTATTTTAAATTCCTCTTTAATCTTAAAACTATATTTTCTCAAATTTATTTTCATCCATATTTTTATCTAAAAATTAGTTTAAAATCAAAATATTATTTGCATTAAAATTATTTTAATTTAAGTAACATTTCATAAAATTGACATATTAAAATAATGTAACGAACATAAAACAAATAAAATAAAAAATTAAGTCAATTTACCTTCGCCTTCCAACTTATTATTTATAAAAAAATTAAAATAATTTAATTTTAGTCAATTCGATCTAAAAGATTAAATAATTTTTTTAATATAACTAAATTAACTTTAAAACAATAATTTATAGAATTAATCACTACACAAACAAATCTCAAAATTTCAATTCCAAATCTTCAAACAAAGTAACAGACAATTTGATGAAATGTTATTTGCTTGAATTAAAATTTTATTTAATTTTAAATTAGTTTTTGGATAAGAAATCATCATCAAAGTTGTCCAAGATTAAGACTAATAAACAAAAAATCAAAAAAAACCACAACAAAAGAACACAAATTCTGCTGAATAATTCTTATTTTTCATTAACTACGCAATTAGGGTTTTACAATATATATAGCAACATATATATAAAACACATCTAAACCGTTGATTCAAAAGAAAACATACCTTTTAATTTAATGTACGAATTTCAGATTTATATGGTCTTTGATGATCTTCGTATTTTGAATAGTTGTTGATATTTATTGGATTTTAATATAATTTGTCATTCTGTTTTAAGATTTTTCATCGTCGTCGTTGGTTTATGTCTTGTTTTATTTGATGATGGGACAAAGAATTTTCTTGACATACATCCATAATTCGAACACTAAGCCTCAGTTGGAAGGCTCTTTACCCTTGACCATTAGACTACTACCCCACGGGGTGGTACAATCTTCTTGATTTGGTAGAGAGCGCGGGATTGTGTTCCCAGGTAATGGGCACATGGAATAATTGAAGTTGGTAAGGTAGCCTGATTGACATGGGCATTATCCATCCGAAAATATTGATGACAGTAAGATAGGATGGCCCAATTGATATGACTACATAAATACCCTTTCTCTTGCTGCTCATAATAATAATTATGTCCATGATTAAGGTCCAAAAGTTAACAGGGACATATATTTGGTCATTGAATAGGAATCTGATTAGCAGAATTTATGCATTATAAATTGTCACATGGCCGAATACCTATGGCCACCCAAGGTTTTGCTTAATGCCATTATCACCCTTAAAAGTTTAAAAAGTCAAGTATCAATCATCTTACTATAAAAAAGTTAAAATACTTTTTATAAAATTTAATATTATTAATATTAAAATAAAAGTTAATATAAATAATATTAAAAATAAATTTAAAATAATAATAAAAAATAAAAAATATTTAAAAAACAAGTTACAATGATCGATCTTTAACCTCACCAGATGATCGGATACGATCATCTAATTTTATTGGTGATTTGATCTGACTATTATGATGATATAAGTGATCAAATTTAATCATAAAAAATCTAATAGAAATGATTAAATTTGAGTGTTTTCGCTATCAGAAAAATTGAAAATAGTTTAAATATTTTTTAATTTTAATTTAAAAAATAAAAACATCTCTCTGATAATGGGTATTTAGCTTTTAAGATTTTTATCGATAATAATTTATCAGTAAATGAGATTCGGCAATTGTCACGATGGAAAATGTTATTAATGAAATGGGACAGTCTTTGCTTAAGTAAAGCTTGTCATAATTGAACAAAAAAGCCAAAGTCTGATTAATTTACCAGAATTATTATTAATGGGCGTAAAATAGTAATAATGGGTTGAAAAAAGGTTATGATTAATGGAGACATAATGATTAATTGAGGAATAAATAGTGCAGCGCATTTAAAGAGCGTGGAAAGAACGAACTGTAAAGTAAAGGGGGAGTGTAGTGGAGCGCGTGACCGTTTGTTGTTAAGTGGGAGTGGAAGACCGTTGGGATGGTGGAAATAAAATAAAAGAAAAAGAAAAAAAGTGACAGCCCGTCACATAAAGACCTTCACCCTCACTCGCCGTCCCGTTCTCGCTTTTGCTTTTATCACCGCTCTTGACTTTACTGCTTGCAACCCTTACTGACTCTAATAATTTTTCCGTTCAGCCATCATTCACTCTAAATTTATTTATAAGATTTTTTATTTATTTAAAATGTTTACATTTTTTCACCATTTACAAAGTAGTAATTTCTTTAAGATTGTGTTTATCCATGAATATTAATATTATTTTTCTGGCTGAGACAATTATACCTTGACAAGAAGAAGCAGAGAGTGTTAAAGAGGTTTCAACTATTCTCATGGCTCTTTTTTGGCTTTTGGGGAGTGAGTCAAATTGCTTCTGTTCTAATTTGTTGGTGTGAGCGGAGGGGGAGGGGAGGGCAGGAGAGAGTATTAATAATTAGGAGCAATTAATTAGGTGTCGGTGGAATAGTAGCATCCAATGCAAACTTTGTCCTTGCACTGCATTGCATGATCGTCCTTGTTTCTCCTTTTTGTGTGGTTTCAGTCGCAACTTTCATTTCCCTGTTTCTACAAACTCACTCTCTCATTCTTTTTCACTGAGTGGCTGATTAGCAACCCATCAACTTGTAACACAAACTTCATGCTATTGTGCAGGTCAAAATTTGTTCTTGGATCATTCTTGTGTTTACTTACTTTATCTTCTGTTAGAAGTACATGGGTGATCTTTTTTAACTTTTTTCGTTTTTGTTTTTTACTCCTGAAGATAAAATAAGCTAATTTGGGTTGTAGAATCAATGAGAGTACCTTGTATTTGGCTAACAAAAGTATGCCATAATCAACGTCTTGATTTGAAGTCTAAACGATCATGCATTCATTTCTACATATATGTATATCATGTATGCTCTGAGTCTGATGATTTTACCAAATACTGTAATATTCCTTACAAATGGACAAACATCGTTCTAAGATATACTATATTGCAAATCAGGGGCAGTTTTAGTAGTATACTATTGTATTTTATTTATCAAATCACAGGGTTTCTGCTCAAGAGGTTATTCCTTTCTTGCTTCGGTACTAAATGAACTGATTTTGGTTAAAAGCATGTTGCACTGTTGTAGTGTATATGATAATTATCTTAGTTAAGTACTTTATTAATCATTCTTCTTCTTCTTGCATAATCATATTGTGAACCAAGGTTGCTTCTGTCTTCTTTTACATAAGTACTTGATGAAATTTCAGTTTCCTGCAATTATGGTAAATGTGGATTTTATGTCATAGGTTGTGTTTGAAAACAGCTATTATAAGAGCAGTCTGTGCATCAGAAGGCACGTAAAGTCAATGTATATTTACAAAATCATTAAATAACTTGTAGCATATAAATTATTGGTACTCAGTTGTGTACATTTACTTTATTCTTCAACATTGCTTTATTCTTCAACATTAAATTGATATTCTCAGTACCCATGGGGATTTCGGATTAATGGTTCTTGTTTATAAATGTTTTATCCACCACTTGACTCAAGCTGATTAAGTAAAACATTAATATAATATTATTCCATTTTGTTTCTGTAATCACAGAAACTAAATCATGGACAACAATGCATGGCGTTGGAGGAAAAAATCTTCAGAGAAGACGATTGTTGCTGCAGAAGCTGACATTACTTTGAAAAGAATTGGTGAAGAGGTAACATAATCTCCTCTGCTTCATTTGACATACTTATAATAATTTTCTGTTTTTGCCATTACCTATGCAATTGAGAATATGTCATATATAATCTTGCAGATATATCTGGCTGATATACTTCTGTTTTGCACTGTATTAGGTGCAAAAACTTCCAACAAAAAAAGCAGTAGGACCAGAGAGATCGATGAAAAATCTTAATGAGAAGTTAGCCTCAGTCCTCCTTGATTGTCATCCTCAAGATGACCTTGTAAAAAATGATGCAAAAGTTGACCAAGAAGCCTTTGCAGGTGAAACACAATTATCCTTTTCCTGCCAACCTTTGTCCTTATTCCATAGCATTCTCTTCTTTGAATGTTTACTTTTTCTATTCTAATTCAATGAATAAATATTTCCCTAGGCTGGGAAAAGTCAGATGCAGAAACAGCTTTCATGAAAAAAGAACTCGATGAAGCTTGGAGGCGTGGACTTGCTGGAGACGAGAAATTAGCTTGTCCAAACACAGCATTGTTGAAGTGTAAGCAGCAGTTGAACTTTGTTCAACATGAACAGGAGAGAAGGATACGTGATCCAGTCTTGAAGAAATCAGATGAATTTGAGAAGGTACAGAAGGAACTGGAGCAGAACTTAGCAGAGGCTAATAAAAGCCTTGCCAAGTTAGCTGCTGAGAATAGTCATCTAAGTAAGGCTCTCCTAGTCAAAGAGAAACAGATTGAAGATCTGCATAAAGGCAAGTCTGAGGCAGAAGCAGAATTTAATACACTAATGGGTAGATTAGATGCCACAGAAAAAGAAAATGCTTTTCTGAAGTATGAGTTTCGCATTCTTGAGAAAGAGCTTGAGATTCGGAATGATGAGATGGAGCATATCTGGCGATCTGTTGATGCAGAACGTAAGCAACACTTGGAGAATGTGAAGAAAATCACTAAACTTGAAGCAGAATGTCAGAGACTACGACTTTTGACACGGAAAAAGCTTCCAGGTCCTGCTGGTTTGGAAAAGATGAAGGGTGAATTCAAAGCAATGGGAAGGGATCAGATGGAGATGAAAAGAAGAAATTTGAATCTTTCAAGGGATTTGATTGTTAGAGAAGCCATAATGGAGTGCTCTCCTGAAATTTTCAGTAACAATTCTCTTCTGATTGAGCGATTACGTGATATCGAAGTAGAAAACAAAATTCTGAAAGAAACCGTGACTTTGAAGAGCACTGAACTACAGGCTTCAAGGATGATGTATTCCCGTACAGCTTCCAGATTATCTCATGTTGAGACTCAGCTCAAAGAGCTATGTAAAGTACAGAAACCTATGGAGCTGGCAATTTGTGGTCCTGTAGCTAGTGATCTTTCTGTAATTCCAGTAGATGCCAGTGATGATGCGATTAGCTCTTCTGGATCATGGGCTAATGCTCTAATTGTAGAATTGGAACATTTCAAAGCTGGAAAACTCAAGCATCAACTGGAACACAAACCTATTGATGTTTCAGACATGAGCTTAATGGATGACTTTGTAGAGATGGAGAAATTAGCTATAGTTTCTACAGAAACAGCCCCTGTTGGTGGCTGTCAGCCCGATGTAACTGGTAAGGAATTAGTTACAGTGGTACAAAATCATTTCAGCCCTACCAAGACAAAACCAGAAATCCACTCAAAAGATATTGCAACTGAAAAATCTTTTGACTGGCTCCAGGTTGTTTTGAATGCAATGTTGAAGCAAAAACACATTTCAAAACAAAGTCTGGATGAACTTCTGGAGGATATCAGAATTGCATTGGGTTTCATAAAGCACCCAACCGTCCCTGAAGCTGATTCAGTTGCTATCTCCAGGAATCCTGGAGAATTAAAAGCTCTTGAGATAAGCGGTGACATAGCTTCTAAATCTCCAAACTTATCTCCAACCTCACATTCCTTGGATGCAGATTCTGGAATTGGCACATTAATTAAAGAAAGGAGCAGCCAGCACGTTGAATCTGATCTGATTAAGTCAGTCCGTAAAATCATTGAACTTATTGAAGGAATCACTAGATTATCTTCTATTGGTTTTAATGCTTCAGATTGTTTTTCAGAGAGGGATAGAAGTTCCTTAACATTAGTGGCACCTGTACCCTACACTGTCCACGTTTTTCAATGGCCGAGTCCTGAACTAATTGCTCTTTTGCAGAAGCTGGTTCGTACTTGTAACAATCTATTGAATGGAAAATCTGATCTTGAAAAAGTTGTTGGGGAGCTTTCATTCACTTTGGACTGGATTATAAACAATGCTGCTGCCCCTAAAGATGCTCCAACTACAAGGGGTAAGATAAAGCAGCATTTTGGTTGGAGTGAACCAGAAGGTGAAAATGAAGTAGTGGATGGTTTGCTTTTGACATCAAATGCAGTCCATAAATCTGAAGAGCAATCTTCATGTTTAGCATCAGCTAGTCATTTGCATGACCAAAATAATTCATTGCAGATAGATTGTATTCAGGGAAATATCCAAGAGGAAAACAGGAGACTAAAAGATGAGCTCAGGAATATAGTAACTAGGCTGGAGTCCGTTACTGATAAAAGCAAGGCCTTGATGATACAACTTCGTGAATCAGAAGACAACATTGGAGCACTAAAAGCAGAAGTGAAAACTTTGAAAGAATTGAAAGAGATGATTGAGGATCAGATTGAAAATCAGAAGTCAATCAATGAAGATCTTGATACCCAGCTTACAGTTGCCAAAGCTAAGTTGAATGAGGTATTCCAGAAGTTCTCATCTTTGGAAGTTGAACTGGAGTACAAAAATAATTGTTGTGAAGAATTAGAAGCGACATGTCTTGAGCTTCAACTCCAGTTAGAGAGGTAACATTATAATCTCTTGGTTTTCCTTTTGTAGTAAACACAAATTTTCCTTGATTACAGAACAACTCTCATTTACATGTCATGTAACTGGCAGTGTTACAAAGAAGGAAACACCAAACTATGGCACAAATCAAGAGGGAAATCAGTCTCAAAATGTAAGTTATTGACCGTTGTTTATATGTTATTAATTAACTTATTGTGTTGTTCACAAAAATAGGCTAACCTACATAGAATCCTCGAGAATAGCTTCACCGAAGACAGTTACATTTGTCTGATGAATTATACTAACTGTTATCATAGAATTTGATCATTTCCATTTCATAATTTGTGACCTCAACTTGCATCATATAGCCACCACCAAGTTATTCTATAATGACATCATTTCACCATAAGGAAATCTTACATTTTTAATTAAATGCAACTGCTTTAAGATGTAAAACCGTCAAAGCAATTGAAAAAAGGACACAATTAATAAAGCACTGCTTTGACATGAATGTTGCTGTTTAAATATGTAGGGTTGGGAGATCTCAGCGGCTTCCATGAAGTTGGCAGAGTGCCAAGAGACCATTCTAAACCTGGGAAAACAGTTGAAGGCACTGGCTTCACCACAGGAAGCAGTGCATTTTGAGAAGGTTTTTTCTAGTACCAATCCTGCAACCACCACGGCGATTAACAAGAAGTTGAACAAACGATTCTCCTTACGTGATCAAATGATAGCTGAAGACTGTGCTAAGGCAGAAGTTTTCAAGTCTCTCCATAAGAAAGGAACTTTAAGTATTGAAGATGCATCAAAGTCATCATTTCTCTCCAAGGATTGCAATTCTTTTTATGATCCTAATGCACTGGTCCATACACCAGAAGCATATCACAATACGAAGAATAAAGCCAGTAGCACTGCTGCAGCCTCTCTAGCTATTGTACCAAGCAAAAAACGAGGAGTTGGTTTACTAATGAAACTACTGTTGAGAAGGAAGAAAGGAGGCAGCAAGAAATCTACGGTCTAAAAAAAAACATAAAGAAGCCAGAGTCCATGGCTAAGTTGAAGGAGAGAACTGCTGCTGGCATAGTAGCATTAGCTCATGGTTGACGAAGAAAAAAATCCAGCTGTTTTCATGCTTTAGTTGAATATTTTCCGTTTAATTTTCGACCTTTGTGATTAGAAATGGTGAAAATTTGGCTTGTTTGGATCTCTTTTGCTGTGAGATTAGTTAGTCTGAGAGAGAGGAGATTGACTTATAGAATCTCTCCAGTGTTGCTAATGTAAATATATCTGGTTTTAAGCCCTGGAGAGCCTAGGTAGATTATGTATTGAAAGCTTGCGGTAGAGTGATATGTGTTGTGGGGTTGGACCATAAAGCTTTCTGGATTGAGAATTGATTGAAATTATGCCATGTCAATGTATCCGAAGCGCTTTTTTCCTGCAACCTGTACACTTTTTGAACTGTGGACTACTATCTATTAACGATGTCTTTGAATGAACTTTCTCCGGTGAAAGTAAAGCAATAAACTCCATTTGATTCTATCTTCCCAGCTTCAGTAATTTAGCCACAATGGCCAATTAACCAGTTCATCACTGCCTCAAAATTGACATATATATCAGATTCTTTTTTTAGTTTAACAAAATGTTACATAAAAAGGCCAAGAAAAGCTTAAGAAATGACTGCTTCTATATTGCTTGTTTTTGTCAGAAAAGCCGACTAAAAAGATTATCAAAGTCCCAGAAATAGGGATACGGAGCTCACATCTCAACCATTGTTCTCTCCTCTTAATAATCAATCTCTATACAAGATAAATCTTGCAATTTCACTGAGTCCAGCCTCCTTATAGCATTCAGCAATGCGCTCTAGATAGTCAGCCCATGTTCCTTCAATAGAAGCTAAATCCAGATGAAAAGCAGCCTCATCCAATGCAATCTGCATGGAAAAATCAGAATGAACATTTTATTGAACCTCAAGTCAAGGTGTCATAGCTTGAAAAGCTAATTAGACGAAAAAACTCCATCACAACAGTACCTGGACAGGTGCTTTTCCCTTTTTCATATCTTCTTTTCTACCCTCTTCTGTCACCTTTTCCTTTATGTATTCAATTTGCTCATCCTCCCATTGTGCGATGCAGGCAACTTCCTGCACAGTTAAGCAAATGTCAATAAACGGTAAGAGGAAATCAAAGGATAGTATTTGAAAGAAAAGTGGGTAAAAATCAAAGGCATGCTCCATGCCTGATATGAACAGCCTAGAGTCCACCATGGAGATTTCAAAGCCACCCTTGCAGAATCTTTAGCTTCTGAGACACGCCCTACTCTATTGATATATTTAAAATTTCTCTTAGATATGGAGAAGAACAATGGGACTCAGCCTATAAATGTCAAATGAAATTATTTAAGAGAATATTCTACTGACTTCACCAGAATCTCAGCATTAAATACGAAAGGCCGTCCAAATCCAGGAAAGAGGTCCTTTTTTGTGTAGAACTCTCCTGTCACCATAGCTGAAACCTTCCATTCAAAAATGTAACAGATAAAATCTATTACACTAAGCAACCTCAGAAGCACAAAAGTGTTACACTAAGAATGAGAACTTAGAAAATCTTATACGTGATCCCCTTGCTCAAAATGCCGCATCACTTTACGCTCTAAAACATCTGGAAACAGGCCAACCTGAAAGACAGCAACAAAATGTCACCCTGCATCAAGAAATTCCCTATTAAATCTCAACTCACAACAGTATATGTACCTTTTTCAAGAGGTAACTATCAAGGTTTTTAATCTGAGATTCAGCAAAATCACCTCTCCTATAAAGTTTCTTACCAGCCTCAGAAGAAGCTTGAAATAATTCACTATTGCTTTCTTGTGAGAGGTGAACATCTTCCTCAACCAAGATTCGATGAATATACTGATCTACCTGGGTTGTGAAAGACAGAATTGTAAATTGTCTTAGTGAAAATAAGATCAATATTATGAGAGAGCACTTGAGCAATGGGCTCCTTAATCAACTGTATATCACAAATCCAGGGAGGAAAGAGTAAAGAAACAAAGTGAAACTTCCAAGATATCATAGAATACAATGTCACATACTAAACTAGTTACACACATAATGGCATGCTCTCAGTTTAATGTATTACATTCTTGGCTAAAAGCCACACCCCATGCTTGCGAACTTCCACAAGTGGCATCTCCATTCTGTTTGAATAGAAATAGTTGTATGAAGATAAATTGATATAAAAGCTTTGCCAATACATGTATCTTGTGCATCAGAAATTATACAGAATGCAATGATATAAATTTAAATATCTTACTCAGGTGGAGCTGTTGGCCATCTCAGCAATGCAGTTACAGCACCTATTGTCAGAAATAACAGATATACCAACAGCTTCATTATAAACTAGCCAGTTAAAATAGTTTCACAGGTCAAAATTCATAAACCACAAGTAAATGTTCAGATAACCTGACTGATTTTCTGAAAGAGGAATGACCAGGGGGATGAGCCCATGCCTATGTCCAGGAGAAACAATGTTTTCACCTGTAACCAAGAAAAAAGAAACATGATAATAGTTCAAAAATACAAACTATATGGCAAAAGTTGAAAGGCTCCATGTTCTCTTAACTACAAACAGGTTTACCATTCAGATTAAAAAGTAAATCTCAACCACAAATCTAAAGCTAGATTAGCAGCAACCCAGATAGAAATATGGAAGTTATCATAGAAGTCAATGGAATGATAAACGATTAAACCATTTTGGTACAGTCCCTAAATTGGAAAGCAAAACAACAGATTCGTTGTTGTTTTAAAAACTTTAGAGATATAACTGTTTAGTATTTCATATATACTCAATTTTTTTTATGCAGCAAAAATATATACTAACATAAACAAAAATATAAAACTAATCAACATTTTTAAGAATGAGAAAGAAAAACATAAAAAAGAATATATATTTGCATATTTAATTAGCCATAGAATAGATATTTCTTAAATGATTATGTTAGAGCCCATGTTTATGTATCCCATAAGATGAAGAAGAATCAGCAAAAGAAGGAGCCGCTGCTGGGTACAAATGACAGGTTGATGAGGGTAACAAGTGGCTAATCTACAGCGAAAGTAGAGGAGACAAACAAGCAGCCAAATGAAGGGAAGACAAATTGCAGAGAAAGTTAGAGACAGCTGGAGGTCTAGAGAGATTATGCAGAAAATTGTAAAGAAAATAGATGAGAGTAGGGAGAGAACAGGCCTCCAAAATGGTGCATTTTGGGAAGGGGAAATCTGTACTGTTTTATTGAAGAAGTTAGTGATTTTGGTGATATTTTTTGGGACACATTTGTAATGCTTGGTATTAATCATAGAACTGAATATTGATTCATCCTATTCTATATTCCAATATACATCTATCTGTTTAGTTGGATGTTCGTGGTGTGTTGTGTGTGAGTTAGAGTTGCAGGTTTGTGGAAGCAGGAAGTTGGCCAGAGTAAAGTAGAAGTGAAGGACAGAAGGTACAACCCAGGTATGTAACAGATTATCCATCATAACAAACTCAAGTTTGGGCCGCCATTACATATATATTGCTTCTGAAGTTGCGTAGGAAGTGCTCATAGTCTGAACTTCATAAAATGCCTTCAACTGAAACAAATGGATAAACAATTTCGAAGCATGGCTGACGCACTGCGATATAAGGAGTGTAAATAATAGTTACACTCTACAAAAGTCACTTGCCAACAGATTCAAGAGATCTAAGGACGCAATGGGGAATTCATTGAGGACTAGAATGGCCAACTACAGGAGTAAGATCACTGGAAAGACTAGTACCTAATTGCAGTAACTATATTTGTTTTATTTAAGGGAGAAAAATCACAATGCTACTGTGTCAATTTACCAAATAATACTGAATGCTTATCACCATCAAATGTTATATTGAGCTAGAACTAATTAGGCATATATATCAAGGAACCATCCTCTGAAAATTTTAGTTTTATAAAAAGCACTAGCGACCATTAATGTTCATTCCCATCAAAATGAAAGTAACAAAAATTCCCACATAATGAGCACCATCCCACCAAAACAGAAGTTTGACCCACAAAAACAACTAATCGGATATAAATCATATATCAGAATCGCATATGGTAAAAACGCATGAAATACTAAAGAAATTAAGCCTCACCTTTAGTGTGAAGAACTTTTAGCAACTCTTCAAGATGCTGAGGAGGATTAGTCGCTGCAATATCTTTGATAAATGATACATGGCCTGCATTTTGATTGACAAAAAAATTTACATCAAAAACTAGAAAAATGGGTTCCATTTCTTTTTCTTATTTTTTTGGTAATTAGGGTTCCATTTCTTCTTCTAATCTATTTAACATTGTCAAAAAATTACAATTAGTTTGAAATGCAAATAAGTCCAGCATTCCTATAACTGACACGAACAATTAAAACAGACTTATCCATACACAAGAACCAGTACAGTTCAAAATGTAAAAGAAAATCTTAAACTTTCAATACCAAGAATATAGAGAAAGTGCGCAATAAAGTGTGAAAAAATAATATCAGATAAGTTGATAAAGAAGATATATGATTACCAGCAGAGAAGGAACATCTAATGAGTCGGGGTTGGATGTGAAGAAGAGGAAGTGCGCTGGCACAAGGAGTTCTGTAGACCCCTCGCATCAATCCCAGCTTCATTTTGCTGCCCTCTGCAGCCTCCCCACCTCAATTTTACTATTTCTCAACCTCCCACTGGATAAGAACCCATCCACGACCATACGTCGTTTCGAACCTCAATTACCAAGTTTCAATTTTATTTTTTTTTCCATTTTAGCTTTTTGCTCTAAAATCTGAAAAAAAAAAAAAAAAAACAACAACAATTTATTTGTAGAACTATTAATTGGGTTGAATAATTTGAAACACAATCGTTCGAGTCAAAAAAATTAATTTTAAATCAAATAAATTTTGGGCTTGAATTCCAAAAATATATTATTTCTTAATTTATCCTAACAATTGTATTTGTTAATTTATTTCATATTCAAAATAAAATAATATTATTTGTATAGATTTAATTAAAATTTAAACAAATTCAAAACATTTTTTTACATATATTCAATAAAATTAATATATTCATTTTATTATATATTTCTAAAAAATTTTATTTTTTAAAATTCAATTATTTTATATATTAATTTAAATTTTTAAAAAATTAATTTTCTCATTTTTATTAATTTAAATTTTTAAAATATTAATTTTCTCATTTTTATTATTGTTGACATTAAAGATGATAAGCTATAAATTATAATGTTAGTTTATAATTATTTAAATTAATTATTTTTTTATTTAATAGAATGTTTTTATAAGATAAAAAGTTTGTAAAAGTGTTTTTATATTTTTTTAATTACACAAATAAATTTAAAATAATTTCTAAATTCGATGAAATTGAATCAATCGAATATACAAAAAATTCGACACCCAATAAATAAATTTGAAAACCGAATTCAAAATTTTTTTTAAACTCAAATTTAAATAAGCTAAACCCGATTTAATATCTAATCGAGAAATCTATTTATTTTTCAGCTTTACAGGTTTACTTATATGTTCAAAATTTATTTATTTAATTTTAGATAATTACCGTCTCTTAAATTTTCCAATATCTCAGAGTGGGTTTTCCGGCGGTTACATTTTTATGCTAAGTTTGGAAACAAAATTTTCCATCCCCGTTTAAATTAAATGTCAGTTTTAATGATAAAAGAAAATTTTCCTTGCTTTGCTAAACCTGGGGTGCAACACAGGAACCTGGAAAAAGTTCTGGGAGGAAATTGTTATTTAGCTTTAATAAGCATTACAACATCAACAGAAGCATTTTTAAAATTAATAATTTTTTATTTATGTAGGTTTAAATTTAATTTATCTGATTAATCAGGGTTAATCAATTCATATGGATAAAAATTTTTGAATTATATAAAAAAAAAAAAATGTTATTCTGTCTAGGAAAGTACCTTAAAAATAAATATTTTTGGAGTATTTTTTTTTCTTTTTTTCTTCTTTTACGGTCCCTATCCCTTGTATGATATTCTCCGTATACAAATTCTTCAATAAATCTTTTCTTTGTAATTGAACTGCAGTCTCCACGCCAGCCTAAATCTTGTTGGAGACTTGAGCCGCTGCCTCTTTCATTTCAAGCAGCGCGTCTTCCATGCACTTTGCAAGAAGTTCTGGGTCAGGGATGATGTCTTTGGCAACCAGGATTTGCATGTCAGCTCTTCCTGCATAGCTCACCACGTGCATCGTCAATGCCTGCATCGTTCAACACCATTGTCCCATCAGTTTTTAACTACTGCTTGATTCTGTCAAACGCATTTACAGATATTTTGTTTTCATACATGGGCCAGGCTGCTCGTATTCGCCCTGAGATAAGTCACAGGGTTGCCAGCAAGTGTAATTTCTTCTTGAGGGCCAACCACATTTGAGATTGTGAAGCTGGTATTGCAAACAATCCTGTTATTCAGCATCCAAGCAAACTGCGCTATGAAAACAAACAATAATCACAAATGAATCTAAGCCCCCCTGAGAAAGGGAAAAATTCTATCTTATAAAATTTATCCTCACCTTTGATCCAAACCAAGACATTACAAGATCACCTATTTTGTATGAGAAGTGACCCTCTAAAGTCTGTTTTTTCCTGTCCATCATGGCCTTGGCTCTCCTCAAATACGCCAGGGGATCAGCACCGCCTTTGTGATAATAAACAGGTAGAAGAAGCATGCCGAATTTGTTCCCCCACCGCGATCCTGAATTCTTTCTGTGCAGCATTTGGGACAATTCCTGAAACCATCCGGAAAATCGACATTTCATTAACCTCCCTTGAAATTATTATTTACAGTACAGGAATGGAAATAGATTGCAGAAAATCTAACCTGCAATCCTGGATCTTGTCTTAAGTTAATCATGGCTACGCCTGTCATCCGAAGTCCCTCTGGTAGAGCTGCCAACAGAAATTGACAACTCAAATTTGTCATGTTGCAGATCCCTGGGAGATCCTTAATGTATGATTTAAGCATAAAATTACAATTTAGAACAAGAACATTACCATTCGGTGATCGGTGATCCAGGTATCTTGATAATCCAGAGGACACCACTCCAAAAAGAACATCATTGATGGTCTGCATACCAAAATCTTAATCAGAAATAATATTTCTTTTAATCACAGATTTAGAAATATTTTTAAAAGATGAACAACAGAAACCCTAAACACCATCTTGATATTTCGTTAATATTCAAAAGAAATATTTATTTTTCTCATGAACATATACGAGTAGGATTTTTTTGGGGGCGGTTTTTGTTTTTTTTTGGTAATCTTCTTTTTGTAATAAATCCGGGGATGGGGACTAGACTTGTCTTGTCCCTTTGTTCTGTCTTCTAAATTGTGGATGGCTTTTGTCATAACGAGTAACCTCCTTCTTGTAATATCTCAATCTTATTTACTTTCATTAAATAAAATAAAATCAACTAAAATTTTTGCATTTCATTCACCAAATATTTGTACATATAAAAACACAATAAAAAAAAATCTACTCAAGTTTTTAACTCTTACCGCATTATGAACGGCCCTTTTTACCACTTTCATATCTTCCAAGAGAAACGTGGCGGTTGCTAGCTTCCTCGGCCACAGCTCCACCCCGGAGCCGCCGCTGATCGCTGTTTTTGGATCAGAAACCCACAAAGCTCTCAACACAAATTCAAGACAAAACACCAAAGTGAACCAAACCATCATCACAAATCCCACCAACACCTCTCTCCAATTCCTTCCCAAACTATTATTCCTCCGATTCCCGACCAACCCCACCGTCGGCAACTCCTCAGCGTCTGCCGCCCTCCGGCAGGTGGCCAACAGCATGGACATCAACGAAATCCCATCGCCCAAAGCGTGATGGAATCTGGTCAAAACACAATTGTGACCTTCCAACACGTGAATCTCCCACAAGGGCTTGTCGTAACCGAGCGGGGAATTCACTGACAAGTCCGCCACGTAGTCATTGACGGATACGAGGTTGTGATCTTGAGCCACGACGATGACGTGGCGGTCGATGTCGATGTGGGTTTTTCTCCAATATTCAAAGCCACGAGAGTCACGGACCATTAGGCTGGAAAATCGAGGCTGCTGAACCATGGGGGAGTCTCTGATTGTGGACTTGACAAGGGCCACGTCGATGGGGTGTTTGAAGCCGACCGCACAGTGGATTATGACGTTCATCTCCGGGCGGATGAAGAGGCGGCCGGCGGGGGTGAGTGGCTCCTCGGGTTCATTTGGGTGGGAGTCCATTAGGGTCAAAAGGGTTGGGTCGTGCAAACGAAATGAGTTGAGTTAATGTCCTGTGGAGAATTGAAGAAGAAACAGAAGGTGGGGTCTAATCCATTGAAAGCTTCAATGGCCCGATTAGCAGCAGCCAATGAGGTGAGGATCAAACTTAAGCAATTAAGAAACCATATACATAAATTAGATTATGGTCTGCAAATCCAGATGCTCTTCTACTTTCTGAATCTTATTGGTTAATGAAGTCCTTAGAGGATGTTAATGATCAACCACTTACCACACAAATCATTTTCCAGATTTGGTAATAATAATAATATGTCATCATCATGTAGCATGTGGTTCATGCACTTGCCGTATCTGGAATCATCACTTCTTCTAGAAATAAAAACAAAATCCAAAGTATCATTCATCCACTTTCTCTAATCAAATTCATATAACCTCCATGTGATTCACTTATCATCCCGGGTCTATTTATTTTCTTCAATCTTCATTCCTAATTTTGGTTTATGTTTAAATTTGCTTCTTGTTTTATGGGCAGTTTGCGGAAAAGATTTGCCCCTTTAACCCTTGGGGCTTGGCCTAACAGAAAATATTTTCATCATCTAAATTGGTGGTTAGGATTTAAATTATAATGAAATTAATAATCTTTAATTTATTTGATTTATAGTTGTTGGTCTAAGTGATCATAAGCCTTCAAATTTAACATATTCGATTAGTTAAAATTGATTGATTAATATGGATAAGGGTTTACGAATTATCAAAAAAAAAAATATTTGCCCATTTGATTAATTCTGATCAAATGTCAAAAGCCTGTCAGTATGAGTATTAGTTTTAACTTATAAAACCAAATTCCATTAGGACTTTCTCAGTGCCTTCTAAGAATCAAGGTCTTTGGATTTCAAGAAGAGTATATTCATTGAAACTTAAAAAAACTGACCTTTCTTTGGAGATATGATGAAGATCTATATAATTTTCCCATATTGTTTGTGTGTGTATATTATATTATTGTTTCAAGAATTTTTGTGTTTATATGTATATAATTTTTTAAAAAATATTATTATCATAATGTGTTGATTCAATGTCCTTAAAAACCATCGACCATTCATTCAGTGTCACACAACACAACCCTTCAGGGGTTTAGTCAAACAATTGTGTGAGACCTGTCATTATACTGAATGGGATATGTCCAGCAAGATCTCTTTTCCATTTTGATTAGAAACAGTATGATTGACTTTGAATACTCCGAGAATATAGGCCAAACACCAAGTCCCACCCAAGGTTTCCTTAAACGCCGAATTCCCATCCATGAAAGATTAAGAAGCCAAGTACCCCTCTCTCACCCCCCCACCCCCTTGGCCTTTGAAAAGACCAAAATATCCTCCATCAAATTCAATAATACTAATATTATAATAAATTTTAATGTAAATAAATTTAAAATTAATTAATTAATAAATATTTAAAAAAAAACCATCACCATCAACAGTATCACCGATAACAGTACCCGACGTTAATAGCACCAAGTAATTAGAAACGGTTACTTGGTTCTATTAGCCGCTTCAATAACAGAAGCGGTCAAATCTAAAAAAGGTGGCCAGATCTGACGGTTTCACCATCGAAAAAGATAAAAAACTGTCACAATTTTTAATACCGGTCGTTTTTGGTCATTTTAAATAATAACAGTCAAGTCTAGTCGTCTCCGTTAGATTTGGTCGTTTTCGTTATCGAGATAACTAAATCCGACTGTCAATGAAACTAAGTGATCAATTATGACCATTTAGTGTCATTAATGTCGACTACCATAGTTGATGGCAATGATTTTTTAAAATATTTTATTTTATTTTTTAAATATTTATTAATTTATTATTTTTTTTAATTTTATATTTTTAATTATTTTAATAAAAATTATTTTTAATATTTATTTAAAAAAATAAAAATACTTTTTTAACTTTGATTAAAATGGGTATTTGATTTTTTTTTTAATTTTATAGGTAAGAGTTTATCATGAACGAAACCTTGGGTGAGAATAGGTCGTTCGGCCGAGAAAGATCGCATACAATTTTATGGTCAAGTCTGGCCCCGACACCTCTAAATTCAAGTCATCAATAAAGAGCATACGTGGAGAGTGCTGGAAAATAATTTTCTAGTATCACTTTAGTGCTTTAGATATGAGCATCTATCAATTATATCTAATCAGTCAAACCAATTTTGGCCAAATTTATGAAAAGTGTTTAATGAAGCATGAATCACGCTAAGAATGATTATGCATTTAGTCTCCTGTTGAGTGGGTTAATGGGTCTGTCTAACCAAGTTAATATAAAAAAAAAGGTATATGATGTCTTGCACGAGAGGAAAAAAGTAGAAGTGTTGAACAATTAAACAAGAATAACCAGTATTTTGTCTTGATTAGATTAAATGATAAATTTTTATCTAATCGTAATAAAATTTTAGTATATTATTCATAACGATGAATTGAATAAGGTGAATAAAATTAATCGTTATTTATTAGCGATTAATTTTCGGAGGATAAACAAGAATAACCAGTATTAATTTTATTAGTGAAAATTTTTCCAGCACCCCTTTCTTCACGAAGAATGTTTACATTTGCTGGAAGGAAAATTATAATAACCCCCATATTCATAAAGAATGCTAACATTAAGCCCTTGCATTATGTGAACTAAACCCTCGTTTTGCATGAGAAATTTACCATTATGCTTTTATTTCACATAGAATGTTTACACTTACCCTTTCCCCCAAATTTGACATTTTTCATATCGGATCACGTTTACAGATAAAGTATGCAACCGTTTAAATTAAAATTTATAGTGTAGGAAAGAAACAATCACTGCTAACATTTTTTTCCCATTTTGGGATCCCAAAATCACCTCAAATATATAAAAATACTTAACATAAGTATTTAGTGGACTAATCAGACTAATTACAATATAAAAAAAAAAAAAAAAAAAACCTAATTGGAGGAGAGCCCTAATTCTCTAAAAAGTGACAAATATAATAATTCTAGTTTTCAAAAAAATTTTGAGATACATCTCTCAAGTATTTAGACTTCAAAATCCAACAGTCAAAAAGTACTTGCTCATCGCTTTGCAATAAAAAAGAAACACAAAGAAATTTATTTAATGGGGTCATGTAAGAATGGGCCTAAGAAGAATTAATTTTAAAAAATTAAAATGGTATAACATAAAATAGAAAAAAGGTAAATTGTAACGCCCCAGTTAAGCAGTAGTAATATAAAATCATGGTGGTTAAACCAAAAACGAAATCAAATTCATATAATAACAATTTATAGTGGCAGAGAAAAAACCGAACAAATCAATATAAAATAAAATTTGAGTCCTTGCAACTTAGACAAGTAAATCAGTAATCAATTATTATATAATTTGGGCAAATTACTTGGACATTTATAATTTAAGTTTATTTATTTAATCAATATATAATTATATAATTAAATATTAATTTATTTTTAATATAAAGTTATTCAATTATATAATAATATATTATCATTCAATAGTATTCTAAAAATATACATAAATTTATTTATAATTATTTGAATTTAGTTAAAATATATATGTTTTATTACATATTTTAAACAATATTAATTAGTATAAGTATATACTTGATGGGGCTTAAGAAGAAAATGGTGGGACTCAAAAATTTTTCCCTTACAAAGAGGGAAGCTATACCTTTGCAGACGAAAATTTTACTTTTTCTCTCCCTCTTCAACACTTATTCTTACTACCAAAACTACATATTCATTCCATCTTTACTGCCAAATCTCGAGCTAAGAACAAAAGAAAGACAAAGTTCACAAGTTCCATGAACATTTGCATTAAGGCTGAATTCAAACCGATATATGGGCTGGATTTGTGCAAATCCTGTTCAAAAATTTTTGACAAAACAAATACAAGCCCAAATTCAAACATGTGTAACGAACAACTCAACAATCTCACATTCGGTTCATATTTAAGAATAAAATGACTTCGTTTTATACAAACAATAAAACAATGTCGTTCTAAGGTTATAATTTAAACCCTTTCTGAAATTTGTTTCTCATTTCTCATGAAATGAACATGTTTAGTTCATGACAAACATAAGCCTATTCAAGTTTGGTTCAACAATGACAAATGTGCTAATAACAAACATGAAACCAAAAATTTAATGCGAATACGAACATGATACACGAATGACCATAGCTTGACAAAGCCAGAATTTTGTTCGGGTTCGCTTTCCACAATATAAGTCAAACACAAGCTTTGACAGATTCAAACTCAGTTCGGCTCATATCCAACCATAATCTCCATGAATAAACCTAATATCTCACTATTTAGGCTTCAGTTCCCAAACAAAATAAATTTAACAGAAAATGAAGTAAAAAAGGAACTAGAAACTCTCCCTGAGCCATCATTAACAGGGAGATAAAGCTCGGAAAATTTGTACCCTGTAGGTCCTAGTAATTCAATAATGAGGTGAAATGGTTAAACAAGTTGACAGACCATAAAAACCCAGTATCCCAAACAAACAAATGAAAAATGATCCTAAGTTGAATAAACCAACCACCCAGGACAATCATATCCATCAGATGCAACTAAAATAAACCTTAATCCTGATTTATTAATTGAAAGCTCAACAGACAGTTCCTGCAATCTGAGCACCACTAAAACATCACCACTGTAACAATCAAAATTTAGATCCCAAATGCTAATCATACGACATCCAAGCTAACTGAATTGGTAGAGGTGGACTGATCCAGATATTAGCATTACCAACAAGCAAAAATCAATGCAAAATCAACTATTATGAACTTTAAATACTAGAACCTCTGATAAAGTAGCCTAGTGTTTACCAACAGACCATTATAATTCCAGGGCTTAAAAAAAGGTTGACAAAACAAATATTGAAGTTGCAATTAAACAAGCAGACATCACAAATTTGGAAATACAAGTATCGAAGAAATACCATTGATATCATTTAACCGTTCAAGAACAAACACAGTAATCATGTATTTATAACTATCACATATAGCCTTGCTAGGGCAAAGATGATTTTCGAAAAAAATGATACAGACAACATTCTGGAAAATAAATATAAAAGCAAATACAAAAGAATGTCCCCAAGATATTAAGAACAAGAACATATAAATACTTAACAAACATATAGAAACAACCACAACATAGCCTTAAAAACAATATTCAACAATCTAACATTAATCAACTTCACAATTAACTTGTATGAAAAAAATACAATCCAGCATGAAATTAACAACCATAATCATTCATTAAGCTTCAAAAATTAACCCATAAAGATGATTTTAACAAAGACTATTAAAAACCGCTTATAACACCAAAACAACAATAATCCATTTCACTAATGTCCTTCCAAAGTCTAAATTCCGAAAATTGGACAAAAATTATACGTATAAGACATCTGATTAACGGTAACTCTTCTGGAACCTAGCTCGGGCACCACGACCACCAAACTTTTTGGGCTCGCACCGTCTGGGGTCCGCCACGAGCAAGGTCCTATCGTACCTCACAAGAATGTCCTTGATCTCCTTCTTGCTCTGCTCGTCCACGTACTTCTGGTAAAAGGCCACGAGCGCCTTAGCTATGCTCTGTCTGATCGCATAGATCTGCGAGGTGTGTCCTCCTCCCTTCACGCGAATCCTCATGTCGACGCCAGCGAAACGGTGTCGTCCCAGCAAGAGGATCGGCTCGTAGGCTTTGAAGCGCAAGATCTCCGGCTCAACCAGCTCGATTGGGCTGCCGTTAATCTTGATCAGGCCGCGACCACGCTTACAGTAAGTGACGGCGACGGCCGTTTTCTTGCGGCCGAAACATTGTACAGACTCCACAGGGGCTGGGGAAGCGGTTGCCATTTCTGCAGAGAGGAGAAGAGAAACCCTAGGCTACCAGTGTAAAGTCTAAGGGGCTCGAGAGAATTGAAACGATGAATATATAGTGGGGGAGTTAGGGTTTTATTAGAATACGGAAATACCCTTCGGGTTATTTAGATTTACGATTGCGGTTGACCTAAAATGCTCTGTAAATAAATTGAGTTTTTCGTATGCTCAAACAATCAAACAAAATATTATAATAAATGTATAGAAGGTAAGGGTCAATTGATAGGTAGAGAAGGTAGGGGTTATATTGTAATTTCATTTTTGTAGTGTTAACAAGTTTAATTTAAGGGTGTATGCGCAAATTTGAAAAGCTAAGAGGGCAAATTAACACTACCAAGAAAAATTATAATAAATTTTCATAACTTATATATATATTAATTATCTTTCTCTCCGTATTCAAAGTTGAGATGAGGGATATAAATGTAAATTTTAAAAATTAAAAAAGTCATAAATCTAGCAAATCCATTGAAGTTTTAATAAAACCATATAGCTTATAAGCTAACAATTATCCATGTTCTTGAAATTTAATAGGGGGTGTATGGTGAAGTATAAAAGCTAAGGGGGTAAGAAAAAATTGTCAAACCAAGCTATTAAAAACCCGAGACTTCATGTTTATAGCGTGAGCTTTAGGGTTTTATAATAACGTTTACTACAGTGTAAATATAAGATTTTGAGAGTGCAAGTGAATAATTTTAAATAATTGACAGTTGACGCAAGACAATCTGTTGACTTCAAATTGAAAGATCACACGTACCTCTGTTTGTTTAAAATAATATATTTTATAAACACTAGATTAATAATTCATATAAAATATTCTTAGTGAGTTAGTCCGAAGAACACGTCTACATTGTATGCTTATGTATTGCTCAAATTGTCAACAAACAACTCCAATATATGAGAACTATCACTATTTTTTGATGAATTGTTCAACGTTATGATAATATTCACTATATTATATATGTTATTGGTTAAGATAATATCAGTACTCCCAACAATTATAGAATAGTCACCTAATGTATGTATAGAGTCGTTATGATTAATTATAATGCAATAATACTTTCGAAACGGTTTTAATTGTCATACAATATCATGTCTGGAAAGGGTATACTGTCAGTTAGCTATATAGGGTTGATGTCTAGATCCATTTGATTGTTAAGATTGTCAATTAAATTACATAAATTTGAAACTCGAATATTCAGTTTAAAAAATCAATTTTGATTCAAATAAAATTTGTGTTTCACATAGATTTAGATAAAAATTTGTAATATTAAGGTTAAATAAAGGATTAACCTGAAAATTTATTTATCAAGTTTTTGAACTTATTATAGAATTATAACAGTTGTTTTATAAAATTTTAAAATTATAAAACAAACTTTAAATAGACCCAAAATAAATTTGAAAATATTTAATAAAGTGAGCTTGAATAAGAACTCCCAAACTTCTCAATTTCAAGCGGTAATTGAGGATGCCTTAAATGCCCATACGTTGAAGACAATAAATTTCACATCATCGTCTGCGGACACACAATGCAAAGGCAGGGTCCAGTAATTATCAGACACGTATTAAATTAAATTAAAGAGCACTGGGGCTTCAACTTGAATCACTGGGATTTTATTCGGATTTACGTAACAAATCAATGCTGCCAAATTTGAAAATGCCCTCTTTATACTATCAGACAAAAAGTCACCTCTATCAGGCCAACCGACATATTCTCGGCCGAAGAACTATGTCCCACGCATAGTTTGAGGAGGCGACGAAGTCCTATCCGTAAGTTTTTAAAAATTCGGTCTTTCACCTTCGGATCAAAATTTAAACATATTTTATAATTTTTCAAATGAAATGATTAAAATATCTTTTAATAAATAAAAATTTATAATAAAATTATAAAATAATTTTTAAATATAAAAAATTAAAAAATATATTAAAAATTTAAAAAAAAATTGACCACAGTCGCCGATGCCGGTAGCGGTTGTAATGACCCAAGGGGTTAGATTGTCATTTTAGAGAGTTTTGGGGGGGTAGAAGAGTCTTTTAGAAGTCCTTTGGGGCTTAGTATGAGTTTCTGCGCATGTGGGGGTGGAAATGGTTATTTTCCACTACACACGACCGTGTGCCTGAGACACACGACCGTGTGTCTGTCCCAGCCAGCTTTATTAGTTTATTTTCTTTCCAGTTGCGCGCAGATTTCAGCTCCCAGCTTATTTTCTCTTCTTCTTCCTTCAGCTCCAATGAACCCTAGAGTTCCAGAGAGAGATCCCCCAGCAGCTCAGCTTCAGATTAGAGATCTAGAGTCTTCCAGAGGGAAAGGCCCAGCTTCCATGGCGCGAGGTAAGTGTTTTCCTTACTTCCCTCGCCGTTTCAGAGCCTGTTTGGCTGATTCCAGTGTATGAGAATGTGATGTGTGCTTGATTGAGATGTTTTCCAGCATGCTTGAGCTTGATATGTTGCATGTTTGGATGATTGAGTGGCTTTCCATGTTTATGTGCATGTATGTGAATATACATGATATATGTGTTTTTATTATGATGATTGGCGTGTTTGAGATGATAAAATGATGTTTTTGGGCATGCCAGTAGCGGTATTTAGCTTGTATGTGTGTTGATTTGGAGTGTGGATGTGTTAGTGTAGGAATTTCTGGATTTCCAGACGCCTTCAGCAGTTTCTAGGTCGAGCACACGACCGTGTGTCCCTGAGGCACGCCCGTGCGTCCGCTTTTCTGCATGGGACACGGCCGTGCATGCTGCCCGTGTACGTCTGAAAACCCAGACACACGCCCGTGTGCCCGAGTACACACGCCCGTGTGCTTTCTCCCCAATTCCACACGCCCGTGTGCTGAACACGGGAAGAAGATGGCAGACACACGCCCGTGTGCCCTTGTACACACGCCCGTGTACCTTGCCCAGTTTTCATGAAATTTCTTCCAGAATGCTGCACGCCCACATGCACGATGGCCACACGGTCCCGTGTGCCTTGGCACACGCCCGTGCGTCCCAGAACACACGCCCGTGCACAGTAGAAATCAGCAGAATTGATTTTAAAAGAATATTAAGCCACTCCAAGCCAGTTTTAAGCACACAAAACTCAGAATTTACATCAGAAAAATCAGCATTTCATGCATGATTATCAGCATTAGCACGGCATGCCATATCAGATATTTTCAGACTGGATCCAAGGATCCAACAGCATGATTTTCAGATATACATATATGATTTTTTCATATATCAGATAGGGGTGGATACGAGGGGGCACCTGTGAGTTCGCACACCCGCTAGAGAGGGAAACCAGCGTCCGCCAGAGAGGACATGGTCACTGACCAAGCTCAATAGAGAGTGCTGGTTGTGCATCACTAGATTTATTAGGATTTTGAACTCACACGGCCAGGGTGTCGAATCCCTGTATTCATCAATCTGGCCAACATAGCAGATATTTTCAGATATTTCAGAGATTTTCAATACTTTCTTATACATATTTCAGATATACTATACGTATATATTCAGGATCTACGGATCACAGTTTTATTATCAGAAAGAGTTTTCAGAAAAGACAGTTTTTCAGAAAAACAAGCCTGAGGGCAAGTTTTACAGTTTTTCAGTATACATGACATCAGCATATACATTTCATTGTCATGTACAACATCTCATGAGAAACAGATGAGAAACAGAACAGTAACAGAATAGAAATATAACAGAAATCAGTAAGAAAACTGTCTAGTAGAACCTCCTACGTGACGAGTCACGTAGTCAGCGATTTGTTTGACCTGCGAGTGTTGAGTTTGGAAACACTTGCTGAGTGACTTTGTCACTCACTCCCTTCCCTGTTTCCTTTTGTAGGTCAGTAGTTCGAGGGCTGAGCTGGAGCGAGACCGCTGCGAGATTTTGGGGATGTGGCTTGGCGCAGCAGATAGCATGTTGGCTCGCATGCTTCAGTTTTCTCATGTATCTGTGTGTATTACATGATTGTATGCACTGTATGACAGTTCAGTATTTTCTATACATGAGTAGCCTGGGATTTCCACGCTTATATTTTAATTTACTTTTATAGTAAATTATATTAGTAGTTTCTTTTATAAAGAAAAATTTTATCCAGCCGCAGTTTCTTTTCTGTAGTGGTCCCCGTCTCAGGTATATTTTATTATTATATGAATAGTAATTTCCGCAGCGCACAGTAACCTAGGCGGGGGTCGCTACATAAATGAAATGAATTTATTAAAGTGACCGATATAAGCAAGCAAATAAGTTTAGTTTACATACCATTATTTTTAATTCATGTTAAATACAATATTAATAAACATTCTCATAGATTCATCTAGTTGATCTTTTTAATTTGATTTTTTAAAATTTGTAAATTTAAATGGTACGTGTTTTGAGAAGTTTTTAGATCTAGAAAAGTTTCGATTCAATGGTGTATTAACACATTCAATATTGTTAATGAGAGCTTACTAGGAAAAACTTTAATAATGAGTTTTGATTTCAACTAAATGATGTTGATGTCTTGTTCAACCTGTACGAGTTTGTCTTATAGACTGACTTGTGATTTAGTCATCACACTAGTCTACGATATTTTCTTTTAACTTCATCGACACAAAAAATATGGGAAATATATTTAGGAAATAAGGGATCAATGAGCTATAATGACTTGATAGTTGTCTTTGAGGCCAAACAATGAAGAGAGAATGATAGTTATTTACACACCAGACTTATAGGTGTCAATAATTAAGAGTACATTAATAAAGAAATTCTTCAATTTTTGGATCAATTCGATAAATTTAACAAATACTTTAGGGTGTTTGAGTTTAAAAAATGATTACTAAATTCATGAGGAATATGATAAGCACACGATTTGAGAAAGTTTTATGTACCACTAAAAGAATGGAAAACCCCTTAATGAAATCTTATAGTCTTATGGGATTTCCACTTGCATTCATGTAACATTGTGGTATATATTTGTTTCATATAAAATCATCTGAATAAGTGATGACTAAGAAAGTTGACTTTAGTATTAATTGTAGGCTTGAATGTCTAGAACACTTGATAGTCTAGAAGATTGAGTAAATTTAAGGTCATCATCACCATCCTTTGAATGTGCAAACAAAGAATTATAAACATTTTAGGATAAGATGATACCAAAATAATATTCTATGGGAATATTACAGGTAACTTTCTATATACGAATGTGTGTATGTGTGAGTATTCAATATTCATATTATATTTATAACTCATAGACAAGTATTAATGGAACAATATTAACACTAAGTTGGATTTGAATTCAACGGATAAGAGAATTCATTGGTATCTCAATATCATAGAGTCGATGGGCATAATAGAGGATCTCTTACACATATCTCCATATTTGATTATGGGTCATTTATCATCTTTGTTTATAAACAATTAGTTTTCTCCTTATTTAAGTGGTTTTTTTTTTGTCTCCGTTCATGAATAATCCACATAGCAACGACAATTAATTGCCACCCTTGTATAGCGAAGATTGCATTCTTTCTAGTGACACCAAGTAAGAAGTGTGCTATCGAATCAACAATTAATGACATGTTTAAACCCGTACAATATCTATTGGCAATGCACAAAATTTAATAAGGTCCCTCATGCATTACACATAATAAAATATATAAAATTTCATTAAAACTTAGTATGCATCTCATATATGTTTGGTTTCAGTTTCACATATGATGAAATTAAATCTATACTTACGAAAATATAATCAACAGACCTATGCTTCTTATATTATGAAATTTTTCAGTACAATATTAGTTTGGATGGGATTGTGGATTTTAGAACAGTTTCTTTGAAGAAAAAGGAGAAAGAGAGAGAGTGGGAGAGGCAAGGAGTTGTCAAACAACTCAAAAGGAATCTCATAATTGAAGAAATTGGAAATTCTATGGACCATGTTAGAGAAAAGGTATGGGCCCAACCCACCTAAAAGAGGACTAATTTAGGCCCACCAAGCCCCCAAATTCTTCCCCTAACCTCTACATAATCCAGGCAGTTGCCAATAACATAAAAAAGGCTGAGGCAGTGAGAGAGAATTCAGAGACAAAGAATCATGCCCACTCTTGCCCTTACCCTATTTTTGCAACTGGCAGATTTGGGCTTCCAGGCAGCCCATATGACTTACTCATCATCCATTTGTATTCATTCCCAAAAGGGTAATTATGAAATGTGATTTTGAATGCCGAAACATTGTTTCAAAAGCAGACCCGATAACGAACATTACAGAAAGGAAGGCAACCACTATTATTCGTCAAAATTATTTGGTTGGAAATGATGGAATTCGGCCGAAATGCAATGTACATTATGAACAAAAAGCATGTCAAAAAGACTATCTAGATGGTCCAATGGACCTAAATTCTAAATTTCCAATGGACATCGTGGACCAGACTCATTCATATTGCTTCAATGATTGTGTTCTACCATATATGATTCAAACATGGAAGGATCAGCTACGAGCGCTGCAATCTAGACTTTTTTAAATTTTGTAGCTGATAGATTACGGTTTTACAAAATTATCTTTGTATATAAATGGACTTTAAACTTATTTTGACCCATTTTAAAAAATTCTCAAATCCATCACAATATCACTTTATTTAAGATTATGACGAATTAAAGTGATTTTGACATCATTACGAAATAAATCTTTAGTTGCAACTTATGGGTTACGTACCTTTCCTGAATATGGATTACGATCAAAACACGCCTCTAAATGAACTAGGAACTATTTGAAGTTACCCATGGTTATGAATCTGAAATGTGGGCAGTGTTATCATATTTTTATTCATAAATATGATACATTTGAATAAAAAAATTTTGTATGTCATCTAACTTAGAAGTTAGAGGCTCACATATATTATCACTTATGTGCTCTAATAAATTTTAAACGCCTAATAATTTTTGCTTTAGGATTTGAAGCAGTCGTTCCAGCACAAAATAAAAATTAGTCTCTCCAATGTTTTTTTGAAACTTTCTTTCATTACCGTTTGCAATATTTCACAAGCATCATGAAACCTGTATTCTTTACAAATAAAATTGATTTCTATCATCGAATATAAAATTAAACATATTATAGGATAAAAACCTGTAACATAAATCGATTGCTGTTGCATCCTTAAAAGGACCCCCCCAGGCTCCTTTAAGCAGTCTACATTTACAGCAGAGAAAACTGGGAATGACAAGGGTTGCATTTGTAAGCCAATCTAACAAATATGTTATCCTATGATAACAAAATAATTTTACAGTTTTCAGAATCGGAAGCGTACCTCTTGCTATGGTTAATTTCTGCGATTCAGAAATAAGCTGCTGTGATTCTTCACCGAGAAGATCGTCCTCGTCAATATTGAAATCCAATGCTTTCAAAATACGTTCTGAATTCAGTGAATTTTGGGAACCAGTTTTCTGTGTTTGTGAATGCTTGAATGTACATGTGTTTCCATCAAACACAAGTTGACATTTTATACTAATTGTCAAAAAGACAATTATGTCTTTATAAAGTGTTAGACCATTTTACCCTTATGAGAATATTAAAATTACCTTAATTTGCAAATTCAATTCTATCAGCATTAAGACAGCTGGCCACAGCAGCTGCATTGCATATCTACGGAATATCCACAGTAAACAAACATGTCAAGAAGAATTCAGTCACCAGTCCACAACCATAACAACTTCTTTTACTTGAAATCATCAGATCAGAGATGAGACATAATATACCTCCTGAAGACACTTTTATACCTGGTTTCCAACCTCCACCTTCATGGGAGGTTGTCCATATAGTTGATATCTACAATATAATTCAGTCGCTTAAATAAGTAGTGCCACCAAATGACAATTACATACTTCCAAAAGCCTGTGCAATGGAGACAAACCAACAGTCAAATGCATAAACAAAAGCACCTCAACTATAAAACTATGACAACATAGAGATGATGAAAAGTGAAAAAGTTCCACTGTCCTGAATGAGCTTCACCTTTCAAGTTGCGAGGAAAACACTGACCATCAACAAAACTTCTGGCCAACCACTTCTACTACGATGTACATGAAGTTCGCAACAAAAGTCCTCATTGGTGACTCCTAGCCAAGCACTTCTTTTGGGAACGTGCAAGAGTCTGAATTAATTTATTCTCTGGGGTGGAACATGTTCACCCTCTTTCCATTTTTCTCATCTTCTAAGTTCAACAATCAACCTGCAAGTAAAGACTCAGGTTGATGTTTTCGTCTCCTTTAGATTATCTCCGTACGTGCTCTTCCTCCAAGGTATCTTGCAATTGTATGTTCATCCTCCTCAGCCACATCACATCTCATCCTGAGCCATTCAAATTCATTTATAAACTCTTCAACAAACATATCACCTTGTTTAACATTATGATACTCAATAAAAGTTTCAACTTATAATGTTCAAAAAGAAACTTTTGACACAACAATTTCTTCGTCTTTTCCCAAGTAACAATTTTCTTCTTCCCTTTCTAGACTATTGTTTCTTAACATGCTCTCACCAAATTGACTAATGTTTTTTCTATGTTATCGCAACCAAGTTTATCTTTCTGGTCTAAGAAAATTCTTTTATATCAAATATTCTCTCAACAATATTCAACCAATCACTTATCATCAAAATCTGAAATTTCAATTTTCATGTCAATGCATCAAGAGTACTATTGATTCCTTCGGCTAACGTAATGGACTATTATTATGGTATTGACATTCGTTGGGGTTAAATCCTTTTTCTTTACTTGAAAATGAGCCCTGCCCACTACCGATGACTTGGCCCATAATGTGGCATTGGACGAATAAATAATCTTAATCATATTATATAAGTTGATACACTTGAGAATGATAGAGATGAAAAAAGCGGCAGTGGGGCTGAAAAGGGCAGCTATGGAGAATGTCTTATCTTCTAAAGCACAATTATGGGCAAACCAAAAGCTTATGTCAATCATAATCAAACATAACAACACAGGTGTGATGTGATGCGAATGTTACATCAGGATGACAAAGGCACCAGGAGGCACAGTAACGAGCGTGTGATTTGAGTGGCCCATCGCACTCGATTGCAATCCCAAAAAGTGATCTAGAAAGACCCGAAGTGGGGTCCATATTGGCATTATTCGGATCAGTATTCTCGAACCCACATGCTTTACCTGTAACCTGTACCTCTCTGTGTTTTTGAAGCTTTCCAGTTAGATATGGCAAAGGAATAATTTTGGATTGCTGTAAGTAACGACTAGCTGGCTTTTACAAAGAAGAAAAACTAGAAAAAAAAAAATTATAATTGTTGAAATCAAATATTTCAGATCTTTTATTTTATTTATGCAAATTTTCTCGGTTCAGAAGCATGAATTTGTGTGGTTTTGTTTTCTTGTCCCAGGCTCTCGGTTATGAATGATTCTATGTGGGATTCATTGGCACGACTTAAAATTTTCAGCAAACAAAAAATATATATATATTATTCTAAGAGAAATCAGAAGCCCCATAACTTAAATAGAATAATCCTTTCGTCAGAATATATATATACAAGTTTTGTCTTTTATTTCATGTATGCATGCATCATTCCTTAAAGTTGGTTTAAAAAGAAAATTAAGGGTTGAAGTTTCTCATGTATTTTTGCCAGAATTACTTTCATTTTATGAAAACGTAGACTTCTGAGGTCAGGTCACCAATAAATTCCTTAATCTCGTTATAAATGACCTGCTTTTGAAAAGAGAAGTAAACTAAAGATAAATTAATTATTAATTATATGATAATATGTCACTTAAAAATATAAAAAATATATAAAGATTATATATACATAGCATTCCTCCTGTTGAATATGTCAGTGTTTTGGCTGTTTCATTATTTAAATTTATTTTATAATGCATATTCCTTGTTCTTGTATGATCTCAAGTTTAATGGTATTAAAATTATTTAAAACAATTAAAATAAGGTAACTAAAGGTTAATTAATTAGAAAGTTGGATCAATTGTACGGAATTATTATCTGTAGATCCTCTCTCTTGAAATTGTATATCTACATATAAACTATGAAAAAAATATACTCTTGTTCCTCGAAATAATTAAAATTTAATTACTTAATTATATCATAAATGTGTTATTTATGTCATGAACTCTCGGGATAATTAGCTTAGGACATGCTTCTTCAATAAATTCATTATTGTATTTTTCAATCATGGATGATGCATGATAACTATTGACAAAAGGAAAATGAATTAAAACAATTTAATTTTAGGAAGTCCAAATGATATTAGTTAATATTCTACGGATTATACAAATATAGCAAAGAGTTTAAATTAATACTTGTTTTACTTATATTTTAATTTTAAAAACCTTAGTCTCTTAAGCACTTCTTCATCCACCATTTCATCTAAACTTCAGTTAAAAAACAAAGAAATTTTGCAACAAATTCATCTTTAACACATGTAAGTAAGCATTTTAAAATGTTGTTTCTTTTTTTTATTTTAAAGAATTGAATCCAAAATTTTAAGATTTTTTAAGATAGGAGTGACGATAAGAATAGTAGGAATGCTCAATCTACCCTTCATTTTTCATTTCAATATCATCATTTCACTCAACAAATCAAACATTGCATTAACTAGAAATATATTTTCATTATATAACTAATTTAAACTTAAAATCTTTCCTTTTCTAGGTAAAATTCGAAAAATTAACCCTAAATCCTAAACTTTCGATTGATGAAAAAGGGGAAAATCTATCATTTCCTGATAAAATTCACAATTTCAATACAAATCACACCTTAGTCTATTAAAAAACCATTTTTCATCCGCTAACAACCAATTTCATAGTCAAAAACCTAATATTGGTTATAAAAATTGGATATTTAAAATGGAAATGAAAACAATCACGACAACGTTAAAACAATCAATAAATCCATTAATACCAACTCTATAACTCATTTTGAAGATAAATTAGATTGAAAAATAGACAAAGCTGGAGATTTACAGTAGGAGTGGTAAATGATTTGAATTAAATTGAAAATGGTTAACCCACCTTTATATATTTGGATAATTTCAACAAAACTCATTTTCTTAATTATGTCCATATAATCCTTGAAGTTATGATTAATTTGTTTAAAACCAATAGAGTTAGATTATTTTAATTAACTTTTCTTAAAAAAACTTATTTTTTTTAATCATTTTATTTGTTTGCCGTTGATGAAGAACCATAGACTTTGCAAAATCCCAGAAAAGAAGGGATCAAAGAAGTATAACACTGAGCGAGGGGAGGGAGTATTAATTTAAATGTTAATAATAATATGTTATTATGTGTTTAGGTGATAAAAAATATATATTTAATCTTATAATGATATATCATTATTTAAACTTAAATTGATATTCATTATAAATATATAAAACCACTTGAAAATAAAATAAAGATAAACTTATATTGCTACTCCCAAATTAATAAGTGAAGTTCATGTGGTATAAGCTCTAGTTAATTAACATGCATGCAAAGCTTCATTGTGATCTCAACTTAATTAGAATACCAATACAAAAGGACTTATAAAAATAAACTGATCCGATATCGATGATTCATCTAGAATGCATAGCATCATGAGCAATCAGCCTTAGTTTTTCAGCAGACTGACTGCTCATGATGTTATACCATTCCCATAAAATCAAATTATCTCCATTCTACCATCCACTCATATATCAAGTCAGCTTCTTCATGCCTTCATCAAAACCCTCCGCCGAGAGCCGGAGCCCAATAATCGGCTCCATTGTCACTTCCAACTTGTTGAGTGCAAGACACTGGAACCAGACATAATCCTCTACTCCTCAAGTCATTTGGCTTGTCTTGCATCTGATCCTGATTACAACAAAATTTATTGTAATATAATGAAATCGTGAGTCAAATGAAAGAGAGAAAGCGTGGTCATTAATTCTAAAAAGTAGACATATAAAAGAGGGGCGTCACTGTTTTAAACATTTATTTATATTTTCTCTTTTGATATTCGAAACTTAGTTAATTTTAAGCAGTACCAAATCATGCTTTTCGGGTAACTTTTACTAACTGAAAATTTAATTTATATTAAAGCTAACTAGAATCTTGTGCTTCTAAGTAATAAAAAAAGTTCAATTTATATGCTTTTCAACAAAGCCATTAATTAGCCATCCCTACTTGCCTTTTCTGTGATGGATCCAATAAAGCATTCCTTAATTTTATTTATTTATTTATTTTTTTGGCTGTCTAAAGCATTCTTTAATTACTCTTCCAAAAATAATTAAATCTTCTCCACATTTTCTAAAGTCACCTATGCTTAATGCTAATAACTTAGACTCACATCTTTTTATTTATTTTTTTAATTTCTTTTTGTTTTAAGGTGATTTGCTCTCATAATGTAGGGCTTGATCTGGAAAATGGGATAATTTACTTACACGGTGATGATTTCTCAAATTTGCGGGAGTGCCCAAGTAAGGCGAGCTGAGGGCCTGCATTTGAGATAGAGGACCGGGGGAGAGCATGAGAATTATTTCTATACTTCCATTACTAAAATGAAGTGTTTTCGTTGTAAAAAGAAAGTACTCAATCACCTCTATTTGACCTTGAAGGAATCTGATATACCCAATAGCTTCTAACAAGACGGAAGCAGTATCAGTCTGCAAAAGAGGAACACATATCACAACACCTCATGAGCCATATTCTCAACTTCTTCAGTGTTAAATGGGAAAACCAGATGGAAAAAGAAATAAAGATAACCCTACAACCAAAAAAAAAAAAAAAAAGAAACAGAAAAAGAAAACAGTAACAACTCTCTTTTTGGGCTTTTATGTTTTGTTACTCTGTTTAGAATCAGTTCATGCATGCGGTTAAAGAAAAAAGGTTAAATTTGAGGAGATTTTTTTTTTCTACCTTTCCAAAAGGGGAAACTAGTTGATGAAGTGCTGTGATTCTGTCACCAAGCTTCTCCTTCCTCACCTGACTCATCACCACATGAATATTTAACACTGAATCAATAGTTTTCTTTATTTGTAACTTTTTCTGCAGAATTACACATGCTGAGGGAATTGGACAATCAACTAAAAGACATAGCATCTATACAGAGAGAGAGAGAGAGAGAGAAGAAAGATATATATACACACACACACTTTTAATGGTGGTTGGCTTGACGAGGAGGACTGAACCCTAGCCTTCTTGCAAATCTCACCGGTGACCGCGCTGTTACACTAGCAAAGAGTGCCAAAAAGATTATGTTAAACAAGAAAAATTTTAGAAAAAAAAAATAATTGTTTGTCTTTCTCTATATGTAATTAATTAACTTACCTCAGTTGAATGATCTGGGTTCTGATTACTATTATTATTATTGTTCCCATCTACTTCGGTAAAAGAGAAGTCCAATATATTAGTGTTTAAGCTAGTAACACAAGACCTAGGGGATGAAACTGGCATGATTTGTGGCCAATTTGCAGGAGTTGGAGCTTGAAATTCTTCACTTCCATGGCCATATAAGTTGCTACTTTGAGTGACTACTTCCTGTTTGACATCAGCAACAGGTGATTTTATAGGTGGATTTATGATTTGGTGGTCTTCATAATTTTCAAACTTTTTAGGCTGGAAATGATTGAGATCAACAAACTTGTCTTCATCGCCTGACATCCCACCCCTGAAAAAAAAAAAAAAAATAATAAATAAAAACTCAAGTCAAGGTAAGTAAAGGAATCTGCTGTAAAATTGGTTTATCTTATCTCTTGCTCAATGTTAACATGCAACTTAAACAATACAAGAGAAAACAATAATAACGATAACACACCTAGTCAGGATTTAATTTCTAATACTAAACCATAATTTCACTATCACTCAAATTAGAATTTTGGAACACTATCTCAAGTTCTAGATCAAAACCACGTGTAAACCATGGATAAGTTGAGGTGAATTTGAGAGAAAGAGATAGAAACTTACAGAAGTAGCTGGCTCCATGACTGAGGAAACTGATCCTGGTTATTTTCAGGTAAAGAATTCAAAGGAAGTGAAGAAGATCCAAGAACATATTGAGAAGGGAAAATAGCAGATGATGAAGATAACAGAGTGGAAGGCTGTTGAGAGACCGATGGTGGATGCGCGCTCCACCAGCTAGGGTTTCCTGCCATCATTTGTTGCACTGATTGATGATAAGCTCTCTCATCAAAAAAGAACAAAAAAAAAAAAAAAAAATTTCCTTTCTTTTCTCACTTTGTGATGATCATTTTAAATGCTTAATTTTTTTGTCTACGCATCCAAAAAAGCCTTTACGGTTTATTGCTTTGTGAGAAGAGAGAATGACAACAGGTTAAAACTTTGAGCCTATGTCTTGAAAGAATTTTTATAGAGGTGGGGTTGGTATATGTTTTTGCTTTCTCTTTCTCATTCTTTGGTTTATTAAGTATTCTTTATTTTATTCTTTTACTTTTGCTTTATAATGAAGTGGGGTAGCAAAAGCAGGTGGGGTGTGTTTTTCAGGCCATAAATAAATGCCTATGAAGGAGAGCTTATTACAATTCCTTGTTTTAGGGTGCTTCCTTGGGATTATGTTGTCTTTGGAGTTAGGGCTTTTATGTATAATAGTATTGATGCTATCATTCTTTCTCTACTCTTGTGCAATAATTCAACGCCCAAACAAAATTTTAGAATCTATTTGTAGTCACATACAAATTCAGTAAAGAAAGGCTCTTCCTGTGATCATTAACCTTTTAATTGACCCCTCGCACCCTCCACTTTCCCTTTCTATTCGTTTACATTGTTCCCTCTCATCTTTTTTTTTTTACTCGTGTTTGTGGGCAGCTAAGGTTGCATTTACCCTCTTCTTTGCTTCATTTATAGTATCCTTGTTTGTATAACTTAAACAGTAATTACATACTGATCATGAATACCATTAGATTGGTTATGAATTTGACTTTCATGACCATTCCATCATTCAGACTTAAACCATTTATTAGCTAAAGGTAAAAATTTTTAGATTTATGAAAGACCAACACTTGTGAAAGCATTTTTCAATGATGTTTTTGTTAATAAAAAAAGGAAATCAGGGACAGAAAGACAATACTTATATTTAGGTGCTAATTAATTCAATGGTTTTAAGAAATGCAAGCCATGAGAACTCAATAATATTAACTTGACATTATTTTCATGAAAGCTGTAAAGCAAGGGAGGGGGGAGGGATATCCATTCTTTGAAATTTAGTGTAAAAACACCATGGATAGTTTGTTGGAAGAAAGAAACTTGAGTGCATGCTCCCCAGGAAGTTGAAGCAACACAGTAGATAAAAATAATAATGAGGTTGAGAATCTTTTTGACTCAACTAAGATCTCTATAATCCATCCAAACAGTGCTCACAGATTCAGGTATATATTTCAAGCTTAAATTGGACCCACAAATTCGACACAAAAGTTTATGATCACAAGATATTGCAGTATCAAACTGTAAAGAATCTGCACATTTTACTTACTGTAGGGAAATAATAAGAAAGTAAATTTGTATATCTATAAATTACTAATTAATCAGTACTTTTTTATTATGAAAAGAAAATTGTACTTGCAATAACATTTTTTTTGCAAAATTATTTGCTCAGAGGCCACTTGTTTTTCTTTTGAAATTTTATTGCAAAACACCATTGAAACAACACCCTTCTTCAACACGAAGCCTGCGTTGGGCAAGGCATGGGAAATTCACTGTATCTTACCAAAGAGAGTGATTTTTTTTTAAATACAAAAACTTATTTTTTTTTTTCTCGAAGTAATCAGTTGATGATACAATGAATTTGGCATATGAAAATTTGCATTTGAAGACCATTTTGATTAAACGGTTTCACTCCTAAAAAGTAAAATGCAGTCCATGTCTAAAAGAGGTAGAATTTCAACACCTAACACCTTAGTCTTATATAATAATAATGATACAGACCATTCACATTTTTATTAACAAGTGGACCATCTCACTTTTTTCACAAACAAGTTCAAAACTAGTAGATTCTAGCTGCAACATTACATGTGATATTTTGTGAAGAAATTAAAAGGAGATAGAGTACATGATTATTGATTGACTGGAGGCAAGTATTCGATTAGTAGTTAAGTATTTTCATATAGATTTAGATTAGGACCTCCATTAATTTATCTTAAAAGCTGTATTAATAAAAGGTCAAGTTGGTGATAGACAGTGACGGGTGGCCTTCACTACTTCTAAGTCTTCTTAAATTTCTTCCCAAATCAATGTTATGTCAATCAGAAGATGAAAAAGGGTCAATGCTCTAATTTTAAAAAATAGGATTTATTATATATCATGATGTAATTGATATCTCACTTTTTATTGTAAAATATTATAGATTATTAAAAGAAAAGGCAAAGCACCTCCAAACAAAACAAAATAACTAGTCTTGGTTCAGTCAAACGATCCAAACTGTAAAACTTCATGTGGTTAAAATTTGCTCAGAAATCTTTTCTAGAACTTGCGTAAAGTGAGATCTTCAATTAGTAGAAAGGATTCCTATATTTTTTGGGGAAAAAGAGAAAGGCCTTATTGGGGAAAACACCTCCAAAAACCAAAAAAATAAAAATAAAAATTTAATCATTTTGAATAGATCATAGAAATGAATGTTGATTGCTTCTATATATAATGATCTTTTTCATTCAATGAGATGTTCATTTTTTCAATTAAATGCTACAGAATAAGCAAGCCAAATAGTTTAATCTGTGAAACCAGTACAAAGAACACTTCTAAAGGCATGGTAAATTATTGCCAACACAAAGAAAATTTTCCTCCCGGGGGAGAAGGATCAAACCTTATATAGTTAAAATATCAGAACACAAATTTGACAAAAGATATCATATTATGGGTCATATTACCATATAAGTTACCAAAGTGTTCTCAACCTTGGATCAGAATCAAACTACTCAAGATTTGGAATGCCACGGTTTCAACCTGTTCAATCATATTTATTGGCCAACTGTAACAGAACATTTTCCAGCTTGGAGCCTCAATTCACAAGGAAAATGCATACCATTCCCATTCAAAAGGCATATCAACACTAACAATGAGATCAATCCAGGGTGAAATGCGATATGATCAAGGAAAAGAACAACCACATAGTGGGAAGAGGTTGCAATTTGCCTCTACCAAAAAAAGAAAAAGCCCCGAGATAGAGAAAAGAAACTGAAGATGTAAAAAATTTTTTGTATGCCAGGAAGAAATCACCTCATTAAATAACAGAACAATAATAAAGAATAATCAATCCCCCAACCAATGGGGAAAAATGTTTTGAACTTATGTGGTCATTTCTCTATCAAACTTGTTCGCCATAATCAGGGCCTTTTTTACATAGTACTAAGTTGATATGACTTTTCTTCTTTCTACTCCCTATATAAGTATCATTGACTAGGAACTTTATGGTCGACTACACCATGCCTCTGCATGGCAATTACAGGCTCGCTGCATCTGGAACACCGGAATGATGCAGCTGCAGCACAACGTGTCCTAAGGCAGTAATAACAGTACCTGCCAATGGGAAAGAAACACATTTTAAGCATAAATTTATACTGTAAAGAAACCAAACATGAAAATGTATTTCAAAGAATATGGAGATGTGCAAAAGGACCTCTTTTGCATAGCATGTGTTAAACAAAAAATTACAACAATTATATTTCAGTCTCTGTTGGCTTGCATTTGGAGAACACAATAAAGCCAAATATGGCAAAAGTAGGGCACTAACCGAGGCTTAAGATTTTGTAAACAGGCTTCTAGAGCATATGTGGACTGTATGAAAATAAGTTTGCCCAAAAGAAGACCTTTATGGCTGACCTCAGTCTAAGTTAGTTCAGAGAGATATTATAACTAAGGGAATAAAAGAGAATTCAGTAATGTACCTGTGTTGGCAAGGGAGGGCAAGAAATGGAGTGGTCGGACTTGCTTGGCAAATTGGACAAGTAGTGTCATCTCCTGTGGAGCTTAAAGACGTATTTTTTGAGAATGGGTGCAATATATTTTTAAAGGTTGATGAGTTAAGAAGAGGGAGAAGTAATAACAACACTTCCTGCAGCCAAGAAGAGGACAAAGTGAGTAAAAGTAATTATCTGTCAGACTGTATGACAAGCTATTAAATGGACTTTGGAATTTAAGGTAGCAGTAAAAAACAAAGCCAAATTTCCACAAGTAGTCTTAGCAAGCTTATTGCTTCCAACTCGTGGTAAAAAAAAAAAAAAAAAGAAAGAGACAAAGCTTTGTATATAATATGCCCTTTCAACCAACAAAACATTCAACTTGTATGCCTCCTATCAAGCGAATAGATAGATCGATAACTTTCTTTTTATGAGTTTGAATAAGTTCCACAAATAAATTCTACATAAATAAACTTCCTGATACAAACTAAAGTTTTAATAATGCTACAGAGCCATGTAATCTATTTTGATTTGTCAAATTTACTTTTAATTTTCACTCATCCAATCACATCTTGCAATTATCAATTTGACTGAGTAAATTTGTATATAGAGTCCATATCATTTCTCCAAGTTATGTAAAAATATCTCCACAACATAAGTTTCACCCTGTTAGTATATTTGGACACTAGCCAACCATGTCTATCACAGTCACAGAGCATATAAAATTCTAAATAAAATTTGTACAAGTTCACAGTAACCGAACGGAGGAAAAACAACTACCGAGAATTCATTCCACACTAACTGGCGATTCATGTACTCAAAGCTAACAGCTCGATTCATGTTAGGTGTCCCATAGACAAGCCTAGCTCTCAAAGCTCTTTCAATGAGGTTCCTATACCTGCATCAGAAGAAGACAGCTGTTCATTATTCAATCATCTCAGAATTTGAACACCCATCTTAGTAGCTGAAATCGAGACTACAATAACCAATAAAAATAATTTCTAATATCAGTCTACAGAAAATAAGGGTGAAGTTTCTAGACTTGAGAACTTCAAGGCTAGTTCAAAATCCACTGGCATAGTTTTCTCATGTTCTCCAGATTCTGTCAACCGGATAAATTGATATGATTCATAATTAGTTGTCCTAATTATTTTATCCTGTGTAATTCACTTTGCATAACTACATCTTTCATTCTTAAATTACAAATAACATCTAAGTTTACCATATTTGGCTTATATAGCATTTTTTCCCCACTATTATTTTGTTCCAACAGTACTTATTCTCTCTAAGGCAACCTTAATCATGCATAACTTTCCTACTCCTTTTGATAGAAAATGATATCTCCAAAATACCTCCCTGTATAAAGAAATATCAGCAGGTTGGCAAACGAGGCAGCCTTGTAAATTCCTTCAATACGTTGTGTTAAAATCCATGCTCTTCGTGCCAGTGGCCTCTGCATAATGGACACAGAAAATCAGTTCCCATTTAAAACCAACACCACCACTGTGCATACAAGCATATGCATGCACAAGCACACTTAGAAGCAAAATTCTTCCAGGAATGAGAATGGTAGTCACAGGCAGATTGAAGCGGTACCTGCTCAGAGTCACCCCATCTACGAAAAGCAGAAAATGATTGTAGGCAGGCCCACATGTACTGGCCACCAACGGTAGCGACGCAATACCAAAACTTTTGAGCAACTGTAAGGCCAGGTCCCTCCAAGCCTGTTCTAACTGCAGGAAATCACACAAAAAGTAGGAAAAGAAGTTAAATTTAGGTTGGTAAAGGTGAAGCTCAGATAAGGAATGCCTGAATGAAAGGTTATTATGGAACTCAGCAATTTTGGAATTTGAACACAAAAGAATTCCTAGTCACTCACCCCTTAACCCTTTCTCAATTTTCACCACAAAATAAATATCTCATGATATGGAAAAGGAAAAAAAGAGAAGTTCCATAAAAAGAAGCATAAAAATGTACTACTTCAATACACCTGTGCTTTGAGATTTCCATATGGTCCTCAAGGATTAAAATTAGTGTAAAGAACATTAATTTTACAACCTCATGCAAAGCAAAAATTTTGCAGAAGATCATAATTAACAGTCATGCCCACCATTCCATTTGTTCACAGCAGTCATCAAAATGGAAGATATCAAAGTGTTGGAGATACACCTTTGAGCAAGTGCATTCATCAACCAGAAATGGGATCCATTATACAAATTATAGCCAGAAAATTCACGTGCAATTAGAATGACGATATAGATCATTAAAAATGAGTAACTAACTTGGCACCTTCAATCAGTCAAAGTGCATTGAAGAATTTGAAAATAACTTGGTAACACAATTTTTTTTGTAGAAAAACATACCTCTTAATCGTTGAGGATTACACACAATATAGAATAGCTCAAAACTACTAATTAGAACTACTGGAAGGCACAAAGTTTATCATATAAGTAGCAACACAAACAAGAGATCCAGACCTTACCTTTTGCTCTTGCTTCCGTTGCACGTTCATCTCTATATCTCAAATTCATAAGAGCATTCCCTGGTGTTGGCTTATCCACCCAAATTGAGAACCGCCAAATGAGAAACTCAAGGAATGCATCAAGTTCCGGTTCATATTGAAATAACATTCCTGGCTAAACCCAATGAAAGAACGAAACAAGATTAAAAACATTAACCAAAGGAACTCCAAGTATATTGCTTCGCTGTTAATGCCTTCAATTATACAACACTTCATTAAAGAGAAGACCTTAACCAACTGCTCTTTTAACATAGCCGACATTTCCATGTCCAATCTTGCAGCATCCAACTGATTGACTCTCGACATTGAAATAGGAATCCATGACTATCCAAAAGACAGACATTAAACAACCAAAACAGAAACATATATTAAAAGGTTACAAATACCCGGAAGAAGAATGAAAAGAACAAGTCAACTAATTCAAACCACGACAAAAAGAACACAACTTTGCATAAAATTAGCACACCCAATATTAAATAAAGGCTCAAAAGTTTCAAAATCTACAAACAAATCCATGAACTAATTCAAATTCATTTTACCATGAACATTCAACATTCATATGGTGTTTTCGTTCGGCTAACTTAAACTATTTAGTTCATACTCCAACCAAAAACACAAATTTCCACAAAAACTATCCAATAGAATCTCTTCCAAGTCATCAGAATTCGAAATGATGAATAAAAACGAAGCCCTAAATCATGATTAACAATAACAAAACACAAGTAAACATAAAGAATAAGAAATAAAGCTTAAAGGGAAAGTTCAATTCGGGCACCTGATGAGATGAAGCAAGAGATTTCCACTGCGGAAACAGCTTTTTATAAGCATCAATACATGCATGTGGTGGTGGAGGTGTTGTTATGTTGATGCTGCTACTACTCATTTGTGAAATAGCGTTTGTTCAGTGTACAGTTAATTCTTGGTTTCTTCGTAAAGCTGTAAACTTTCTGTTGACATTCTTACAGAGAGTGACAGGTCAAGACAATGAATGATGATTTGCTTAGTTTTGCTCGGAAACAGTTAAAAACTATTTGAAAATATTTGCAGTGAAGAGATTTTTATGAGGTCTAAAAGTAGTTTTCTGTTCAACCAGGGGTATTTTTGGTCTTCGGACTTTTCATGACGAATGACTTCAGTTTGTTCAGACTCTCGAGGTTCTGAAATCTTTCCACCCCCTATTTACTATTAAAGAGGAAAGAAATTATTATTGAAAAAACCATTTGAAAATCGAGAAATGCACCTCTCGATCATCAGCCTTCCAACGGGACCCCGCTCCAGCCCACTTTCTTTTCACCACCCATAATTTCTAGTCCTCCTTGACCACTCAGACATATCGATCTTTGGTGGCCCAAGAAGCCAATTGCTATAAAGGCTTTCTTTCTGAAATTGGGTATACCAGAAGTTTCACAGAAGGCAACCCAATAAAGCGTTAGTCCAATTTGTAAAGCTTTAGAAAAATGTAGCTTGGATTCGTTGCCTGCCTCTTGATACAAAAGCTTGTCAAGCCATCAGGATCCAGTATTCTCATAGCAAATTTACTCTTTTTAGCTGTTTGATTAATGATCTTACTAGAACATTCCTATAGGATATTATTCCAACCTGATAACAGTTAGTATATATGAATATAAATCTATCTCCAAGAATAACAAAAGATGTAGTTGATTATTAATATAGCCAATCATATCATTATTTTCTTAATGTATATGTATATGGATAACAAGTTGCAAAAAGGTTGTTGGTAAATATATGAATAACAGTTATAGCAATAAAAGTTAGCTTCTTTCTATTATGTTGGACCAGCAAGCAGTGTGGAAACATTTTCCGGCTAGTTTAAGCGGAGTTGGATTGAGTTGTTGTAGTTCTTATTAGTAGGATCATAAGCATATAAATGCACTTAATGACATGTTGAATGAGATGGGTTTCTCTTGTTAGACATAGTTATCAGAAAATTCTCACTGAAGACTACTTAGATATGGTAGCAATCACAAATCTTGACAAGCTGTAGTACAATTCAGGAGGACCTGTGGTTGATTTTTCCTGGAATTGCGTGCCACAACTTCCTAATAACTTTCTGCAATTTATTAACTTTCCATCATTCAGTCCTGAAAGCCTCAGTCCTCAAGGTATAAACATGATCCGTCTCATTAAAATATATAACAACTGCATAGCATTCCTTGTGCATGAAGCCTGACTGATTTGCCAAACTGAAATGGCCAAGCAACCACCCAGAAGCAAAAATAAATGCTTTCCTCCTCTTGTTTATTCCTACATTCCCTTCAAGTATAAATTCTTGACAAAGTTTTAAATTCATTATAGATATGGATTAGGATCTTATTCTAATCTGCGTTTCCCTGTGTTTCTAAAGATCCAGTGACAGAGTACATTCATAAGCCGCGTTGTTAAGAATTATTAACCAGCAATCAGAGAAGTTTATTTGTTCTGAGACAACCCAGATCAGGAGAGAATCCATCTCAATACATTTTGCAAAGAATTTAAGTTCTTATCAAGTTTTGCAATGTGAAGCACTGACATCAACATCAAAAAGCAATAACTTTCAAAGTGATGAGCAGCTCAGTGTCCAACACTGCTGGTTTAAATTGACATTCTCTCAATGATATGATGACAAATTTTGACGAACTTAAAATTGAACTTTCGGAATTCTGTTATCATTTCACCTTTTGACACTTGCTGCTGTTATTAAATTCTGAAAGCAAGTCCATCTCCACTACTGAGAATTTGATGGACTGCCATTGTATCTGGATAGGAGGCATAGGGATGGTTTAATTTTTGCTGTAAGTGTATAGCATTCTGAGACTAATTTTTGAGTGCTTTGAGCTTTTGATGTGTGATTCAGGAGGCACTAGTTGTCGCATGAAAAGAACTGAGTGTGTTCTCCTGATTCTCCATTCAACTATTTAAAAAGCTTGGATTAATTGTTCCCACCAACAAAACAGAAATGACACTCAATTTATATTTAGCACACCAATAGATGGAGAAAATTGCTTCTAGTTATCTATGTCAACAAGCAAGTGACCCAACTGTTGTCAAAAAGTTATTGGCTAAACCCCTCCAATACTCAAATCAGTGAGTTGCAGGAAATGTCAATCATTGTTACATTTACTATTATGAGAACTATATATTGATTATCCTTAAGAAGGTGGAGCCTTTATATTAATATAATGACTGATGAGCTTTCACACAATCTTGACTAAAAATTGTTGCAAATATTGACATTTCCTCTAAAATTTGTGGTATAACAATACCAATTCATCCTCTTTAACAATATAATTAGGTTTGCATCATTGTCTTTATAACATTTATGACCAAACACATTCAATAATTTACTTCTAAATAAGAATGAAAATGTCTAAAAACATCCTTATATATTCATGTAAACTCTTCAATGGCGGCTAGTTGTTTAGGACCTAACCTAATTCAATGTAGAATATATTATAGCTTAGTGACACCAATAATTCAATTGTATCACCAGTGTTCTGCATACAGAAGCCACAAGCACATGGAGAATGACCAATCCTGTAGGCTTAAAGGGTGCAGGAGCTTTGGGAAACCTACAGGCTAAGTGGAATCAAAACTAGAATTTTGTCAAAATTTTCCAATTTATGTCTATCTATGAAGGCTGTGGCCCTTAGGTCTTGGCTTTTTATCGGCCTGAATTGTTGTGCAAAAGCTGTAATATTCCTCGTTGATTCAGACATATTCAGGTTATTGTTATATAAATCTTATCAAAAACTATCAAGATAAAGCACTAATAATGTATGCATTATTCCCTCATTTCTAGACCCAGTTCATAGCAAAAACTGGTAATGAATCATCAGAATAAATATAAATGCCCCCGACGCAATAATGAATGAGAGGTGGGATCACCAGAAAATTGATACAATGGCTTTCAACGAAAAGAGAAAGGCCTATTGTGACTTCAAGCCATGTTGGAGCATGCTTAAAAGGATAACAGGCCTACTGTAACTCTGGCAGAACTGTGTTGCAGCATGTTAAAAAGTTTATCTCGATCAAAACTTCAGAAAATTTAATATTCTAAGATCGTATTGCTTTGAGGGAGGTGCTTTATTCCAACGCACAAGTTTGCTTTGGCAGAAAGCTCAATTTCGAATTAAATAATCACACAAGACTCATAATCAATTTGTTAAATGGAATACTAGGATTCAAATTAGCTCCTACAAATTCGGAGGAGTATGTAGGATTAAACTGGGATCTGGGGTTATGCTAAATAATCTTCCCGTGTCCTCAACACAGAACTAGAATTGTTCATTGACAGAAACAATTCATATAAAGCTTGAATACTTTTCATTTTATAAAGAATCTTAAACATTCACCCTAAGACTATGACTAGTTTTCTGTGTCTTCCGTGGCTGCAATTTAAGACCCACCTCACATGTCTTTATATCGATTTTTTTTTTTTTTTCATTTAATCCATCTATACTTAAATTTTTTGGTTTTTTTTTTTTTTTAATGCGAATCTAATATTTTCGCTCGTGCAAACTCTAACACAAGAACACTGGAAAACAACATGAATTTGAATCCAGCTGTTTTTTAGGTCTACTCAAGTTACAGCCATAAAAATCAACTTGGTTTTCACTGTAGCAATTGTGGGCTGCAAGTGAGACCCACAAAAAAGAAGCATGTAATATACACTTTAAACACATGATGAAGATGTAAATGAATATTTCATATTTAACATGGAACTGGTGATACCGACTTCTACTATTAAAAACAAAAAAACAAAAAAAATGTGGTGCATCTCAAGGTACGAGAAGCCTGAGGGAAAATAAATACAACATCCCTTTATTCTAAATTGTGGACAGAATATCTTCATTTTTTTTATTTTTTAAAATCATGAAATATTTTGTTTTGGGATATTTAAGAATAAGAATCTCAACTTTTTTGACCCTAAAAAGAAGTTATTAAAATCGTGGTATATATATGACTTTACAAGAAAATATCAGAATAATTAGCAAATAAAACAGGCATATCATAAAATACATAAGCTTTGAAGAGAGCTCCAACCAAAAAAAATGTTGTATGAATTGCGTATGCATTCCACCAGTAATATATATATTTATACCTGAAGAGGGACCAAATTTTTCATTCTTTGTAATTAAAGTTGGGGGGGGTGGGGGATTAGGGTTCTATTGTAGTCACCTTTTAATGAGGCGTGGGGGACAAATGGGACACCATCCACATTCAATAGTTTTAATTTCATGATGCAAAAGCCCTTGCATAATTATTTTAATTATACCAAGAAAAGCATCATGCTCTTCAAGAAATGGGTTTTTTTTTTTTTTAATCACTTGATTATAAGTTTACAACTCACTAAAACTACCAATTGTAAAGGTTGTAATTAATATGAAAATTTTAATCAGACCCACAAACTTGAGTTGCCCATTGTCATTAACAACAAAACAAAACTAAAAGGGATAGAGTTAGTTGGGGTTAGATTTTGAAAATTTTTATCAGAATCCACCTCCTCCTCCAAACTGTTAATGAAACAATGGGATTAAGCACTTTATCCTTTCTTTCTTGCTTTCTTTGTTTTGACTACCACATTTGAAAAAATTTTAAGGATGGGATTGTGTTACGAAAAAGAACAAAGGAGTGGCATTGAGAAAGAAGATTCCAAAGATTTTTAAGAGAAAGCATTTCAAAGATACCATGCATGAACTCAAAGATCAAGTTTAGGTAAAAGATATCAGAAGAAATGAGCCATGGTGAAGGTGGATCAAGACCAATAATCTAAATTTGTATTTAAATCCTAGTCAAGCTATTGTTTTAAAAGCATGGTTGAGATTAGGATTACTATTCATGGTAGTTAACCCATCAAATGAGAGAATTAAAGATAATATATTGGCATTTCATGTCATCTATCAAGAGCAAGAATATTTTAAGAGATTTAGGATCGAAATTACCCTAATAATTAAAGCTTAATTTAAGGGTATAGTATAATTAACAGAAAAGATATCTCTAAGCATGCTTAAGATGGGATTTCCCTTAACATTGATTGGCTGCTGGGATCTCACTTTTCTTGGTGGATGAGACACAGCACCACCATTTTATTTTTATATATGTGAAGATTATTATGCTTAGTTTTTTTTCTGGCTTTTATTATTATATTTTCCTTCAAAAGTTAACTTCCTCTTTATCTAATCATACAAAATTTAATTAATCTTCAAGAATGCAATTATGTTAGGGAGGAAGCAGAAGCAGAAGCAGCCCCAGAAAATTAAAGAGCATGAACAATTATGATCTGCACCTACCAATGGCTTTTTCAAATGAATTTATAAATAATTTATGAAAATTATACAGAATTATTGCATTAGTTTATAAATAATTTATGTATAATTTTTTTTTCCAGTTTTATTTTAAAAACTCTTGATAATGTCCCAGTGATATTAAAAGAACATTCTTAAAAGAAATATATATATATATATATATATATATATATATATATATATATATATATAAAATGGTCTAAAAGCAATTAAATTTCTGAAGTTAATAGAGTCAAAAAGGGGAAGAAATTTTGAGAAAGATAAACCGTAAAGTTACGGGTTTATCACGGCGGTCAATTAGTCAACCACCTAATCATGTCGGGTCAATAGCAATAAATAAACGCCGTTACGACAATATCATGCGACGTGGACAAATTTTAGCGGTCAAATTTGTTACTTATTATAGACCGTTGGATTTGGCACGCGATCTCCTCTTTTAGATTACACAATTATTACAGTAGATACGAGCGTGTTACCCGCAGGATTCACCCCGACAAATCACTGCAGGGCACAGTAAAAATAATCCACCTAGACGTGAAAATAGTAAAATGCATAAAATAAATAAATAAGATTTATAGATGTTTTATTTTTAGGTATTTTATTTTGGAAAAAAAAAAAGAAAGAACACAAATTTAATGAATTGGTGATATAGACTTTTTTTTGGTTTTCTAAGCATTCATACAAACTTTTATTTATATAAATGTTTTACTTTGTAAAAATTAAATTATATATTTTATTTATTTACTTTGTAATATATTGTTTTAAAACTTTGAACTATTGTTTCATATTTGAATAGATATTGATTTAATAAAAAAATCAGTTTAAATCATTCGATGATCAAACTGATTGATCATGATTATATTGATAAACTATTTAGCAATGATTTTGTATTTTTTATTTTGTTGAAGGTTTAATTGATATATGTTTATGAATGATTTTATTATGCTTATTTTTATAATGAAATCAAATTTGAATTTTTCTAAAATGTACACAAAATGAAAGGTTGAAGAACCCTAATTATAGACTAATGATTATTCTGATTTTCTCTTTGGTATTGATCTCCTCTTCAATAATGTCTTCTAGTATTGAAGAACTATTTCAACCACATGGAATGGTAATCACAATTCTAATAAAATTGTATATTTTGGTTGCGATTTCATTCAAACACATTTAAAAGAATTATTTCAATCATATAGAATGATGCATGTTAGGGTTTTGATTTTTAATTGGAGAAATTCCTTACTAAAAAAATATCCTTGAATAATGCATGTCAGGGTTTTGATTTTTTTTCCAGGAATTTTTTTTCCTAATTTCCAGGGTTTTTTAATTTGGCAATATTCTGTTCTCTCTGCAATCCTCCCTTTGCATGTTTCAAATTACACAAAAAGTAAAAGGTTAAAGAGAAAAAAAAAATCCCCGAAAGAAGAGTTACGATCACAGGTCTGAATTCTGAAATGTTTGTTTTTTTGTTGTTTGATTTCTGATCTCTGCTGCTGCAATATTTGTTTTCTTTCACTTTCTCTGCCAGCTAACATGCGCCTGGGATTCGGCATCTACATTATTTAATGTAAAAGTAATAGTGAGACAAACGAGACTGTGCTAAAGGTTGCCGGTAATTCTCTCTTCTGTGGTATGTCGCTGGTGCATATTGATTTTACATCAACAACAATCTAAATCTAAATTAACTAAACCAATCCTTATATATGAAAAGCTTGGATTATTTTATCAATTTTACTACATATGCATGTTTTAAGTGTAAAAACTCTTGTGCAAAATCTTGAATACACAGTATTATAATAGGCATCAATGGGATGCTGCTGCTTATTACTGTACATAAAAAGTTGATACCAATAATATTAATGTTTTAGTTTTAAGATGAAGGTCTGGTTAGATGATGTTGATAAATGGCTTTTTAAAGTAGAGTGTTCATGTTAGTAAATCCTTAAAAAAAAATCAATCAAAATTTTGTATTAAAAACAGCTTTAAAATTTGATTTCATATAAATATTGTACCAGGGGTGAGAGAAGCATTTTGTTAATGTTGTAATGTTTAATCAAAATGGGAAAGAGATAAAAGATAATAATTTTGATACGAAAAACATTTAGAATATTTTTAAACAAGTGTTCTTGTAAAGTATTTTTGATTCTCTTAACACACTTTTAACTGCTTTTTGTTATTTTATGTAAGAAGCACTTCGTGCTCTTGATAACATTTTCTCCTAAAAGATCACTAAGTAATCTTACCTTTCATGCTTTTTTATTTTTGTACAGTAAAGGTAAGTTTTTGGCGATCTAAAAATGAAAGTTCATTTTTTGGGGTTAAATGAGCGGCAAAGTAGCTACAAGAAGGCCAGGGAAGCTTCTTTTTCTGCATTAACGAAACCAGCGCTCTTTCTTCTCTTTCTGCATATTCTGAAGCTCTTGAAATCTTCTCCTTTGTCTATATTTTGAGTGTGTTTGTTCCATTGGAGCTCGAGGACTTTGATGTCTACACCTCTAGAGCATGATTACATAGGCTTATCAGAGACTTCTTTAATGCAGAGAAGCTCTAAAAGGCTCCCTTCTTCCTCTTGTTCGTCTAACTCCTCAACTGAGCTGAACAACAAAACTTCTCTCAACTTCAAGGAGACTGAGCTGAGGCTTGGTTTGCCCGGCTCTCACTCTCCAGGGAGGAAACCGCCACATGGGGTGTCTCTTTTTGGGAAAGACATTGAAAATAACACTAATGGGTTCTCTGTTACCCCTTTGAAGAATATAGTGTCTGGGGCTAAAAGGGGTTTCTCTGATGCCATTGATGGATCTTCTGGCAACTGGAGTCTGTCCATTAATGGTAAATCTGAGGCTGATTTGTGTAAAGGTGGTGTTCTGTATTCTCCTAGAGGTGGTGGTTTGGATGATAAAAGTAAGATCACAAAAGAGGCTGCTGGTGTTGTGCCTCTTTCTCCAAAGCCAACAGTTATAGAGAAGAAAAATCAAGTTCCTGCTGCCAATGAGCCAAATAGTGCTCCTGCTGCAAAGTAAGTTTGCCTTAAAAAATTCCATTTTATTTTATCTTTTTGCTTTGATTTATGAAAATTTGGGTCCAATAAACCTGCTTTAGTTGCGTGTGATTAGTTCGGTTTGAATTAATCTCTAATTTTATTATACCTCTGTTTAATTACGAACTGGTGTATGCTTTTTGATGATATTGTTTAGTTTTCCAGTTTCGTAAATGGCATGTGCTTTGCTTCTGTGGAAAATTTTCTGAGCCGCTGTAATCTCTTGGAAACGAATATTTGGGGACTTTTTGCTTGTTTTATTTATCTATACTCATGTTCTTCTTTTGTTTTTATAAAATTTCATCCTTCATATGGATGCAGAAGTGAACCATTTTCTTTTTTCTCTTTTTGGTAACAGGGCACAGGTAGTGGGATGGCCACCAATCAGATCATTCAGGAAGAATACTATGGCGTCTAATTTAGCAAAGAACAGTGTTGATGCTGAAGGCAAACCGGGATCTGGGTGTCTCTATGTAAAAGTTAGCATGGATGGTGCTCCATATCTAAGGAAAGTTGATCTCAAACTCAACAGCAATTATATGGAACTCTCATCAGCTCTTGAGAAAATGTTCAGCTGCTTTACTATTGGTATACTCCCTCTCTCAATTCTCTCATTTACATTTGCTTTCATGAATGGATAAGTTTCAGCAACAAGACCTCAAGTGTTGGTTCAAATTAGGCATCGGCCTTGGTACTATACTATTGTTGAAGTTTTGATAAGTAGCACCGGTGTATGTTGACTTTTGTTCAACTGTTTATGAATGACAGTGAATTCAGGAGAGTGTGATTCTCATGGACTTCCAGGGCGAGATGGCCTGAGTGAGAGTCGATTAATTGATCTTCTCCATGGTTCTGAATATGTGCTTACATATGAAGATAAGGATGGTGATTGGATGCTTGTGGGCGATGTACCTTGGGAGTGAGTGTTTTTCACCGTTTATTTATTCTTCTGCAAGTCCTGGTTGATTTCCTTGTGAAGATATAACTCTTCACTCTAGATTGCATAGTTTCAGTTTTGAAGTAAAAATATACAACACAATATCATTAATTTGTCTATGTCTGATATGATTTGTTGCTGTTGGAAGTTGAGAAATCACTTCTCAGCATCCTGCAATAGGCTGTAAATTTTATATCTTATGCTTAGTTGAAAAGGATTTCCTTCTGATTCTGTAACCGTGATTTTTTATCATACAGTATGTTCACTGACACTTGTAGAAGACTAAGAATCATGAAAGGTTCAGAGGCCATCGGACTGGGTATGTGTATATTTCTTTAATTACATATGCTAGTCTTGTTGAAACTGACTCAGATATCCGAATGCTTGCAGCTCCAAGGGCAATGGAGAAGTGCAAGAACCGAAGTTAGTTGAAAAGGGTATCTTGAAGATTGTGGAAGTGTTTTGAGTTGAGGTTTTTGCACAAGAATCATATATATATATATGATCAAATATAAAGGAGTTTGATGTATTTAATTATTCATATTGGGGAAAACTTCCTACTAGACAGAAATATAGTTCTGGAGAAATCCTCATAGTCAAGTTTGTGTCAAGTGTACTTGATCCTCTTGTCCTTTTCTTGTGTATTCTAGTTGATGTATAAAATGGATGTTGGCTTGCTTATTAATCTCCTTTGCCTCTCTCTCTCTCGCTAAATATTTGATCGTGGAAGTGAAATCTTAATTTAACAAAGCTTTCAGAAGAGGAAGCTGATTGGCATTTGCATATATATATTTTATAATTTGAGATTTTTGGATAATTACTCACCAGTCATTTCAAGAAACTATACACAGTTGCAACACTGCATTCCATGAATCTGAAAAATCTTATCTTCTACGACAGTAAAACAAAAACAAAAAAGTATGGGGGATGCTAATGCTAGTGAGCCAAAATCCTTTACATGATTCTTCTTCAGATACGCAACCAAGTACATTCCAAAAAGTAAAATACAAAATTTATAGGGCCACTAGAGTTGCCAAAACTCCTTAAATCTCTTCGTATAGGTACCTTTCATCTTCCGAAACACCAACAATGTAGTGACTATCAAAATTGTTTTCATGTACTGAAAAAAGTATGGTACTCTCAATTATAATGCAACTAATCTTCCTCTTCCTCGCCGTTGTCCTCATCCTCACTTTCTTGGGTATCTTCTTGATCTTCGCACTTCTTATTTTCTTTCTTTTTCATGCCACCAACATGTCCGAAGGGAAAGGAGGAAAAGATAGAGCTTTTGAAACTGTTTTACTACAGGTTGTAGTAAAATCAATATGCTTTGTGTCTTTATTGTAACTTAACAACACAATTCTCTGGCAAGTAGAAAGCTTGACCTGAAACATCCATAATAAATGACATTAAGCATGGGAGCAATATCCAGCGGATTCTAGCATTAGAGTTATATTGTCTAAGCACCCACAGTGTTTATATCAATGGCTGGAAAGATAGTATTAAACATAATAGTTATAAGCTTTAAATGTTGATCTCCAGTTCCAAAACCAGAAAGAACAATCTGCCAAACCAACATACTCAAAAAACATTGGTTAGTGGCATGTAAACACCGAACAAATCTTCCATTACTTGTTCAGATTAATTTATGAATAAATATATGGATTCAGTCCAATCATCCTTTGAGAAAGCAAACATAAAATTTAACATAAGTGAACAGAAAAGATTCTAGTTTACTTGACTCAGGGGTTCAGACTCACCAGTTACAGAATTTTCAATTGTAAGTAATTTACAAACAGGCTTTATTGACAACAAGAATATTATATTTAGAGCCGGTAAAAAAGATGATTTTATGTAGCTGCTAGTTTATAATGAAGAAATCTTCAGTAACTTTAGTAAAAATGAGAACGTATAGATGTTAAGAAGAAAATTACCAGTGGAGGATTTTTGAAAAGGTCTTGAGGACATCTAGGACGCAATTTAGATTACGCAGCATCTACAGCTAATGAGTACTTATGTATTTTAAAAGTAAGAGTAGGGCCCTGAGGAGTTCTTGCAACCCTCAAGTAGGGAGCAGTTTCAGTCTTTGACAATATGAGGAAATGTGGAACACCCCTTGGCCCAGCAACATTCAAGAAGTCCTTGAGATTATTCCTTTTTTTCTCCTGCAATCATACAACAGGAAACTTAGAAGAACATTTGACACTGCAAATCAACCAACCAAAACAATTAAGAATCCTCTAGAATTAAAATCACCATGGCCTCACTAAATTCATTGTTCAAAATTTTAGGAGCCTTTATGTGTTGGCTTATAATCTATTAATCTCACTGAGCACAATACTCTCCTGAAAACAAGTTTTCCCGAACCAAAAAAAAAAAAAAAAAACCTTATTAAAGTACATTACTCGAATCCATCATCAAGTTTTAACAAACGAGCTCAAATAAACAAGAAGACACGAAGAAGTAAAGTGAAAATCTGTAAACAAACAAATTTTACCTTAAGCTTGAGAGCAGTATGCGGAAGCATCAACTTTCTTAAGTCCAACTCAAGCTGCTTGAGAGGACCAGGCAATTTCCCTCGGGAAAACACAAAACTCTTTTAGATCTTATCTCCTGTGATGTGATCCACACTTGGCTGCTTCTTCTTCCCCATCGGCTTCACAAATGCCTTTTTATTCTTCTATTTTAATGAAGATAATGATCAGAAAGTCAGAAACTAAGCAAAGCTCCTAACATCAACATTAACCAAACTATTTCAAAGTGCTTTTATCAAAGGGATTATTTCACTAAAAATAGCACAGTACCAGTAAACAACATCAAATTGAGCAATTCACTTTCAATTTTTTTCTCAGGAGGAGGTTGTTCACTCACATTCCTCAAACAAGCCATGGCTTCGTTGGAAACTGAATATCCAGTCTTACTCGGTCAAATGCTCAAAATCTCCCGATCAATTACTTCCTGAATCTTAAAATTAAATTAAAACAACATAATTAGAACACTAGGACGATTCTAGTATTCATCGTGTAATAAACACAATTAAGTGGTCTGAAAGAGCTATTTCGAATTAATAAGAAAAGTACACTTAAAGTCGGTGATTTGCAGCGTCGACGACGACGACGGAGTTGATTGGTGGCAGCGGTAACTGAAAGAAACAAGTGACGAAATGAATTACATGAAGTTGCAGAAGACAAAGAAAGAACTAGGGTTTAAGGGATATGATTGAGCCTGAAAAAAGTGTGGGTTTGACTTGAGACAAGACCACTAGAATTTTGCCACGTCTTAGACTTAAGCTCAACCACAAATCATTTACATATTTTTAACTATGCGTTCAGGCGTGTTTGATTTGACATAAAAATAAAAAATTATTACTGATTTAGGCTATTTAAAAACTTATTAGTTAATATTGAATTTTTTTAAATTAATAATATATAAATAATTCTTAAATTTGATTAGAAAAAATAATAAAATATATTTCCTCATTTAAATAATTATAAAATATTATGAGTTATAAAAAAATTAATAATAAAATTAAGGTAATATCACCTGCAATTAAATTTTTTTTTTTTTTGAAAAAACTACATAATTTAGTTTTCTTTAGGATTCTAAAAATAAAAATTATAATATATTTTTGACTTTTTTTTGTCAGATATGTGTAAAAGAATCTTTTTATGCTAAATTGCTTAGGGTGGTTGAAAGATGGAGCAGCCCTCTGATACAATAATGTTATGTTATGTTTACTGTATACAAAGTCTGTATAAATGAGCAGATGGTCCAAATGTTTACTTGAAGATTTGTCATTTTCCTTCTGTTGGGGTTTGAAGCATTTATGTGTCTCTGAACCTCTTTCTGCGAACCTTCACATGAACCTGTAAGAACCCCTTTCTGTGAACCTTCACATGAACCTGTAAGTGCTGGAAATTTGCTTTTCCATGTCTTCAATGGTTTAGCCTTGCCCCCATATAGGAAATAAAATGACTAAAATCATGTGGACTTGATGGAACAGTTATTTGTTCAACATAATGCCCATTTTAAACTCAATTTCCGATCGTTTAGTCATGACCAATCTCATTCATTTGTTCATTTAATTTTCTATATTATAAATATTGATGGAACAATTAAAAAAAAAAAAACATATTTTGAAATGATTTTTTTATGACGAAGAACGATTAAGATGCATTTAAGATAATAGATGAATTAATCTTATTCTAATTTATGACATCAAAAATATATACTCCAAATTAGATATGTCACTTTCATTTTCTTATACTGATAATTTGTTGAAAGAGAACATAACATGAAATAATTTAAATAGTGATATACATAATCAATGAGTAAATTATTCGATAAAAAGGTAAAAAACTATGTAAATTAATAATGAGAAAACAAAAATTCTCTCTTGATCAAAATTAGAGGCATCAAAATCTAACAATTATGGCCAAAAAAGGATTTTTCAGGACAAAATAAGTTTTCTCAAAAGTGTATATATATATATATATATATATATATATAGGATCAAATTTGGGATCAATAACTTCATGTTCACAGAGAAAAAAAAATATGGGATCAAATTGAAGATCAATAACTTCATGTTCACAACTACAAAACTAATCTCCATGTAATATTTTAACACTTCTTCCTCTCACACCCTTAAATTGGTCCATGTAATATTTCAACATTTCTTCCTCTTACACTCTTGAATTGGTCTTCTACATATATTTATAGCTAATGCGCTAGTAGGACCCTCTCAACGTTCCATGGTAAAAATTAAAACTATATTCAAATTAAACCAAATTTGAACTCAAGTTTATTTAAGTTTGATTCAATTCATAGAAATCAAACTCAAACTTAGGCGTTATAACTTAGTTGCCATATTAACAACCAAGAAATAAGTCATGGAAACATAATAACTAATACTATTACCCTTCTTACCTAACAAACAAAATCAACATTACCCAACATGTGTACCATTAACGTCAATAAATGATACATTCAGTTTTTAGGCGCTATATTAAAGTTAAAATCAGTGATATGATACATATATTGAATGAACAATAGAAACGATACTTGATGGCAATAGTTCTGCGCGGCTAGCTATGACTATGCGTGACCAAAAACACTGATATCTACACACCTGAAGTGCAAAACTATAAAAAACATCCTCATCTATTGCTCTTTATTCTATGATTCTTGTTCAGAAATTTGAAGATACGCCATCTGGGTATATCCATTAAATACAGAGTTCTCAAGCCTACCTAAGCCAAGTCGCTGAAACAAATGAAAGCGGCCATCTTCAACGATTGGGCAGGAAGCACGAGCAGGATCATATCGTGTTTGGTGAGTAAGGGAAGGACCAGCCACCGGAGGGAGCTCCCAGTAAACATCTAAGATTGATTCGATAAAACGGCTGTTCTGAAAATGCTCCATATAGGAGATTGGCTTGTTACTGTGGTTGAAGTTATCTCGCATCTCCCCTCTGACACCCCACCAAGTTTCATCTGGTCCGCATAATTCTTCTACATCCACTGCCTTCTCCCAGAAGTTCTTCCTTCTTGATCTAATCCTTGATTCGTCACTATCTCTAAAGCAGCTATGGCCACCTCCTGAATCAAAAAAATGAAAGGCAGACCAAATTATCTCACTACATGAAAAGCTAGCAATGTCCTTGCAGATGTAAGGATATATGGAACCAGATTATAAACCAGTTAGCATATTTGTAAATAGCAAGAAGAAATCACTAGGAACTGAGAAGCAGAGAAACAAATAAATTAAAATCACTAAAGCTGTCCTAGTTGGATACTGTTGAGATCTCATCTGATGGTATATCTGTTCACAGCTAAAAGATTGCAAGAGTGATAAGCTCCAGTTTAAACTACAAGGAGAAAGGGGCTTGGCAATTCAATTACAAAGTTGACATCAGGTATTTGAAGGCGCTTCAGTAAAAATATAGGACACTATTCAGCGAAGACAAGAAACACAGGCATAAATTAAGACATAAGGTAGAAAAAGCATCAAACAAAGCAAAATCAGCCTATACTAGATCTGACCAACCACCCATCCTACTTCTTCTATGTTCTTGACAGCCCATCTTTGTCTCAGTAGAGTCTTTCAGTGAATTGTTTTCAAATGGGTCCATTCCACGATGGAAAATATCACAATATCATAAAACAATCAATTCAAGTGGAAGTGCAGTGATGTATGCAGCTGAAGCACCCTATCAGACCGGTAGACTTGAACCTTATTCCTACATGACTCGATCAATTCGATCAGGCACTCGCCATCTATTTTCATTGTTCGATTCTTTGACAACACAAAAAAAAAGGAAGTCTGGGGAGAAATGGCAAGAAGATATTGGAATATTAATTTGGAAGAAATGATGGAATCAGGAATTCACATTGGTCATGATCCTAGGAAATGGAATCCTAGAATAGCGCCTTAAACCCCCCACAAAACAAAACAAGCAAATGGGGAATATTTTCATCTATTTTGTATAGTTTTGGTGGCATGGCCGAGCAGTAAGGTGGGGGACTTCTTATTATAGAATGCAGGCATTCATGAACAATCCATTAAATATTAAATAAGAAGGGGAGAGCTTGCACCTTTTATATAAAACTGATCACATATCTGCCTCAAAGAATAATGGTCTCCAGTTCCAGTATCATAATTATCCTCAAAAACAAGATGCTGAAAGCCAGCTTTCAGTGCCTGCTTTACTCTTCCATGAAAGGATTAATTAAGAGAAATCAGCATTAAGCAAACTACGAGGCTAATAGTATACAATAAGGAACAAAAAGTCTTTGTACAATCAAAATCAGTGAAATTGTTAGTACCTTTTCAATTCGTTTTGATGGTCATCAAAAAATACTAGAACTCGGCTGAGATTGGTAATACCATGCTGCTTCATCACATTCCCCCAGTTTACACTACCAAAATCCACAAAATCTTTTCCAGCAAAATATGTGCAGTTTCCATCGACATAAGCAGGTCCCTTTTGTAGGTACTTTGCAGGATGCCGGGGTGAAAGTGAAATGATTTTAGATTCTGGCATTGCTTGCCGCAAAACCCAAGTTGAATGCCCCTTGAAAGCACCACTCTCAATCATTAGATCAGGTTTCAGCCATCGAGTAATGAACCAAAGCCCGAAGCTATGGTCAAAACCCATCCCATACATGTTGTTCTTAATTGGACGAGTTTCATATATTGGTACAAACTCTTCCAAACCCTTGAGTAAATCCTTGGATGTCCATTCAACTGTTTTTCCATGTTTCGATCTGCCTTTTGACAAGGACAAAAATTAAACAATGTAGACCATAAGCGATTAAATATGGCATGCTCAAATTCAAACTCTGACAACATCAACTGATTAATTCAAACAAATCAGGACTTTTATTCATTAAGTTTATTCAACACAATTGAATCCACATTTCATGTGATAACAACAATCAGAGGTAGATAGCAGAAATTAAGAAAAAGAAAGAAGCAAAAGTAAAAAAAAAACAACTGGCACAAAAAAAATTTCACGACAATGAAGACATGTTTACCTAAACTTTAAAGATGATTGTAAATCAAAATAATCCAAAGTTCAATAGACAATACCAAATTATATCCATATCAAGTTTAGAAAACCATGCACCATCTAATTTCATGAATTTAGGATGTGAAAAAACAAAAACAAAAAACCACAAAACTACATCTATTTTTTTGGCAGAAAAATTAAAGCATAAGATGAACTTAAACCAAATCCATCGACAGCTTCAAGATCTATGCATATAATTATACAAAGTATATCAGCCAACCCTGCATCCCACCCACATTACCATTAGAAATACCAGAAAAAACCTCAGCCATAACGATTTGAAATTAAACCAATAAATCAAGATCGCATTTGGACACTTATAAATACCAAAATGCCAGGTTATACTACACAAATACGAACCTTCTTGAAACCACAACAAATTCATGATAAAAAATAATTTGAATGTCAAATTATCCAAAAAAAAAAAAAAAAAAAGAAACCCTTAACTCCAATTATCAACCAAACATTAATAACAACTTTACAGCTCTTAAGATAACAAAAATGTCATATCTTAAGGCCCTGTGTGATCCATTATCAAATCAATTTAACAGCAAATAAAATTTAAAACAAATGGCTACTAAAAGGAACCTAGACCTCTATTTATATTAGCCACCATAACTTAAAATTTTGAGGCTTACCTAATATTAACAGACAATAAAGCCATCTCTCAACATCCCATTTTTAATAAGTCCAGTATAATCCACAATCAAATCAAAATATAAAAAACTTAAAAAAAAAAAAAAGCCACAAGAAATATCAAAAGCATACTAAATTCAAGTAACCCAGATCTGAAAATCACACTAAAATAAAATTAAAAAAATCATAGAAACAGACTTACACCAGGGAACGCCAAGATATCCGAAATCAGATTCCAACTCATCGGGTCGAAAGAGCCCGGGTCCGCCCCGGGAACGCGGATCGTACGGCGAAACACAAACAAGGCCACGAGAGTACTGAAAGATCAAGGAGGCAACAAAGAGGAAGCCAAAGAGAGAGAGGATGAGAGCGGGCGATACGTTACCGATGCGCGAGAGGTACTTGGAGGCTGACAAGGAAATGTGATGGCGTTTGGTCTTGGAGTCGTCGATAGCATCGAACGCAGTGTCGTAGGGTGGAGCAGATAGAGTCTCGGTGTCAGCGGAGGGACGGCGGGAGGAGACGGAGCGGTCGACCATCGCGGCTGTGGTCGTGGAATTGGGAGAGTGAGGGTGACGGAGTGCAGTGGTGCTGTTCATAGTTTGTGTGAGTGTGAACGAAGCTGGGGTTTCTTGCAAATATAAAAAACAATAAAATAAAATACAATTTTTTTTTTGCTTTTCTATTTTCTATTTTTTATTAGTAAAAGTAAAGATGAAATAATGACTTTTAATTTTTATAGAAAGGAGAGAAATTCTTTTATAAATTTTTTATACTGTACTAAAAAAAAATTAAAAGCATATATATATATATATATTTTTTTTTTTATATTTAGAGAAGTTTTAATTTGAAAAATAAAATAAATAATATTACATGATTATGTATAAAATTTCCCATATTTATTGTATTGTAATTTTCTATAAATTATTTAAATTATCAAATTATGAATATATGATGTATGATAGTCCTAAACAAAGTAAATTTTGACACAAATATTTTGTTGTATAAATGATATATTTTTTTTAACCAAGAAAATTTGATTTATGTTTTTTTTAAATCGATAAATATTTTGATGTTAATGGTCTTTAAACAATTTAAATCAAGAATATTTTATTATGAGATCATTCACTACTTAAGTTAACATTTGGAATCATATGGATAATATTATTTACAAAGTTATTGTTATTTTTTCATGAGAGAGGTTTGTTATTTTATCAAAATAAAAATAAAGAGTAATTCAATGTAAGGTAGGGATTTTATGACCCAACTGCAAAGGCACTCATAAATAAGTTTCATTTCTAGAATGGAGATGGGATTAAACTTCCTCTAACTTAATTTTGTTCCATAAATGATGCAGTAATAATAACACCCCACTTGTTATTCTACATGTTTCCCAAAGAAAAACTCTACCTTAAATCTATTGTCTCTCTACATAAATGTGTTAGAGAGGAGTTGGAATTTTATCAGTTTCTTGGTGGAGTCTGTAATGAAAGTTGCTGTTTCAAAACTCCATTAATATGCTTGATCTTTCTGATCGATACCCTTTTCTGGATTCATTAATTTTTGTTATCCCACTTTGGATTTTCCCATCTGCCTTTGTTTTTGCTACTTTTATGTAAGGAAGAACAACTTGACATGATTGCAAAATTTGTAGTGGGAGTCTTGATGGAAATTTGCTAAATTTCCCATCTTTATGCTGAAACCTGAAATATCTGGAAAAAGAATTGTAGTAAACTAGAATAGGCAAATAGTTGAGAGCATCTTCAGATGAGAAACTACAAACATAAATCATATTTTTCTAATAGAATTCATGGCAGGCCCACATTGTACAGACCTGATGTGGTTGAGAGCATCTAGGCAATGGTTTTCTTCTGATGATAATCTTATCGCCAGGGCATTTCCAGACCATGACGGGGATTTTCATTAGCATTATGATGATCCCTCTTCAACAATCGATAAATGGTGTAGCAAACTATACGCAAACCAACAAGAATTGATATGATCACCAGAGCTGATATGGCATAGTCTTTGACAGAGCGAGAACGCTTGCACCCAAAGAAAATCCCTACACATACCATGGCTAAGCATCAACTACTTCAGTCTTAAATGGAGAGGGATATAAGAATTCTCTTAGGTTCCTTGTTTATTGTACAAGTTTCTAGCTGTACGTGCTGCAGACAATAATGCTAACTTAATTGTTGTCTTTTCTGATCCCTTCTTCATCAAGTATGGCATCAAATATCTTAGCCGGTATGAAATTCCTCTGTTTTGGAACTAAAACAAACTACAGAAGAGTTATGAGTATCATTGATAAAAAGTACCATTTAAGACTTATCACTCACCACGGCAAGAAAATGCAGAAAGCAAAAAGCAAAAAGAAGAATTCACATAGGTTACTCAACTTGGAAGTTGGAACCATGATAGCAATCGATACACACAAGTGCCGACGTCCAGTAATGTTACTGGTTTATGGAAAAACAAAAGAATTTCAGGTAACGTAATTGATGTTAAAAAGAATTCAGGTAACTCAAGCAAAATAATAAGAAGTTGCCGGATAGTCTTTTCATGTAACCTTGCCAGTGTCCTCCATGACAACGGTAGTATTGGTGGAGATATATTTCAGGTAACAGCACATTGTTAACGGTGCCAGTATGCTATAACAGCAAGGTTGTTGGAGAGGCCTTTTACCGGATGAGATGTATTTCAGGTAACCTTTTTGGTGTGCTACACAGCAACAGCAATGTCGCTGGTAGGAAACTTCGGTGACAACGGTAATGCTGCTACAGAGGTGTTTATGTTTTGCTACATCGTCACCCGCATAGCAAATAGTCAGGTGATGGTACTGGTGCAGAAAAACCACCCCACCTCAATTCGAATCGAAGACTATGACATTACATTACACCCAAGATGCCCCAGTAGTCAAGAGAGAATTAAAGCCAGGGCACTGACAATCTCAGCTTTAAACAACACAGGTTAGTTGAAAGAGCAAGCAAAACACAACACAGAATCGAACGTTAAGTTGCACCAGGTCTCTCTTGGTAGTCAGGTGCGCCTTTTAACATTTAATTCCTCCAAAAGATGTAATGGAACAAGAATAAACTCGAAAATTCTATTCTTTACCAGAAAATTTCAATTTTTTTTGCTTTTATTCTGCTTCTGTCTTTGAATTTTTGGTATGGTATAGTTCTCATTAGATTTAATTTTATTATTTGTACTGAGTAGACCGTGCACTGAAATTTACAGTCACTTACGTGAAACCAAGGCCCGTTGATTACCTTAAGGTTTCATATTTGCGTTTTTGTTTATACTTTGATTCTGAAGTTAAGTTCTTTATGTAATGGATTGCAATGAGCTTATGCTAGCCATTGAGCTTAATTATGGTTACTCTTTTTGCGTTTTTTAGATGTTATGCTGTATCTTTCTTTGTTTAGTTGATGTATGGAGATAAAACGACAGGAATTTGTTTTGAGATGAAAACAAATGAATGTCATTTGCGGGCTGCTTTTGAGCACTTCGTTTGAATTTCCTTTCTGTTTTGGTTGTGATTTATATGGAATTCATTTAAAAGAAGGGATAGAGAAAATGACAATATTAGTATAAGGAATTTCTTTATTTTTATTTTGTGATGCAGCCGAATTAGAGATTTAGAATTGATTTTTAATATTCTAGAGTTTAATTCTGGGAATTGTGCAAGCTCTGGCTGGTTTGAATTTAATTATTTTACTCATGTTATAGGGAGGCTGTTTTTACTGTAATTTGAGCTGTAATTGCATTGAGTTACCTGTCAGTTTGTAGATTTACTTAAAGACTCTCAAAAATCTATCAGCTTTTTCACCTGGTGTGGCTTTAGATCAAGGATTGAAGTTCTGCAATCTCTTAACTTAAAGGTTTGGAAGAGATTATAATCTTTCTGAGGGACTGTTTCATAATGAGTTTGTAAGTCTGAGTCACTCCCAATGTCGATGATAGTTTAATCCTCTCAATTTGCAGAATGCTCAGTCAAGGGAGTGATAGTTGGGTCAGGTGATGAAAGTCAAATTCAAGAAGTGAGAGTTGGTTCAGAGAATGAAAGTCAAATTCAAGAAGTGCAATGCAGCACATGAAGCAATGTTTCAGATGCTCAACATGCCATTAGGGGAAGAGAGTAGGGAACGTCTGCCTGTAAACCTTTTAAAGACTCAAATAATGGCTATTTTCTTCTTTTATAGTACTTTCCTCCCTCAGGGGATCCATGGTATTTTCCTCCCTCGGGGATCCATGCAGAAAAGAAAATTTGAAGAGGAGATGGGAGACAAGATTATCATTCCATCATCAAGCAGAGATGAATGCAAGGTATGGGAAAAGGTGCCTATTTATTTTTCTTCCTTGTTACCCCGGGCTTATAATCCCTTTGTTTTTTTTTCTTTATTTTCATTAGCTCTTTTCTGACTGATGTATGAAACTGAACTGGATTGTATTGTACAGCAAGAGTAGGACAAGAAAGCTTGATTCATTTAATGCACAAGGCACTTTCAAGCAATACGGATCCGAGGAATGGAGAGAGTATATTATCCACAAAGCTCATCTTTCAGAGAGATTATTTTGTATTTGATAGAAGTGGATATTATCATTGCTTTACTTCAATACTGTTTCCCGAAAATGCAAAAGCAAACTGATTCAAGTTAAAGATGCTTATTTACATATTTTTTGGCTTTTGCTTCCAATTTCTAATCTTCCCCTCTTCTTTAAGTTTCCTAAATGAAATCTACTGCTTAAGTTCTTAGAACCACAACCAAATTAATTATATGGTTAAATGATTCCAAAATATTGCCCAACCAACCCAAATGCTTTGATCTAAAGCTATAATCAGTCACCCTCAAGCTCAACAATGGAAGCAACATGATGAACTTGGACCTTGCATTATTAAACAAGCTGGTCCCAGTTACACATCTTGCTTTCTTATCTATAAAAAAAATGTCATTGTTCTTAACAAGAGACAAAATGAATGGGAGCAAACACTTAGAATTATTTGCAACAACCAAAATAGCATAATGTGTAACAATAATGTCAAATTATACCGATACAACCCAAAGATCAAATCAGTTCTCTTACCTACTTCAGTGATTTTAAAGTTAGGTAAATATAAAATGCTTCAACAGGGAAACTCAAATTAAGGGAAATATAATAGATTAAAGATTGTTGGTAATCAAGGAAGAAAAAATTACCAACCATTGAATCTCGTTGGTATAACTCAAACCAATCTCATCCACACAAATTTCAAGTCTGAAGAAAACCCTGCCAAGAAAATCCATCGTTGGAGATGGTCGGTGCTTTCAGTGGCCCAAAATGAACCGTCGGCTTCCTCACACACTCGTAAATGATAATTTAGGCCTTCATAGATGGACCCAGAACTCCATCTTTGCTCACATGGAATTATCATTGATGGGCGTCCAGACATTTCCATTAAAGCATGCTTGTGACGACTTGATTTGATTAGACTTGCATGGCCGGATATTCATCATATTCTTGACCTCCTTCCTTTTTTTCATTTTTATTCCATTATACATGCAGCCTCTAGAGTTAAATTACATTGTGGACCCTAACTTCTGTTCTAAACGTGCCCATTTGCTTCATTTAATCTTTTATTATTAAAGACACATTACTTTGGGTATAATTTATTATTATATTTGGTAAAATTGATTTATATAAATAATTATTATAAAAATATTGAAATATTAAAATTTATTTTATATAAATTAGTATTGTATTTGACTAAATTAAGATGTGTTATGTTAAAGAGTTTGTTTTGTATTTTTTTAATTTATTATCTATGTTAATAATATATTAATTTTTTTCGTATGATCAAATTATAAAATTAATTATTTTTTATTATTTTAATTGAAAATAAAAACATTTTTGTATTAAAATTTAATAAGTAATGATAAAATTGTAATAATATTAATAATTAATATGACTAATATAAAAGGGTAATCAGATTATCTTTGATATTAATTAATATATTATTTGGTAATCACATCTTTTATTACCAAAAAAATCAAATAAAGAAACTAAACAAGTATATCTATAAAGTTACACATAGAATTACTTATTGAACATTTTATTTATTTTTAATATATTTTTGTTTCATATATGTAAAGAATTTCGCTTTTATTTCTTTGTGAGAAAGGCACGCCAGAAGAGAGAAAAATGTACATACACCTTAAAAATAAATAACTATGCATTGTGATTCTCACGACCATATTTAATATACACCACCTTGTCCCAAAGACCGTATAATAAAATTATCTTTATGGTATCTATGTATATATATGTGTGTGTGTGTGTGTGTGTGTGTGACATAGCCAAGCCATTTGTGCTCTACGACTACAAAATTTTCCCATCTTCATCTTCTCTCTGAATCTCCATCCATCATCAATGGCCATTGCCTTTGGACGCTTTGATGATTCCTTCAGTTTAGGCTCTTTCAAAGCCTATCTCGCTGAGTTTATCTCAACCTTGCTCTTTGTTTTTGCAGGCGTTGGCTCTGTTATCGCTTACAGTAATTAACTTAACTTCTGCCTCCCTTCTCCTTCTGCATGCATGCATTTTCTAAACCTAGATTGAAGTTTCTGGCTTTGTTTTCTAACCTTTTTGTGCGTGACTGTATGTGTTTTGGGTGATAGACAAGTTGACAGCAGATGCGGCTCTTGATCCTGAAGGGTTGGTTGCGATTGCTATTTGCCATGGTTTTGCTCTCTTTGTTGCAGTCGCGGTCGGCGCCAACATCTCCGGTGGCCATGTCAACCCAGCTGTCACCTTCGGATTGGCTCTTGGAGGTCAAATCACCATCCTCACTGGCATCTTCTACTGGATTGCTCAGCTTCTTGGCTCCATTGTTGCCTGCTACCTCCTCAAAGTTGTCACAGGAGGCCTGGTATGCTTCAAAAATCTTATCACAATGTTACGTAAAAACAGCGATCACGATCTACAGTTTCAAACGCTATGAAACTCACCTTAACCATCGTAAAATCTGTTTGTTACAAATAAAATGACAAAAATGACCCTTAAACCTGCAATAATGATATCCATTAGAGATGATTAATTAACTTGGATTATTTTTTTCCCCCCGTGTTTTTTAGCCGGTTCCCATCCACAGTGTTGCAGCTGGAGTTGGAGCCATTGAAGGAGTAGTAATGGAGATCGTCATCACATTTGCTCTAGTTTACACCGTTTATGCCACCGCAGCCGACCCCAAGAAGGGTTCTTTGGGCACAATTGCACCCATAGCCATAGGTTTCATTGTTGGTGCCAACATCTTGGCCGCCGGGCCGTTCTCTGGTGGGTCGATGAACCCAGCCCGCTCCTTCGGGCCTGCAGTGGCCAGCGGCGACTTCCACAACGTCTGGATCTACTGGGTTGGACCTCTCATCGGCGGTGGACTTGCTGGACTGATCTATGGCAATGTGTTCATGCAGTCTGAACATGTGCCATTGTCTAATGATTTTTAAGTTGGTTTGATTGATTGATTTTGTAATAAAAGAAAGAAATGCTAGCTTTTGCCTTTCTTTGTTTTGTCTTTTATTTCAACATTGTTTTTTTCCTTGTTATCAGGTGATGTTGAGGTCCATTATTTGCTTAAATTATTATGAGAATGGATGGAATTAGAAATATGTGTGGCTCTTTTTCTTTTATCTTGTCTATATATTTGTTTGCTTTTATCTTTTTCTTTTTATTTGTTTGCTACCATTTATAGTGATATACATGTAAAATAATAAGGCTTGTGATTTATTATCGCCATCTAATATTAAACTTGAAACCACATTAATACTGATTATCAAATATATTGAATTTATCCAATTTTATTAAATCAAAATTATAATAATTATTTATTGAATATCAATAATCATCCAGATTTATGCCTCTTCTCTCTCAATAATCACCCGTTGATTGTCAACGGTGGGGCTTGGGTTTAAATTGGAAAACAAGGAAGAGAGATGGCCATTGATGACTTGCATTCATTGATGGATTATCAATTTGATGGGTGTTTTGGTGAATGAATTAAAAATGTGAAGGAATTTGAGACGTTAAGGTAAGCAAAGATGGATCGTGGCTCAGCAACTATATACAAACCATGATGGTAGCTACCAATCAAAACATTGTCTCATGCCAATTTCTACTTATTAAAACATTAATTAACATCAGATTTAAATGTCTCATGCTAATTTTAAGAAATTTATAAATTAATTAAAATCGAATTTGAGTGTCCCATGCTAATTTCTATCCATCAAAACATTAATTAGCATCGGATTTGTGTGTCTCATGCTAATTTCAACAAATTAAAATATTAATTAGCATCAAAATTTGTATCCGATATAAATTTCAATAATACTAAAAATTGATTAAAATCGGATTTGAGTGTCACATGCTAATTTCAACAAATCAGAACATTGATTAGCATCAAACACTCAAATTCGATACTAATTTCAACATATACGAAAAATCAATTAGCATTGGATTTGGATGTCCCATGCCAATTTTTACCAATCAAAACATTAATTAGCGTCGGATTTGAGTGTCTCATGCTAATTTTAAGAAATTCATAAATTAATTAGAATCGGATTTAGGTGTCTTATGCTAATTTTAAGAAATTCATAAATTAATTAGAATCGGATTTAGGTGTCTTATGCTAATTTTAAGAAATTCATAAATTAATTATAATCAGATTTGAGTGTCTCATGCTAATTTAAACCAATCGAAACATTAATTAGTATCAGATTTGAGTAGCCACTACTAATTCCAATGAATAAGAATATTAATTAGAATCGGATTTATTATCCGATTCTAATTTCAACAAAACCACCAATCAATTACCATCACATTTAGTGTCCAATGCTAATTCTAACAAATCAAAACATTAATTAGCATCAGATTTTATATTCGATGCAAATTTCAACAAACCCAAAAAATGATTAGCATCGGATTTGAGTGTCTGATGCTAATTTCAACCAATCAAAACATTAATTAGTATCGGATTTGAGTCTCTAATACAAATGTGTATTAAAGTTAGTATCAGATTATGGAGTCAATACTATTTAGAATCGGATTATAACCGATGCTAGAATATAACATTCTTTTCGGATACTGGTCTGAGGTTAATAATTTTTTAATTCTATTTTCAAACTAATCCGATACAAAATAGTATCGGATGAGAGTCGATACTAATTTGTCGATTCTAATAGCAGTTTTTTTTTTTTGTAGTACAGGGAGAGAAGAATATTGGAGCAAAGGGTAATATAGTAAGTATATATTTTATTATATATTTTTGTTAATTGAATTTGATTTTGAGTATAGAAGTATGATTTATACCGTCAAAAAGTAAAAAATGTTTTCAACACAAAATTTAAGTGAAAATATGTAATTCATTTCATAGTGTATAATTCCTACAAAATTATAAAGGTATTTCAAATTCAACTAATAATAATAATAATAATAATAATAATAATAATAATAGTAGTAGGATATTAACCTGATAAAAGAGTTGACCTACTTCGACTAATGGTCAGACTAATTAATTGATAACAAAATTAATAAAATACTTAAATATAAGTTTAATATACTATTCAAAATAATTTTTATTTCGAGTTTTCTTTGAATTTTCGAGTACAATAATTAAAATGAAAGTACTTAAATTCGAATTTTCTTTGAATTTTTTAGAATCCTTCCTTGAAGCCTTATTATTTCTGCTTTGATCAATCTTTGGAATATATTAGACAATGATTATACCAACATAAAATTTCTTAACAATATGATGGAGGGTAGGCTTTCATATATAATTTCAATATTTTATCCCAAAGTGTCACGTTAATTTCAATTTATTCATTAACGTAAACATACTTGACATTCATGTAAGTTTTTCCAATTTATTTCTTCTATCACAAAAACTACAGAGTATCTGAAATTACAAGGCAGCATGTTTGATGTTGTCGGATTTGCAGAAGCTAACGTCACAAGGAACTTCACAATCTAAAAGGCCGGCGGGAGATAAATCCTAAGCAATCACTGTCCACCTTCAGTCAAGCCAACCTCAAGGCCTTCATTTCTTTTCATTAAATATTTTTTTAACTATTTCGCCTGGACGTCCTTTTTTCTCTTCAACTCTTTCGTCTTCTCTTGTTTTTCGCTCTTCTTCTTCCATGGTGTCCTACTCGTCTTTCTGCAGCCTCCCCCACTTTAACTACTCGTAAGCTCCCTCTTATCTCTATATAGATATTGATTATTTTTTAATTGCCTGCAAATGACTGCAGTGATTGATTGTATTCGTATAGAGTTAGACAAATCTTGAACTCAGTTGGATGAGTTTATTTCTAGATTTTTAGAAGTCAAGAACACGGTGTAATTGCAAAATTCTCATTTTCATTTATGGATATTTGAAGTTTTAGTGGAAAATCTTTATCTGGGTTTTCTTTGAGTTATGCATAGTAGAGAGTTAAGACATAAAGTTCAGTTTTTGAAAAATGTATTCGAGGAAAAGTTTACTCTTTTTCTGGTTTGTCTTTTCCAATTAATTTATTTTTTATGTTAGAAATTCTCCCATTATAGAAGTTTGTCATTGGATTGGTCGCATTCTGTTATTGCAGACAATGTTTTGGCTCAGATACCAGGCGCACAATAAACCTGAATGCATTCTACTCCTCAAAGAGTAGCCTTTCACATGAATTTTATATCAAGTACCATACTTCTGCAAGTGGCGTATCGATGAGAGCATTATATTCTACCTTTGCTTAAGATCAAACCAACAGTGAGAATATGGTTCCTATAGCTAAAACTGAAGGCGATGAAATGGAATTTTGTCGGGTGAATTGCCTTGTTTGGGTATTGCATGAATCTGCTAGGAGATTTTTGCTTGCCGTTGAGTCACTTGGATTGGCTGGAAGTAGTCCTGAGCTTGCAATGGCTTGGAATGGGAAGGATGTGAATGGATGGCATTAACGTATTGCTTATAGAGTATGCACACACCACATTGACACTTTATTTTACTCGCCAGAAATATGGTCCCAAGAATTATATATTCTTATGTCACAGATTTTTATATTATTACTTGAATGATTCGGATTCATTTTAATAATGGATACATGCAATGACATGCTTCTGCTCATGCTTCTTGTTATTTTCCTTGAACAACAATTACAGTGATATCTAAGTTGAGTGGGGATGGAGCATTCTTTATGAATTATTAGAAAACATGAGAAAATGAACAAGAATCTTTGACTCGTATGGCTCTTCAGGTAGCAGTTTATGCTTTGTTAAAAGTGGCCATCGAAGTGGAGATTTGCTCTCTTATGATCGTCACAACAATGCAGCTCCTGTTAATGACATGTGAGTGTTTAACCACCAGAGAAGAGACAGATTAAAGTTTTTAAACACCTTTAGATAATTTTCAAAGTTGGTGTTCACTTGTACTATGAAATATTAATTCTGCTGCTCAGATTTAATTGAAAAATCATTGAGTGTAAGGGGCTCAATTGTTCTATGTATTGAGTTTCATTTTGCATATATTATTGAAATGTCAATAAGCTATTACAACTCTTTTTCCTCTATATTTTTCAGCTTGCCACCCAAGAAAAATGCTTTGGGAGAGTACATTGAAAGTCGGGTGAGCATAAGGCATTTAGAATTGGTTCAATTGTTTAGAATAGTGGAATTACCTTGTATTGAAGGATATTTCAGTTCTGAATTAAAGAAGTGGTCTACAGAATATGCAGGAGGTGTTCAAAATCTTTTGCTTTTAGCATACCATTATTATTCCTAAATGCTATACTCCTTTCTTATCAAAACATATATTTGCATTGATATTCAAATAATTTTTTGTTGTGCGTGTGAGCTCATATTCATTCTAGTTTATATCTTTTATTATATGGTTGTAAGAATTTAATCTGAACAAAAAAATTTCAGTGGTGTTGCAGGGATCATTTTGGTAATAAGCTGCTGCGCTGCCGTAGACAAACTGGGTCCTGAGTGCATTTCCCATCCCACTTTTAAAATCTCAATTAAAGATGTTTCAGTAGAGCTAATGAACATTTCATATGGTATTGCATCTGTGGACAAGCTGCATCGCTTAGCAACACAGGCAGGAACTGAACCTGACTTCCTATCCCACTTTGGTAAAAAGGTTTTTCTGGACAAAAACACCGAGGAACTTGAATTTAGGATTGGATTAGCTCATAAGAAGTTGTCAATTGCATTCTACAGAGAAGGCTTACTTTGTGGAACCAAAAATTTACGTCAAAAGGTTGGTATTATACCCTTTACTCCCTAAATTCTGATCATCCTATATAATTATTCTTAAGAATTATTTCTTATATTGTGAAACACTAGGAACTTGCTCAATGCTCATGGTCAATTTGGTCTCTATTTTTGATGCATTTAGACTTTCTTGCATATTGTGCATGTTTACCGAAATCTGTGCAGTTGACTTTAGACAAAAACTTTGACAGGTTCAAGCAGATAGTTTAGCTACTTTAGGATTACATATCTGGGAAGGATGACTAGATTACTCTTGTCACGTAAAGATATATAGGATGTTGATGAGATGGTTAATGACTTCCTCTGGTAAAAATTCCTCATACTTTGGTTGGATCTAGATGTTTCAGCATATCAATATCATACAGATAAATAAGAGTGCAAATACTACTTTCCTGCAGCCATTTCGAGTGTGGTATTCTTTTATTTACCCAGAGTTTTCTTCCATATCAGTGTATCAACACTTCATGGAGGTAAGTTCCTAACAATTTTTTCTAACTTGCATAATGTGAATTATCTTAAACTGCAAAAAAATTATCCTTACAGATAGTAGCTGATGAAATCGGGTGGCTTGACTTTTATGCTTTATTTCCCTCCAAGTGCAATCAAGAGAGAAGGCTCAAACATCATGCTATTCAAGCAGAGAAAGAAATTATTCTATCATATGTTTTCACTGTTTGCTATGACGTGTTCTCTGGGTTTGCTCACTTCTGTCGTTCTACTCAACAAACCTTAGATGCAGAATTGCTAGCCTTCCTACTCTGAACGTAGCCAGAAATATCTTCACTTTCATTAGATTGTCTTGATCTTTTATGTGTAGAAGTGTTCACTTGACTTATAAGGTATGTTGGTGCTGTCAAATTTTCAGCCAAAGTCTGCTTACTATTTGTCTAGATGACTACTGGGCTGCATATGATCGATCAAGGTACATTGGGGGTTTGTAACTGTGCTTTCTGTGATATTTTTTCCTGAATGAAAACACTGAAAGAAATTTATTTTAGTTGCACTGGTGTTGATGTTCCCCAGTAATGGGCTGCTAAAGATTGCAAGAACAGGTGCCTCTGACCACACACCTTCTGTTGTAACCAAAGGCACAATTAAGGTCTCTGCACCACCTGGGGAAAGACAAAAGCACAATGAGTTGGTGACACAGAGATATATGGAGAATAAATCTCAATATCCTTCAAATGTGTGAAAGGTATGGCTTCTGGAATCTTTTTAGGTAGGTTAGATGTTAAGTTTCACCCAACCAAGCTCCCACTCATGAGGAGGCTTGTTAAAAGGGCAAATTAGAGCAACAACAATTGCACATTAAAACGGAGCCTCAACGTATTTTATGGATTCTTTTGTTTTCTCATAATAATTTTGCAATTCCAGGCCAGGAGCTCAGCTGGGGCAGGTGCAGTAGAATTTATGCAGGAAACCAGAACTGGCAAAAGCAATTCCATGCAGGAGAGTTCAATACGGAAATACAGTATCAAGTTGATGTCTACTAGCTTAGTGAGGATGTTGATTCCCTGCTTTTAGTCAATAGGTAGACTACAATAAAATCTAACATTCATTTGACACTACTCCAAATTGAATTGTTGAATAGGATGGATGGATGGGTACTCAATTACTCTTTATAGACATATCATTGTCTCTAGAGTTACTCTTAAAGCAGTTGTGTGGTAACGAGGTTACATTGAGAGAACGGAAGAAGTTGGAAAGAACACTAAATGACATTGCTACACTCATCCCAGTTACAATTCTAATGCTACTTCCTGTAAGCTCCTATTTTATCCTCAACACGCATTTTATGCACATGAAGCAAATAAAATGAAGAAGCAAAGTTTGTAAAAGTAGCATTAACATTTTCTAGAGAGCTGACTGCATCTTCTTGTCTTAACTGTATCTAGGTATCAGCTGTAGGCCATGCTGCAATGCTAGCAGCTATCAAGAAGTATATGCCATCCATGGTAAATCTTGTTTTCTCTTCCAAATACAAAGTTCTTTTCTTTACACCTCTCTTTCTTTCTAATTTTTTTTTTTCTATTACTATTACTAGATCCTTTCTCCATACTTTTCCGACCTTTCCACAATGTTTTAAGTGATTGTTCACATTGACCCAGTTGTCTAATAATTTTGTGCAATAGCTTCTTATTGTTTGCGATATGCACAAAATCATGAAAAGTACTTCACTTTGCCTTCAAAATTTGTAAATATTTGGATGCATTTATATACGCCAATGCCAAGAATTATAATGAAACTCTTTGTATGTACAACTTGTCAGAGTGATCATGTTCATGGACACTTTGATTCAAATGCATTTGCGGATTCTCTTATGATAAATGAATGTTGAGTCTCTAACTTCAGCCATATTGCACAAATAAAAGCCTTTGACAACAAATGTAGAGAACACCTCTAACGAATTGATCCTTTAGATTTAGGAGCTGATATTGTCTTGGCCACCTTCAAAGCCAAAGTCTAAGGTCCGTTTGTTTTTATGCTTGAAGATTGAATGAGATATTTGTACTAATGCTCTGTAAAAATTTACCTATGTATGGGTATACATGTAAAATGCATGATCGTGTGTAGCATGCAGGATAGATGTCATAACCTCGTGAGGCATGAAACTAATGTCCATGCATGGGTGTGCATTCAGGGTGCACAATCATGAATTAGATATTAAAAAACTCATATTTTTTAGTAAGTTATCACCGAAATACAACGATACGACATGAAGGTCATATATCACACTCCAGCAACACGTCTATTAAGTGCAACAACACCTCGTAAAAGCTAATTTGCATGATAACACAAATCAAAACTATCAACTGGATCAATTCAGTTATGTTTCACCAAGCACAACAAGTAATTCAACCAAGCAATGATATAGGATGCAAAACTCAATAATCAACAATATATTTGAGTTCTCATCGATATCAAATTAACCACACTAGTATATTAATCAATTAATATTTATATTTTATATAGAAAAAATGTGAGTAGTTATTTGAAATTTTTTGATTAAATTATACTATTCTAAAAACATATATCTTTAATATTGTTGTCTCTACAAATAAAAAATGTCATTGAAAGGTACCTTCGTTACATATGACATTAACAATAAGCAAATATGTTTAGAAAGATTGATTCTAAAGCATCAACCTCTCAAAGTCAAGATTTTGGAAGTTCACATTTCTAATATCAAAAGTTTAAAATCAGTGCTCCATAAAAAGAGTTTTGAAAGGCCAAAAAGAGATGTAGTTGGTGTCCACAAGGAGAAAAGTTAGAATGTGGCGATGTCAATGTTAAAGATGAAGAGTTCACTGCTTTATCTCCAAGCTTTCCGTTCCTTGAAGATTTGTCGTTGGAAGAGTTTCATTTGCTTGAAGTGGACTGTTAGAATTCTGGTCACATCAAGTGTTTGGCGACCTTTCTATAAAGATTATAAGATGAGTTTCTTAGGATTTCCATTTGAGAACCTGCTAATCAGTGTTAACTAACTTAATTGAACAGTCCACCAGATTAATTTATGAATCCGATCCAATAATTATCAAAATGGTGTATTATTCCCATTTAAAATTTTTATGAGTGAACTACAAGTTCCCACCCAAGGTTTGCCCTTAGAACCCTTTGCTACACCTAATTGACATTAACAACATTTTCCCACTAAATTAAACAAAAATCAGAGTTAGGAAGGCAACTCCTAAACATACCATTTTAGAGCAAAGGAGTTGTTGGCCCCCATAGTTTCTCTAAAGGACAATTTATACTTGTTATCTTTTAAAAATTTAAACATTTACTGATAAAATATTTTTTTATTTAATTTTATGAATATCTTTGATAAAAATAATCGAAATACATTCAATAAAAAAAATTATAATAAAAATATAAATTAATATTTAAATATTAAATTAATAATAAAATAAAATATAAAAAAATTAAAACTAAAATTAAAAAATAAAAACTAATAGTCATCACGATGTTTTCTACAATAGTGACTATTGATTTTTATTTTAAATTTTATATATTTATAAATATTTTTATTTTATTTTTAAAAGTTTTAAAATTTAATTTGTTATTATTTTATACAACTTTATTTTATTATTTTAAAACATTTTTTAATTAAAATATCATAATATTTTTTTAATTATCAAATTTTAATAGCTAATTTTTAAATTTAATTTTGAAAATTCACACGCATGAATTTATTTTTTAGAGGACTACCGACAGCATTAAGTCCCTAAATTTTATTATTATAATTATAAAAAAAGGTACTAAATTACTAATTTCTCCTTTTTAGACTATAATGATGAATTGAGGACAAATTATATTTTACATAAAATACTAACCACAAAAATTGACGATCACAATAGGACTGCAGGAATTTGATCACGTGCGCTGGGAGGACTGACCAAAGTTTCAAACTTAAGCCACAAACGACACGTCGGTGACTCTCCCCTCAAGGAAATTCACCCTTGCCTTTGGTTCTCCCGTACCCAGACTGTCACTTCTCTACATTCACCTCTCTCTCTCTCTAAACAAACAAACAAACAAACCCTAGTTTCAAGCTTACAAACAAACCCTAGTTTCAAGTTTTCAATCAATTATAGCAACAACAGCGTTTCAATTCACCTGATCAATCATTAATTCAATGTTTGTGGATCGATCGCGAAACGCCGTTGTCGTTTTGTCAGAAGTCTGGTGTATTGTCTTTGATTGAATGAAAAGAGATCGAATTGAAGGATAAAGAGAAGGGTTTTTCTTGGGTATTTCATTGATTTTGAGTGCAGGATTTGATTGATCTTCGTGAGTTTTGAAATTCGAGGCTTTTGTTGGAGCTTGATTGGCTTTTGGTCAAGTGGTTCGTGAAATTTTGAATTGAAAGAATGGATTCGAGTCGAAGAGCTGTGGAATCGTATTGGAGATCGAGGATGATCGATGGTGCCACGACAGATGAAGACAAGGTGACGCCTGTGTATAAATTGGAAGAGATTTGTGAGCTTTTGAGATCAGCTCACGTTAGTATTGTTAAGGAGGTTTCTGGGTTTATCTTGAAGAGGCTTGAGCACAAGAGCCCCGTTGTTAAACATAAGGTAATTGCTTTATGTTGTATTTTGTTGCTGATTGTTGTAAATGCATTAAGATTGCGCAAGTTGATGTGTTGGAAGTAATGGTATCCATTATGCATGCATTATTCGTTTTGTAATTTGCATATATATTGTTGTTCAATTTATTAAGATTGTTCCATTTGATGAGTTGGACGTGAGATAAACATGGATGCATTGTAATTTGATGGTCAAGTCAATTTGTCAAACTATTGATAAAGATTCTGTTCCATTTGTTAAATGTGCTGCGTCTTATGGGTTCAATTTCAAGTTTATTCTCTGCTTGGATGCCTAGGAATCGAATGGTGTGAGAACTGATTTTGTAAGTTATTTATGATGTTTGTTTATTTCTGTCATTGAAAATCTTAATCCATATGGACAACCATGTAGAGCCTGAAGGGTAATAATTAAGTTTAATTATGTCATAACGTTCATTCATTATATTGAACTTAATATATTTCATGATATTGTGATTTTGTTGAATCTGTTAGTACTTTTTCTATTACTCATGTTATATTTATGAGCCCTTTTGGAATGATGAACTTGTAGATTTGAATACCATGTTTATGTCTCATTATTAACTCAGATTGCAGATTTATGTTTATTTATATTGCTGAGATATTGCAATTGACACTAATGGTTCTCTAATAATTTTGCAGGCGTTGAGATTGATTAAATATGCAGTGGGAAAGTCTGGTGTGGAGTTCAGGAGGGAAATGCAAAGACATTCTGCGGCTGTTCGTCAGTTGTTTCATTACAAGGGACAGTTGGATCCACTTAAGGGGGATGCCCTAAACAAGGCTGTGCGGGATACTGCTCATGAAACTATATCTGCTATATTCTCCGAAGAAAATAAGCCCGCCCCTCCGCCTGCAGAAGATCTTAACAAGCGAATTCAAGGATTTGGGAATACCAACTTTGACATGCCACCAGAAGATAAGAAATCATTTTTCAGTGAAGTAGTAGGTATTGGAAGTGCATCTATCAAGCAGGGGATAACTAATTTCACTCAAGGCCATTCACTAAAAAAGAATGATAATGGAAGTTATAGAAGTCCAAATCTTCGAAGGTCATTGACTATAGAGAATGAATATCAAGACAAATATGAACCAGTTGAATTGAGCAACGAAACTAAAGCTGGTCTTGGAATTTCAAAAAATGTGTCTGGACCTTGGAATCAGGAATCAAGAGTAATGAAGGAAGACAAGTTAAATGGTGACTCAAGCACAAGTTATGCTGAGAACAAAACTCGTGAAGAGATGTTGTTGGAGACCATTGTGACATCTGGTGGTGTACGCCTCCAACCAACTCGAGATGCCATTCAGGTTTTCCTTGTCGAGGCTGCAAAGTTGGATGCATTGGCTTTGAGTCGGGCCCTTGAATTGAAGCTTCAGTCTCCATTGTGGCAGGCATGTGCTTTTATTTGATTTGTTGGCTGTAATATAAACTCCAGGTTGCCTCCTCCAACTCAAGTAAAAAATATAGGCACATTTATTCACTCAAAATTCAATTTGATCTATCTGTCATATTGTGTCCAGGTGTTTATTAATGTCATTCTCTCTAGAATTTTAACAAGATCCAGTGTAGAAATTCTTTAATTTTCCTGAATTGTTCTTTTTTCAGGTCCGAATGAAAGCTGTCTGTGTCCTTGAGTCAATATTGAGGAAAAAAGATGATGAAAAATTTTTAATTATAGCTTCATACTTCAGCGAGAATAACGAGGCTGTGATTGGATGTTCAGAATCACCTCAAACTTCACTTAGGGAAAAGGCTAATAAGGTAAACCTGGCTTCTCTTAAATGATTCTGAGGTTCTCCAGTTAGTCTCTTGGAGGAAAGAGGGGAGTGAGGTCAGAGTGGCTAATAAAAGATAAATAGTGTTTTCATATGAAGGACCAAACTCAATTATCAATTTTTTTATGAGCATATCATTATACAACTTCTTTTAGAACATTTTATTTTCATGTGTTCTGAATTATAATGGACACCTTAGTCACCATCACATGGACCAGATGAGTTTTGTGTCATAGATAAAACCTTGTCTACATTCTGTCACAATGTTAGGATGTGTTATAATGATTTCCTCAATAATCTAGCTTCTGTAATGTACAGGATGCAGTGTTAACAATAATTATATATTCAAGTCTCCCACGATCATTAAGTTTTTATTATGCTACAACACATGTAAACTAGTTTAATTATATTGTGACAAGTAAAATTCTGTTTGTTTTTATTAGGCTGCAGCACTGTTAGTATATACATTATGTAGAATTGTCTGTGAATTAAATTGTGTGTATGTCATAGTTAACATTAATATAAGTCTTTCCCTAACAGGTGCTGAGCCTTCTTGGTGGAGAGCTTGCAGGAGGTTTTGTAGGTGGTTCAGATAGGTCGGTGAAGGCTGAGACCCTTGCTGCTGTTCAGATGCCTGACTTAATAGACACAGGTTATTCAGATGATTACAATGGAATAGATAATTCTATGAAGAATCCAAGTGATGAAGGCACTGGGAAACTGACATCTCCAGCCCCTCTAATCGATGATCTCTTTGGAGAGAGTTCAGGTGCTGCTGTGAACACCAGTGAACAAAATAATGATGATGACCCCTTTGCAGATGTCTCATTTCACACCAATGAGAGTCGAGAGAATGCAGAAGATCTCTTTTCTGGGATGACTGTTGATGATAAGCCATGCGTTAATGAAAATCTTGGCATAGCTGATCAAAAGGGACCTGAACTATTTGATATCTTTGGCTCAAACTCTGAAATTCTGCTAAAGCAAGAAAATCAGAAAAATGATGTTAATGACTTAATGGCTGGCTTATCCATTAAGGAAAATTTGCCAAATTCAGAGCAGAAAGGAGATTCTTTCATGGCACCACCTGAACATATCTTTTCAGATCTGAGCAGTAAATCTAGTTATCAGACTTCTGGCAATGCATTTAGCAACCTACTTGGTGCCCAAACAGCTGGGATGAGTGCAAATCCAGTGCTTCCCTTTGGTGCTATGCCATATAACATTCCTCCTGGCATGATGTTCAGTCCCGCTATTGCTTCTCAACCAATAAATTATGGTGCCATGGGGAGTTTGTTTGCTCAGCAGCAGTTCCTTGCTACAATGTCTACCTTTCAACAGCTTGGTAACCTGAATGCTCAAAATGCTGGTGGCAGTCATGTGATTGGAACTAATGGAGGCTATTCTTCACCACTACCAGATATATTCCAACCAAATTTTGCAGCTCCAACTCCTACTCCAATGAACAATTCGAAGAAAGAGGAAACCAGAGCATTCGATTTTATCTCTGTAAGTTTATTCTGGGTAGTTGATCTTTCATTTTTAGTTTTCATAGTAATCTCCTTTCTTGATGTTAAGCTTACAGTTTTAAAATTTGAGAGTTATTACTTATATATTTCTTAAAGTTATCGTAATATTAATGGTGCTTGAGTTTGTTTTTGAAATTGGATTTTAATCTATACAAACATCTTTTGGTACACAGTTGTAAAGCAAGATTTGTCTTGTTTATTTTGTAAATTTGATCTTTGTTGCAAGTCTACAGCAGTCACACTGTATTTGAAATTTACTGTTTTCCCGTTGCATATTTTAAATTTTCAATGCATTCTCTTTAGAAATTGAATCTTGCTTAATTGACCTCTTTAAGTTGTATTCTGAAGTGATATGATAATCCCTGATAATGTTGTGAATTGTGTCTGTCATGTAGGACCATCTTGCTGCAGCACGTGATCCAAAGAGAGTTTCTTAAAGTTTTGGGTAAAATTGATACTGAAGAGGCTTATATATACGAGGAGGGTAGATCAAAAGCAAGTTGTCTATCTTACACCCAAGATGGTTCTACATTTTTTCGCAATAATGGAGTTGTGGCTGAAAGTGCCCAGAATAGAATTAGCTTATTTATTGTTTGTACTTGAGTTGAAGAAAAAGAATGAGAATTCATGTGCAGTTAGATCATTTATAGTTTGTTTTTAAATTTGTACGCTGATTTCATGCTATTCCATTGTAATGAATCTGTAGAATTTTTTCTCCCTGCATCTCTTTTCGTTTGTTTCACACATAAACATAAGTAATGCTAATCTTGTGATGAGTACACCTGGGATAGAATAGAATAGTCAGTAACAAAAATCAATATATTGTTGTCTATTTTGTCTTAAGATATTGTGGCCTAGTGAAATGTATCTTGTTGGTTTGTCATTTTCATAGAAATTGTAAAGCTTAGAAAGTTTGAGGCAGATGCCATTGTTGAGCTCGTTTTTGCGATGAGGTTTGATTGGCTTGTGACTCTAGAGCCCCTTTCCCTGGTTTGTCTGGAATGAATGCTTCCATTTTTGGGGGTGGGAAATGAATTTGAAGGGTATCTGAAAGCAAGTACAGTTTAAGGGAATCATAGGACTACCTTTTAAAGGTGGAAATTAAGCTGTCAAAATGATCAATCTAACATTTTTGGTTTGTTGCAAGTCAAGTCAAATTCGATCAATTGGTGAAGATTACTGTAAGAGAAAACAGAAAAATGCCGGAAAAGATTACTCTTATCTTTAAAAAGCAATTTGAAGTATGGAAGAACTTTAGGGAGCGCTGGTAAATCCGATAGATTGATACGCATCATACCAAAAGCTATGCAAGCGTACATACTGCAGGAATCTTTGGATATCTTTAGCTGAAATGTGTGAGAACAATACGGTAAGCGCCTGACCCGACTTCAATGGCTTCTTTGGTTGTGCTGTGTTTTTAGCTACAGCATGCTCCGCCATGCCATCTTCAAAGGTTGCCTGCAACATGATAAACTGACCACAATCAACAGCTGAAAAGTCATCACCTAGTACCCTAAATCTATATCAAGTTTAAAAATCATAGATTGTATAACGTGATGTTGAAACATGTCAATTTAGCAAGCATTGCATCACCCATTTAGAGGTTGAAATTGGATTTTATAACTTGCCTTGTAGATGGCCTTACAAGGGTGGTTTGAGTGATGACATAAATGACTTACAGACATATAATACCCTATACAACATGTATCACTTTGCCCACGTTATTGCTTTTATATCTTGCATTCAAAACAAAACCAAATGCCTCTTGACGATGCACAACAAGAATGATAATCAAGATTTTTGTTGAAATTATGTATTAAATTTTATCTCACATTGTTTGTTTAAGAAAAATTTTTAAGAATCTTTTTTCGCTCATTGTTTATTTTAAAGATTTGTAAGTCTTTTTCTTATAAAAAATTGTTTTGTTTTTAAATAAAATTACCTATAGAATAACAATAAACTATTAAATAGTGTAATTTGATGTTTTGAGATTCAATAGTTAAAATAATTTTTATGAATTTTTTTATTAAAAAATACCTTATAATTTGTAAGAAGTTCTGTGATTTTTTTTGTTGTTTGAAAATCACGTATATGTAATAATTAAATGATTATTGGACTGCTTTTTTTTTAAAGTAAACAAAACTAAATATTTGTATATTTTCTTTCTAACCGCGTTTTGTTTTATTTTTATGGACTTTGGTGTTGCGTTTGTAACAATTTTCGACCATCCTTTGGCTTTCCTCTGGCTTTATTAGCAATGAAAAAGGAGGAGAATTATCAAATAAGATTCTGACTCAGTATGTAGTTGCATTTTCATGGTTCAGATCCTCTTTATTGCTAGTATTTCCCTGAGCCGAAGGATCCTTGTACATTTCACTATTGAGCTCAAAATCAATCTATGAAGATTCTATAGAGAATGAACAAGCCACAATAATAAACGGTCACTTCAAAAGACTAAAATAATAGGAAAATGATGGAAAACCTTGTAGCTAAAGTAACACGTAGTAAAAGTTTCTAAGTCGCCATCTTCTTTTTCAGTTGTCCCCGGAAGAAAAATCTCCATGTCATCTTTCCTTACATCACATTCTTCAAACTAGCAAGTCTGTTCCCATCCAACCATGGCTTTTCAGGCACATGAGAGATCGTCTCTTTTGTTTCCAGATGTTCTTGTAAGATCTGGCTAACATGTTGTGCAGCATCTACAATCTGGAATTTTGTAGTTCATCCATTAATTCTGAGGGAGCCACAAGACTTGGAATATTTGTTCTATCAATTCCAAGTTGAGAATGAGGAAGCAGAGTGAACTGTTTCAAGTGTAGAACACTATTCGGGTACTCTAAAAATAAACTAAGCACTATTTCATCAATGAAAGCATGGTGTTGAGGGCGAATAAGTTATTCAGACTATTTTTTCCTTTTTTTTCCCTCTTCCTTCTCTTCCCCTTATGCTTCTTCCTTCACATTTGTTTCTTTTCGAGTCATCTTCCCCAACTTTTCCACCAAATCAACTCTTCACACGATTTTCAGTCGCCGATTCAACTCTCCTATCATTTTTTTAACAAAACTGATACTTACTATAAATACATATAATATTTTATTCTTGTTAATAAAGAGGTCTGAAGGGGAAGTGTCCTGAGTATGCATTCCAGTCCCCAAAATTTGAAATTAAAAAACAAAAAAAATCCAAAGCACCCAAATAACAAGCCAATATGAAATCTTCAATTTTCTGTCTAGTAAAAACTCGAGAACTCAAAGCCTCCTCAGAAAAGCAAAAATTCCAAAAACTACATTAAATTGACCTCATTTCCAGTAACACCGCAAAAAACTAACTCAAACCCAGTCCCCTGAATCCAAAACAAACAAGCTGTAGCAAGCAAAAACGAGAATGCACTAAACCCAAATTACAAACTAAGTAGGAACCTAAGTCAGTCTTTAACCAGACACGTTAAACTCAGGAACAAAATCGAACCCGGTTCATAAAAGCGGACAACTGAACAAAACCCACAAAGCCAAAAAATACGCGCACAAAAAAATAAATTACCTGGAAAGATGAAATAGTATCGGTGGGGTTAAGCTTTTTGGGAACTTTGCGCTGAGAATTCTTATTAGGTTTATCAATACAACCTTTTCCGTCAAACCTATTTTTTCTCAAACCTAAAAGTGGACTCATTTTACTCTCTTGCATTGCATTGCAACAACTCTTATGGTGATTTTCTATGCAGTTAGTTCTTTGACTGTTTCACAATTTGTTTACTGATTGCGTTGCATTCCATTGTAATGAATGTGTGAAGTGTTTTCAACCTCGTTTTTTTTTCTCAGGTTTTGCTCCCCCATAAACACAAATGTGCTTATCTTGTGATAGACGGCAACTGGGCAGCAGAGTGACGCTATTAGCTGCGATCAAATTAAGCACGCACTGCATTCGCTATTAACTGCAAATTCTTCCACACGACAGATTTAGGTCATTTTCATAAACTCCAAAGCTTCAAAGGTGAGTGACGTATCATTTTCTCGGATGGCGTTTGATTGGCTCGGCTCAATAGCTCCTCGTGTGAGACATTAAAATTAAGAGGGGAAAATAAAATAATAAACCATAATTAAATGTCGCTAAAACAAATTAATCGTATCATATTAGAGTTAAGCTCCAATAAATACATTTTCCAATTTTAATGTTAATACACTATTACTATATTTTACATGCTTAAATTGTATTTTCCCTTGTTAGTTTGTTAATGCACAGTTTATATTTTATAAGGTAACATTATATTTCATAAACTTTTATAAATATTTGAAACCTTTTAAAACTTGTAGCATCTTCTATTATAGTGTTCGTATGCACGATACCACATGCATGAATACGATTTGTGCTTTTAAGTTTGTGTGTTATACGATTTAAGAAGAATTCAAAACTTTTTAAAATTACTACTTAAGTTTGTTTGTAAGTTTTCACATTTTCAATCCGTTTTTTGAATAAAGGTTTTATTTTTATGTTTTTAAAAGCAAAATTAGTATCTAAAATGCAATAACATTAGTATATATTTTCATATTTCTAAAAAAATATTGATATATAAAATGAAAGAGGAGTGTATTAACATTAAAATTTAAAAATGTAATCATTTAGACTTATCGTTAATATGGTATGATTATACTGTTTTAAACCCATTTAATTTTGATTGATTATTTTATTTTTCCAACTAACAAAGGGTCAATGGAGCTAATCTACTCGCAGGAACATTTAGTGGTCAATACGCTTGTGTAAGAGAATTGTATATTAAAAAGATGAAATTAGATGGGTCTTAAAAAACTAGTACAGTCAAAGGGAATCATAACAAATCACTCTAATCAATCAATTATTGTTTATTAAGAAGCTACACGTACGTCATTAACAACATCATCTGACTCATCAATAGGCATCTCATTTTTAAATAGCAATTTAAAGTATGGAAGAACTTTTGGGAGAACAGGCAAATCTACTAGGTTAATACTCATCAAATCAAAAGCTATGCATGTTTTATGCGTGTATGCCTCGTCCACTACAGGAATCTTTGGGTATCTTTGGCTGAAGTGCGTGAGAACAATCCGATAGGCACCTGACCCAACTTCAATGGCTTCTTTTGTTGTGCTGTGGTTTCTTGCTATAGCTTCCTCCAACATACCATCCTCAAAGGTCGCCTGCAACATGATAAACAGTACACTCAGCAGTCATTTCTGAGAGTAACCCCAATTAGAAGCTGAATAGTCATCGCCTAGGACCCTAAATCTTGTACACAGAAAAACATCATGATGTGTCTTTGATTTAACAGGAGAATCTAATAGCTAAGTTCATTTCTAAATTCTTTATGAAGCCCTTGGGATTTTTGACTAGCATATCCAAATCTAATGTTAAAAAAGTAAGTCACTGCTATACATAAACTTCGTACCAGAATAAGGGATTATATAATGCAGGGTTGACAAAATTCAATTGGCAACATTGCATTAACAATTAGAAACTCAAAATTAACTAGATAACTTGCCTCGTGTATAAGAACTGTTGCTCCCCTGGATGCTTTAATTAACTCCTGGCAGGGCCTGGTATCACCTGAATATACAATCTTCCACCCATGTATTAATTTTCCCACACTATTTAATCTTTCGGCTGCCTTCAAAACAATACCAAATGCCTGGGGACAGTGCACAACAGGAAAACTAACCAAGGCCTCCAACCCTGCCTCACTGAGCACTTTCTTCAGGCTCTTTAGCAATGGAAAAGCAGTGCTGTTATCAACTGGACTTGCTGGTCTCTTCCAAAAACTTTGCATTCGGCTTCCTTTAGCAAATAGATTTGATTCAGTATGAAGCACATTTTTATGGTTCAGATTCTCATTATCATTAGAACTTCCTTGACTTGAGGGATCCTTATTTGATTCATCATTGCACTCAAAATCATTCCATGAAGCTTCTGTAGTGTACTTACAATTAAGGAACTGCATATCTAGATCTTCAAGTCTTTGATATGCATCTAAAAATCTCTTCAGTTGTGCCGGGCCAACAACAAGCAAAGGCTCATGAGACACTCCTTTCAAAAGATCACGTCGAAGAGCAAGAATTCTTGCCAAGCCAGCATGGTGATCAGCATGAATATGAGAAATCCAAATACACCTTAAATTCCTCACAGCATTGTCAGCACCCTCTACACCATATCTGTACTCAAACAGTCATGCAACATTGATAAGCTTTGTCACCTCAAAAGAATAAAATATCAAGAAAACAATGGCAAACCTTGCAGCAAAAGTATCTGAGTTGTTACCTTCTTTTCAGCTGTCCCAACGTTCCTTCCCCACAATCTAAGAGCAAGCCTCCTTTAGAAAAAAGATTAATATGGATTGAACTAACATTCCGATATTTAGAAGGCTGCTGTGAACCAGTCCCCAGAAAAACAATCTCCAGGTCATCCTTCCTTGCATTTTCTAAACAACTAGGATGTCTATTCTCATCCAACCACGGCTCCTCAATCATTAATTCATTTTCCTGCACAGGAGATAATGTCTCTTTGGTTCCTGTAGGCTTTTGCCACAATTGGCCGACACGTTGCGCAGCATCGACAATCTCTGGAATCTCAGAAAGTAACTCATCCATTATTTGAGAGGGAGCGACCAGAGTCGGGATATTTGTTCTATCAAATCCAAGATGAGAATGAGGACGCAGAGTGAACTGTTTAACAACAAAAAAGCCAATTTTTATGAAGGGAATGGGGGTTGGTCTAAAATGAAAAGAGTAAGTATCATTAAATTCCAGAAAGAACATTAAGCTGTGCCAGTACTGAAACAGAAGAAGAATGGCCCAGAATACTTTGAGCAAAAATGAAACAGAGAGTCATGATTCAACTAAGGTTTTTTCATTCCAATTTTTTAAGAAACTGAACAGAATACCTTGATAGTATTTTTATAATATGTCACTGAATAAGTTAAATGTAGATTGCAAAAAGAATTCAGTGACGCAACTTCAACATGGTATTGTTACGAGATCAAAAATAATAACACCACTCATTAAACTAGACATGATGCAGGATATTGAGTACACTTAAATTAAATGTTAAAGAAAAATCTGATTTCCTTGTTTACTAAAGATTTAAGGAATTGGTGAAATACTTTTTGTCAGAAAAATGAAGACAAGGTTACATCTAAATAAACAAACCACTACATTAAGTAAAGAAAGCATGAAAGCACAGTGTTGAGAAAGAATAACCCACTACAATGAAATTCTAAGATAAACCAAAGAAAATTTGTTAATACCTTGAGGAGATTTTCAGCAGAAATACTTTCAGAAGGCATTGAATCAGGATCCTATAAAAATGAAGCAAAATCAATTACTCAGTTGCCCCTCAACTATTTCAATTGGTAACTATAAACTTTTAACAATCCAAAATATCATCTCATGGCACTAGAACATACCTTGCTAGCACTAGAGTCTGTTGTGGAATTATTAAGGTGCTGAAAAGTCAAGAAACCTGAAGCCGGAAATAATTGTGGGCACAGGTAATTAAGTCGCGATGCTATTCTTGCACTGGATTTTAGAATTGGAATCTCCACATTCTTCCTACAAACATCATGAAGGAGGAATCAGCAATCAAAAAGGAGCAGAAACCAGTACTCCTTTCAAAGAAGGAACAATGTCAAGAAAGCAACCTACATTTCATGTCCAGCCATAATATGTTGGGCTGAACCAAATCTCTTCATCCACTTAAGGTAATCGGGTGTAGCTGCGATAGAAGTAGGAGTTAAATGAATAATACAATTCACAGTCTTGGCACATTCTTGTGAGCAATCTGCATAGTAACTACTGAGAGATTCCACAGACAACAAATCCAGTACATGGGCTTCTGTTGGGCAGTCAACAAGGAGTACAACGGGACCAGGAACAGATGGGTCCATTACATCACATGGATGAACCTAAATAATATGAAAATAAACAATGGAAAAATATGTGTTCAGCCACTAATTTTGGTTACATCAAAAGTAAATTAGAGAAACATAGTTTTCCCCTCGTTAATTAGCTTTGAAACCCACCATGATGTCTTTGTGATCTGACTTGACAGACTTCCCAGATTTCAGCTCACTAAATTTTGGCCCCGGTTTCAAGCCAAGAGCCACAGCCTTATTTGGATCAAATTTTCCCATGAGTTCAGGCAATTCACAAACATATATCACAGACATCTCACCAGGCTTTACTACTGATCCTTGCAAGCAATTTGGTTTTAAAAGAAGGGCAGAAATTTTAACAATCTCATTATCAACAAGAACAATGGGGACGGTCAACTTTGTTAAATCAGTTAGAGCAGCATCAGAGGATGGAGATGTCCCAAAGCTCCGTGCATGAACCATGGCATCACGTCGAATGAAAGACTTCAGTGCATCAACCAAATACTTGAGGTCTGAAGGACCCCATACATTGACCTTTAATCAAACAAATGAAAATTTTAGATAAAGGTGAGTCACCACCAAGTCAGTCCAAATCTTAGTTAAAATTATCAAGAAGAAATCCAGTTATACATGAAGTCAGAGGCTGATACTCACAGACATTCCTTCTTCAGCCAAAGTCAAAAGTAGACCTATGAGGTAAAGTAAAAAATCAGCTAGTCATCTCTTTGTTTGAGCAGTCCTAATACTAGTTTATAATAGTAAAGCTTAAAACATTACCCAGAACTTGTAATAATATGTTTATGCTAGCATAAAGAATGGATACATCATAATTTCTCTATCAGGATACTAACCTGGAAGTCCACCTGCCGTCTCTGAGCAAACACGAGAAAGAAAAATGTGATCTACCTGAAGAAAGATTCGTCATATCAGTAACTCTTGCACTGGACAATTTTCAAAAACTGAACGTAAACAAAACTTGGAAATATATATTTGAATGGGAAAACAGAGAATATAAAGTCTTTTTTTTTTTTTTTTTTTTGCGATATTTCTTCTTACCTTTGATAATTTAATCTTATGCTCAGTACAGAATCGTTGCAATCCCTGCAATAGAAGTAGTGCATCAAGTAACAATAACTTGATAGGTTCTCATTTCTAGAAGACTCACCTAAAATGATATACATCTCTCTAGCAATTATATACCATTGTTTCAAAATAACTTCCTCATCAAGGACATGTTATCTAAATAATAGGCAATTAGAATTGAATTAATACATTCAGGAACAAAATTTACCTCTCCAGCATTAAAAATAAATCTTTGCTTGTCAAAGAAGAGCAAGACTGAAGAAGAAGTGTCCTGAGTATCCATTCCAGTTCCCAAAATCTATAATAAAAAAAAATTCATTAATACCATATCACAAGCCAACAAGATAGCTTAAATTATATTTCCAATAACAACTCAATAAATGAACCATCCAGCGAAACCATAATTGAACAACTCCACTAAAGCCAAAAACAACCAATATATTCACCTACATTTCCAATAACACCCCATAAATACAAAATCTCACATGAACGTAGTGCATAAAATCCATAATCAAACAAACTACAAAGAACCAGAAAACATAATGTAGTAAGCCTCAATACACTAAAACCCATCAAGCCAAGAACGACACAAAAAAAATGAACTTTTAACTCAATCTTTAAACACACACGTTAAACCAAAAAACTAGACTAAACCCAGTTCTCGAAAACGCAAAATAAACAAACTAAACATTCATTACCTGTACATACGAAATAGTATTAGTAGGGTTAAGCCTACGAACTTTAAGCTGAGGATTCTTCCTAGGCTTATCACCACCATCTTTTCCCTCAGCCCTTCTTTTATTAAACCCATAAGAGGGTTCATTCTCACTATCTTGCATTGGAGCGACCCTTTTCTTGTCTGTGCTTTTGTTCCGTTTTTGAAGATTGAGGTTACGTTGCGGGGCGGGGGTGGAAGGGTGTGATTTGTTGGAGTAGGAGAGGACGGTGAAGAAAGAGCGTCGGGGCCTGGTGGGGTTACAACCAAGAGGTAGAGAGAGTTTGAGAGGAGAGGGGAGGAGAAGGCGGAGGCGGAGGTTCGAGGTTATAGAAAGCATTTGAAGAATGAAGTGGGTTTGTGTTGAGGGTTTAAGGGGGGAGAAACGGAGAGAATCGAGAAACTGGTTGATATTTGGGTTCTTTTTTTTATGAGGGTTACTATTACAATCAATCATAAATCGAGGGCTATAAAATAACCAACTTTTAAGGATTCACCTTTTATGATTAACAGATTGTAAACTAACAAAAATACCCCCTATAGAGGCCCAATTTTGGAGAAAATGTTCAGTCAATTCGACTGCATAAAACTATTTTTCCCCTGAAATTTAGTGAATTTCCAGTGAAAAGAGATAAAAATGGGTCACCACCACAGGGTTGCCCGCAGCTAAAAACCCAAAAAACAAGTCTCCTCTCATCCACCATCTACAATGGTAAGTTGTTTACTCTTTTGAATGCTCCTTGGTGTCTAAGTGCACCTCTTACAAGAGAGAAGGCTGTCAATGTTTGACAAGAAGCCCCTGGTTGGTCAAGTCATGGTCTGTCATTGGCTCGTCTTCTTTTTTTTTTTTGGTTGATATAATTTTGCTTGCCATTTTGGGCCTGAAATCCAGCCCTTGGTAAACCATTTCAGATAAGATAAATAAAAGCTACCACCCATTCATATATCCACCTGCTACAAAAAGACACTATCTTAATAATTAAAGTTCTTACAGCACACAGTTTCATCTTCAAAGTATCTCAAATGGGAAGTCTTCAGGTTAACCCTTACAGATTGCCTTCTCATTCTGTGCCTTGCAACCTTCATTATGATTCCAGCAACTGCAAAAACCTCAAATTCTCCAAACATTATGGCTTCTCTAGAGGCAAAATCAGAGCCACGGCAACCATACCAGATAGTGACTCCCAGTCAAATGCTAATGAAGAACCTGCAGTAGTCAATTTTGTATTTGTTCATGTAATTTTTAATGATTCGATATATGCAATTAGTCTAAAAATGGTCTGATTATGTTTCTGAATTGTATATGGTACATGAATTAATAGCAATTTAACTGCGTGTTGCTGGGTTGTTTCAGTCTGTGTTGCTCCCGGATGGCACCCCAGATACGCATTTCAGAACAGCCCGTGGAGGGCAGAAGCTTAGGAATATAATGCTGGATGGGAACCTTGATTTGTATGGACCATACGTAAGTTTCTGTCCCTCGCTAATGTAAATGTGTTTTCTTCGTAGTTTTCTTTGAAATTTCCATAATATAGCTTCATTTATGTGCTCATATTTTCAGGCTAGACCTCTGCTGAACTGTGGGGGAGGAGGAACCTGTGGTACTTGTATGGTGGAGGTGAATTTTACTACTGCGAAACTTTTTTCATGAACGGACCTGTTAGAGCCGAGACTCAAAAACAAAAATCAATAATTTTGTTTAGCTTTTGATATAAGCAGGATTAGCAGAACAAATTTGGAAGTGTTAATGGCTCAAGTTCTTCTTGACCATTTCCAGGGCTCTTATAGTGTTGTTAGCAGGGATGAATATACATTCTCTGACCTGATAAATCTTTGATCTGTTTGAAGGTTATTCAAGGAAAGGAGCTGCTAAGCCCTCGAACTGACAAAGAGAAGGAAAAGCTGAAGAGGGTAATAACAATTTCAGGGCAATATTTCATTATCAAATGCATATGTTGATGAGGTGAAAATAATTGTTTGAAGTTTATGCAGAAACCAAAGAACTGGAGATTGGCCTGCCAAACCACTGTTGGAACTCCTGAATCTACTGGGCTGGTCTGTAATTTTTCTTCTTGCACATTGTTTTGGTTTTCAATTGAACATATATTTTAATGGAGGAGCCATTGTACTGAAATTGGGCGAACTGCTATCGTATTTGCTACAGGTTGTCGTCCAGCAACTTCCTGAATGGAAAGGACATGAATGGACATATAAAAAAGTTCTGCCTTCAGAGACGTCCCAATAACTAATTTTGTGTATTATGTAATATAAACCATAACAACTGTTTCAAATCTAATACTAAGATAGTGAGAACCTTTCTTGTACCAATGTTGTCATGAAGGTGTTCAATAATGATACTGCCCCTGGAAAGTATATTGTTAAAGAGACATTCACTGCATGAAGATTATGGACTCCACAACATTTACAATGTTATCAAGATATTTGTGCAGCTTTCAGTATTTCAATAAAAGTTGATGGTCATTCGGTTGCCGGCTTAAATGCATATGAACTAAAATACTAAACGTTTCTGTATCTTCTCACATATTCTATTTTCTAAAAATTTCCAAGTCATGTTCTTCCGTGAATCCAAGTTCAGATAAATCTTGTTTTCTCATCAGGTTCCTGCAGAAGACCAATGTAAGATATTACTGGTATACAATAACTCTTCTACCTCAAGTAATAAATCATGAGAAAAAGAATAAATATATCATCCTTCTCACTTGATAATATATATGAAAAACACATTTATCTTAGATCAATACGTTGCATTTTTCTTAGATGTCCTTCAGGAAAGAAAAGATATAAAGTAGTGGATTTTAAGATAAATTTTTAAATCCCGAGAAATTGTTTTCTATGAAAATTTATTTCCAAATGGAAGACAGGCCTAAAGGATTCCATAAAAATCTCTCTCAATTACTCCAACCTTTCCCTGGAAAAAACCTCCAAGGAAACTGAAGGAAATAATCTTGAAAATAAGCCCAACAACCAACAGAGTGAAGTAAATGAACAAAGTGAGGAAAACATCACCGAAAACAATGAAGAGAATGTTGTTGAAACAAACTTGGAAATAAATGGAACGCCCCAACGGGAAAGAAGACCGCCAAGGGACTTGTAAGATTACGTGTGTAACTTGGCCAAAGGACCTATTCCCACCCATAGTTTGAGGTGATGGCAAAGTCCCACCCACTAATTTTAAAAGTCCAGATTTTTACCCTTTAACCAAATTTAATATTAAATATAATAGTAAACAATAAAAATCCAAAAATCTTTTTACCCTTTTAATATTTAAATTTTATAAAATAATAAAATAAATTTATTTAAAATTTAAAAAAAATTAAAATAGTCATCGCCGTCGGTATTGACGACAGTGGCCACTGAAAACTGAATCAGGTGGTCGTTTCTGACCACTTGGTTCTAAGAGAGGCCAAATCTAGTTTTCCCGTTCAGTGAAGGTGGTCAGATCTAGCCATCTCCGTCAGATGTGGCCACCGAAAATAGTCGATATTGGTTACAACAATCGTTTCTGATAATTTTTTCTGGTGGAGGAGACTAGATCTGGCCTCCCCTGAAACTGGATGGTTGGAGACGGCCACCTGGTTCAGTTTTCAACGACCACCACTGTCACTATCAGCGATTGTGACTGCTTAAATTTTTCAAATATATTTTAAAATTTTTTAAAAAATTTTTATAATTTTTTATATTTAAAAATTATTTTATAATTTTATTTTAAATTTTTATTTTTTAAAAAGATATTTTAATCATTTCATTTAAAAAATTGTAAAAAATGTTTAAATTTTGATTAAAAGGTGAGAATCTAAGTTTTTAAAAGTGAGTGGGTGGGAACTATGGCCGTGTAACTTCACAGCAAAGAGAAAATCCATCTCATCCCACTCAAGTCATCTCGAAACCAGGGAACAATGGTAAGAAAAAATTCAATACTTTAATGGGACAAGATCTTGCAAATTACCTAGGAAGTTTACCTGACATTGACCTACTCAAGTTCGAGCCAAGATGGTGCTCAGAAGCCGCAACAATTCTATAATAGAAAAAAGCCATGAAAAAGGAAATACAAGCCCTCACAGACAACAATACATGGATAATGATCGAGCTACCAAAAGAAAACCAGGCAATTATCTCCAAATGGGTTGTTAAAATCAAGTACGAAGTAGACGAATTTGTTGACTGATACAAAGCTTGTTTAGTTGCAAAAAGATACAAACAAATTGAGGGAATTGACTATAATGAAGCATTTGCTCTGGTAGCAAAACCAACTACAGTTAGATGTCTTCTTGCAGTTGCAAATTGGGAGCTCAACCAACTAGCTGTGAACAATTCCTTCTTGCAAAGGGACCTGGAAGAGGAAGCATACATGAACTCCCTCGAGTTTTCATACTCAAGAACAACTTAATATAAAAGGGTCAAGCAAGTTTACAAGCACTTGAGAATCAAAATCTCTCAGTCTGAGTCCACTCGTTGATAAAAATGGTAAAGAAGAAAGAGTAAGTGAAGATGGTGAATTACTTCTTGAGGACTTTCATCCACCTCCAAATTTGGAGATGCTAAGTTTAGCTAGGTAGAATAACTCTTTTCACTCTAGTTGGATGGCCGGGGAATTTAATCTCTTTCATTGCTTTAATTGTAAGCATTTGCATTCCCTGCGGGAATCATCATTCCCGGAAAAACACATAAAAATGTATCAAAAGAACGAATAGTGAATTTGAGGAAACGAAAATGGATGCATCTTTATTATCTTCATCTGTCATATTCTTTCCCAAATTAAAATTGCTATTTCTTCGTTTCTTTGAATGAGTGGGAAAAGTAGAATTATAAGAATACAAGGAAAAACATGTCAGATTCATGCCATGGGTCGCTTCCTGCACCAAATTGAAAGCACTGCCGACAGCCTTCTCTTGCAGATAACACTAAGGTATTGGAGATCACTGGCTGTGATATTCTAATCCAAGGATAAAAATAAAAACGAAAAGAAAGAAATAGGGCAAGACTGCCACAAGATCTCTCACATTCCTAACATCAAATTAGGTTGGGATTATGTGCAACGAACCTACCCTGTCGAAATCTCAAAAAGCTCTCAAACACTTCATTTTAGTTGTTATTGATCGAAGTCTTTTTTTTTTTTTTTCTTTTTTTTGTTTCGAAGAAGAAATGTCCCACTTAGAGACCGAAGAAGATTGCAATGGTTGATGAAACAGCCGCTTGTTTGATTGGGCAGCCACGCTGAAATTGACAGCCAGTAACTCCAGGGCTCTCAACAGCCAAACAAGCTTCAAAGTTACGAAAAGATGTCTGGATACATGATGCGCCAATATTCAACTGACTGAAGTCATTTTGTGATGACTAGTTGGACAGTAAGAAATTATCGAAATTGTTGCCGCCAAGCCTATGTTTTGTATATTATAAAGACTTCCCATTACGGCAGCATGACCCCCAAATAAAACTGGATGTAACCGATTAAAGATGCCTGATTTTTTTCCAAATATTTGAGAAGCTTATGCCAAAAGATCGCCCCAGAAGAAAAGAATATACAGTTTTGACAGTTCGACAATATTGAAACCAAGTGCAGATGGGCTGCAGGCTCTAATGCAAGTGAACAAGCCTTCACCATCTGTTGAGTTTGATTACAGATTTCTACAAAACCAAAAAGAAATCGTTTTGTATGGCCTTCAGATTAATTTCAAATTGCTGGTTGGACCTGTCTTGCACCAAGAAATGGATGTTGGTAACCACATTGTAGCAACCTATTCTGTCAATGGCTTTACTTACATAACTCTTCTATGAACATGAATCCCCTATAGCAATCCGAAATTATAAGAAGCTAGACTATGTGGAGGCTCTGAGAAGGTGCTGTGGCTGACTTCAATCGAATAGCATTTGGATGCTGAATTACAACTAATAGTGAATCATTTGATCTTTTATCACCAGAAGTTGGCTACAACAACACCAAAACATGTTAGTAGACATGCTAAGTAAAATACTGAATGACAAAAAAAAATTGTAATAAACAAAGCAGCTTTAACAAGACCGTAAAATAGCCTTGGTATGTTACTGGATCAGAATGTCATTAGCACTTGAGAAACACAAGATTAACACCCAAAAAGGAAAAGTATTTTATAATGATTCTCAAGAGTCAGTTTATCAACCCGGTAACTAAACATATCCGTTAGGTAAATTCAATTTCATTTAAACATTGAACCAATTGTGTATGTAGGATGGCAATACTATTGGATGAAATGATTTAACAAAAAGATTAGACAAATAGATTAAACAACTGAAAGAACAGGACAAAAAAACCATAGATAATAAAAAATTTAGTTTATGTCACTCACCACGCCGATATGCCATTCGTGACAACTAAAATCTTTGAATGTTGCTGCATCCATATCCTGCAGTTATTGCTCAACATTATCACGTTGTAGGAAATAATATCCAAAAAGTTTCTTGAAGCTTCATGACTATGGACTCTATTATCAGGTTCCCATATTTTGAAGCAAAAACTTGCAGTGGTTCTAATGTCTTGCATAATGCATACTTGTTTATGCTACATAGTAATACAATATCAAGGATTCACATCATTCACTGGCCAGATTTCCAAAACAAAGTTTGGTAGGACATATTTCTAAGTGCTCAAATGTGAAAAATAGCTTACTATGCTATAGATGGGAGGCGCCATTGTCTCCCCTTTAGACCTTGTAGTTGGCATAATAGAAAATCTTGGTGCCATGTCCTGTGATCTAAATGTCCACCTGTGAGAGAAAGGAACAGGTAAAAAAGAAGTTATTGAACTTGAATACATGAATGGAAAATCAAGGTACAAATAATTATTTATCATAATCTAAAACAGTTCATGATACAATCCATATATTTCAGAAAATAAAAAACATTTTTTGGGACACACGCAAATGTAGTTGATTATTTTTACATACCCAATGTACAGAAAAACGCAGAATTGTGCCCATTCTCGAACTACTAGTCGAAGCCAGTAATTTTCTGAAGAGTCATCCACATTAAGGAATATCTGAAATACAATAATTAACTAATAAAAAATTTACGTCCTCTATGATGAAGTTATGTATATAACTTTTAAAGACTGAGAAACTGAAGGCACATTCATACCACAGTTTCTGCCATTGCTACAATTTGCATTGCTCCCTGAAATTTCCTGCATAGATCCAGAAAAAGCAAGCCAAGCAGGTTCAGCATCATAAAAAATTCTATTATAATTTGTTTTCTTTCATATGAAACTAGCTTATTCAGAGGTCATAAAACTATATAGCTCAAAATATTCAAGCACGTCACACATACTTAAACATGATGTACTTTGCATACACCGCATCATGCATTGCTTGAATACCTTCATCCTCTATGAATGCTAATTGTTCTCGTAGTACTGACAGATTTCGAGAAATGTGGTGGAAAATCACATAGAATGAAACTAAATAATTAAGCAGCAGCAGGACCTATAATAGCAGATTAAAAGAATCAGTGAAATGTTTTTGAGTTGGAAACATTTATAATAACATAAAATCAGCAGAAAGTAGCGGTTGCTGCCACTTCAACAGCATTACAAATTCACCAATCAAGAAACTCACTGAAAAATAAGGTACAGATGCTCTATACCCAACCAGAGTCAAGTAAAAGACACACCCAAGTGCAGCTGTAGTACGGCGTTCAGTAACTGAAAGACGCTCATACATGATGCAGTAACCATGAGATATTAGCAAGAAGGACACAAAAGAAGCTGTCTGAAATAGCACTCCAGTTACATATACACCAAAGGACATCCACAGAGAGCAAATCTGAAGATGAAAACATGAATACCTGCAATAATGATGTTCTAAGACTTTAACAGAAGTTTTTCAATAAAAGAAAAAAAATTGACATAGTTTAAACTTGGAGGAGAAAGAAATAAGAGCAACAAGTTAAAACACAGCCTATCGCGTTTTTTTCTCCAAATCCTTCACCACTCTCGAAACTATTAAATTCACGACTTTAACCCTTCATTTAACTTAAACACAATTTCTTACTGTCACAAGAAAGAGAGAGAGAGAAGTGAAGTTTCATAACTTATAAAATTGGCTTGATCAGGAATTTTCCCAGTTTAAGAATCCTAATCTTAAACTCACCCACCACTTGGCAGATACGAATGTATGCATGTTTTTCAACATGTCGTACACTTAAGATTGACAGAAGTAATATGGTCAGCTTTACACAGATGGTAGTCATAAGTAGGTGTTTATATTACGTGAATTGCTTCATTTATTTATTATCCAAGTAAGCCGATATTGGATACCTATCTTTATATCGTACTAAAGCAACCAGCATTCCATAACTTGATACTAAAACTCAAAATTGTATCCCATAAATTCTATTTTCGACGCAGAAATAAACAACCAGTCCTCTGTCTCGTCTGACAGAAAACACAATCCATAATGCAGCATAATTATCACACAATTATATAATTTAGAAAAAGAACCACTCATTACGAGAGCTAAGAAATTAATTACCAAAAGAGAAATGATAGAGTAAGCTGCAATGCTTTAATCAACGGAACAGAAGCCAGGGTCCACTGCAAATTATTCCTCTGCTATAACACAATTCAAAACATTCAAAATAAACAAAACAACTCATTAGAAGAAAAAGGCCAGACATTTCCTAATCATAATAATACAACTTCATTATCGAATAGCATAACCAAAAAAAAAAAAATTCCAGTTTTAAAATCGAAGTGTCATTAACAAACCAAAAAGCTAACAATTGAAACACGAACAGGAAAAAAAAAAAAACGACCCACTTGTAAAATCATTCGATATTACATAAAAAAGGAATCCTTATCTATGAAACGAATGGAAATGACCTGAAAATGGCGGTTTTTATAGGTGTTAATGGTCCAAGAACAAGCAGAGAAGAACCAGATGGAGAGGAAAGCCAAGTAGAGAGAAGGGAGAGGGCGATAGGAGTCGTCAAGCCCCAGAAGATACGTTTCGGGTTCCATGACTTGTGATTGGGAAATTCAGAAACTTGGTAAAGCAGTGTAATGCGATTACCACGTCGTTAATATCGGTTCTACAAACAGAGTAGTTCACTTGTGTTCTAAGAGCCTTCCGAGTGTTTGTGCTTAATTAATATACGAAAAGCAAGTTCCATAACGCTGCCGTTTTGTTCTCTTTTTGGATGTTGTATTTTATGGGTTTTTGAAATTTTAATATTATTTTTTTATCATTAATTATAATATATGATGAACTTCGTTTTACATGTTAAAATGGGTCAACAAAAATGTAAAGAAGATGGGGCAGTTTTCAAGGAATTGAAGCCAGTGGGAACAAACCCACTTCCCTCTCATCCAAAGATTATTTACATAATTAATCAACATTTAAGTTCCTTTATTAACTTCATATAAAACATAGATTTTGGGAAATTTTTTTAATACACAAAGTATTTCATTTTTTTATTTTTATTTTTTGTTTTCAAGAGTTGAGTTTGAATTTGAATGACAATCCCACCAAATGTAAAATGGTTAATCTAGACCAACCACCATGCTACATTAGGCAACTGGTTTTTGACATTCATAAAATATGTTATAAATACTTTGGGCAACTTTGGTATTATGTGACACATTACACAAAGTTGTAGTCATCAAAAATAATATCTAGACTTGAGCAGCATACCATATTAGGTGAACAAACTCCACTATCCATCCATTCAAGAGCCACCTCCATTTATGTATTTATTTTATTGTAAGCAATTGAATTTGAAATTAATTTTGGTTAATTTCATTTATGGATGGTTTTGATTGTTTGATATCTAAAGACATGAATAGGATGATTTTGCACATTGGGTTGTCTACAATGAGATAGATGAATTAATTTATGGTACTCTTCCATTGTAATTTTACATTATTTTCATTCGGGCTGAACTAAAAATTTGTTTATGGACCAAAACTAGGCCCATTCAAGAGCAATAGGCCCAAACTTCTCTTCTCAATTCAACTCAGAAGGCAGGACCACAATTATTTAAACCAGGCCAGACGTATTCGCACACAAGGGTTCCTTAAATCAGAAGTGTTACCTAAAAAGTTTTAAAAACTTAAATATTTATCATTTAATCAAAATTAATAATTAAACTTAAAAATTAATCATTAAATAATCAAAGAAATATTTTTATCTCTTTAAATAAAAATTTTAAAAAATAATAAGATTACATTTATAAAAATAAATAAATAAAACCTAAAATTATATTAATATAATATTAAAAATGACAGAAATTTAAAAATACAAAAATAAAAAAAATATTAAAAAAGTCACTGTCATTGACAATGGCCCTTTTTTAAAATTTTAATTAATTTTTTAAAATTTTATTATTTTTTTATATTAAATTTTGTTTTAATATTGATATTATTTTTTTATAAAAATTATTGTGGTCTTTTATTAGAAAATGTTAAAAAAAATTATAAAAAAATGTAGAAATTTGACTTTTTAAAATTTGTTGAGTGATCTTTGTCATTTACGAAAACCTTGGGTGGGAATTAGGCGTTTGGCCTTTAAATAAAAATATAACTTAAACACGTTGGTGCATTACATCACATAACTTGTAAATGTGGAGACCAAAAAATATAGAGAGAGATCTCAATGCCCACCAACACCATGTATTATTCCTATTGTTTTTCCCTTCCTTTACATGCTTTTCAATTCGGTTTCAATAATAGTCTATAAATAAGCCTTATGCTACTAAGCTTAATTAATGACTTGATCATATGATAATAATAAAATCATATGAGTCTTTTTTTTTTTTCCAAACTTTATTCAGTGAATTCTGAATTGATGAATCCTAGTTGCATACAAAATAAAAAAAATGAAAAGTATATTATAATTATAATGGCAAGTATAATATCAGATTTGCAACTTGATTAAGATTAAGACAATGTAACTAGGGTCTAATTGTTTAATAATGGCAACAGTAACAAGAAAAATTAATTGTTATTATAATTATTATTATTATTATTATTATGATTATAATAAGATATGGTATTGGAGCATCGTTTAAAATGATTGGATAATGTTACCGTTATTGGTAGCATAGGAGATATAACATGAAAATGTTACATTCAAACAGGCAAAGGCAAAGGCAAAGGCAAGAGTCCTTTTCATGGTTGAATCTTTAAAACTATCTCTCCAAAAAGTAATTGATATTGACAAGTGAGCAACAAATTTAGACTCATTTCAATTGGGGTTGTGGCTTTACTCAATTTGTAATTTTTTTTTTATTCTAACCTTTTTTCATTTTAAATTTTTGTGTTTTTTGAAAATTTTGTTTTTGAATATTGGATAGGGCTGAAAGCATATGTTGAATTTTTAAACTTGCTATATATTATCTTCTTAAAAAATAGGTGTCGATTTTGGTTTATAGTTTTTAAAATCTTTCCACTAAATAGACCTATTTAATAAGGTTAAATTCGAATCATTTGTTGATGAAAAACTTTTATACGGTAAAGTTTGATTCATATTTGGGTTTGAGAGTTTGGTTTATATTTAGTTCGTTACTGTAACAAAATTTATTTATTTATTAAATTTATTTGTTTGATTAAAAACATAAACATATTTATTGAAAATGCAAACATAGGGATGCTGGAAGGCCCCGCGTCATGAGCCATTCCAAAAAGATTCGTAGCGTAGATCCGTACTAAAGAGGGAAAGAGAAAACGACTTCTCCTCCTATAGAAAGCAAAGAAACAAGAGTAGATGTGGTGAATCGACGAATATACGGTTTCAAGTTTCTTTCTTTATTTTCTACCAAACTTTTCTTTTTGAGATTCAGTTTCTGTTATTTATAATTTAGTTAAAAAAAAAATTATTACCATAGTTTAGGTTTAAGTTCAAATTTGAATAATTTGTTTCATGTTTATTTAAACTGAACTCAAAAATAAATTTAAACATATTTTATTTGAATCTAACTATACTACTTAGACATTGCAATAGGTTGTATTTATGGGTTAGGTTAGCCCACTAGAATTATAAAGTCATAAACATACTCAAAACCTTTCAAGTCATACATTTATAAACTCTTTAATGATTTTGTAAATCAATTTGTTATTTTATAATTTTTTTAATAAATCATATATTAAAAATCACGTTTTCTATTTATCATATTAAAAATGAGAGGTCAAATCAACCCTTCTAGATTTGTCTCAAGTAAAACATATTATCTTCCGAACTTAAAAACAGATTTGTATGAGTCTAACCAACATGTTATGACTTATATAATATTGTATTTTTAGATATATATTTATATTATTTTTATATCTAAAAATAAAAATAAAAAAAACCCAGAAATTATATTCATATTCTTGAGTTGTCCTAGGTTCCACACACATATGATTGGAGAAAAGCTAGGTATGATGGAGAAATGGTCTCAAATATTAATAATAACATTTGACATTTCATCTTTAATTGGTGTGACTTCTAACTCCGTGAGCACGACCCCATTATTTCTCAATTCTAAGTATTAATTTCCTCAAACATTGACTTTGTTTAACTGGGAAGAAAGAAAGGGTAAGTGGATGTGGTCATTTTTAATTCCAACTTAATTTTTAAAGGAAGTACCACCATGCTGTGAGAATACTTTTGCAACTACTTAATTCTTTTTAATACTTTTTTTTTTTTTTTTTCAGATGTATGGATCATGCACAACTTGAATATATTTTATTTAAGTACCATTAGGGAAGAGTAAATTACAAGAGAATGAACTAGAAATAGAGATATCAACATATAGAATGGGTTTGAAAGTTAAATTAATATTAAAGATGGTTGTTGAAAGTGAAAATGATAATTAAAGTTTGGTTGGCTTAAAGTATGAGGAGGTATGAATGAAAGAAAAAGAGGAATAACAGGGTTTTGATGCAATATAAATATTTAAACTTTTTTTTTAAATATTTTTGTTAATTTAAGGGTATAGAATAATTTTAAAAAATAAAAATATTAGGGTTATAATGATAGATTTTCACATTTTTAAGTGATTATTTTGTCAAAATATTATTTTTACTGTATCATTATATTATTTAACTAATAAAATCACAATTGCAGGTTTGTTTTACCCTTTTTCTGAGGGATTCCAAAAAAAATTTAAAAGTCTAGAATTTCAACAAAATTAAAGTAAAAAAATAATTGATCAATTTTGAAACGTTGTGGGATCTCTCTCTCTCTCTCTCTCTTCGGCAATTTGTCCAACATGTGGTTGGATTCCCTCCCGTCTAAGTCTCTGAATTTTATAGCCTTTTTCGCGTATCAAAACCCGACTTTTCTATATAAAAATATATAATAAATCACATAATTTATCCCTTGGCTTTGGGTTTCATCACGAAAAGATGACTTAAATTGACTAGACAAGAATGGTTACGTGCTAAAGATTGAACCAAAGAAGGAAAAAAAAATATATATATATGCAGAATTTAAAGATAAAAAGTAATGACCCATTTGGAAATTTTCATTCTTTTGATTTGAGTAATATTGTTCAATTCAATCTAGGTATGGTTTGTATATTTGAATGAAATTTTGTATAAAGTATGATACAATAATTTAAGTGGGCAGTCAGCAATAATTAAAGTAGTAAATTAAACTATAAATTAAACCCACCAAATGGATAAAAGAAAAACACACCAATTATTGCGAAATTATTTAGTCCCAAACTGAAGAACAAGCTTCGAAGTTGCTAGGAATCAGGCACTCTGGTCCGAGTATTTGCTCTGACAATTCACCGGAAAATTCCTCCGGTGGATACACCCACCCGTCAAGCAGGTCAATTGAAATAACTTCGAAGTCATTCCCTTCTATGTTTGGTAGTTCCACGATCGCCCCCAGCTCCTCGGATTCTGTCGACACGTTAGGTGATGAAGATGGTGGTTGTGACGGTGATGGTGACTGTGAAGATGATGATAAAGAATCAAACTTTATCATGGACGCGGCTTGAGTGGCTGCAGATTGAATGTCACGTGGCAGAAGCGACGATGGGCGAGGCAAAAACTCGACAAGTTGAGGAAAATTCAGTACGGCGGAGTCGCCTTTAATGCTTAAAGCTGCAACATCATGAGCTCTAGCTGCCATTTCTGGAGTGGGGAAAGTTCCAAGCCAAATGCGAGATTTTTTCCTCGGCTCACGAATTTCGGATACCCATTTGCCCCAACTCCGCATTCGCACTCCTCTGTAAACCGGGTGCTTGCACCCAGAGGAGCTGGAGTTATCACTTGCCGCTGATCTCGATCTTTTGGCTGGTCGTTTACCGGTCTTCGAGTGAGTGAACAAGTGAGAGGAGGAAGTTTGGTGGGATTGTGTAGAGAACCCGGATGAAGATGGTGAAGGAGGTGAAGAAGATGAAGAGTTGCTGGTACTCTCAGCTTCAGAGGAGGAGTACTTAGGGTCTGAAAGGTGTTTCATGATCAGACAAAGAAGTCAAAAAAGAGAGAACAGAAAAACAGAGCAATGGCGAAGCTGCAAAGAGTGAAGTCCAAACAGAGAGAAGAGAGCAATGGCAGAGAAAAGAGAGAGAGAGAGAGATGGAGAAGAGAAGAGTGAAGGAGAGGGTTTTTGTAGAGGAAGAGAGAATACGCTCCATACATAGTGACCCCTAACCTACCATCCTTCCACCATGACAAATACTTACCAACAGAGACTTGAGTTTTTAATTTACTAATTGTATTTTTTTTAAAATATTTGAAGAATGTATTTTAATTAATTTCATTGACCTTCTTATTAATATAAACACTCAATTACTTTTATAATTTTATTACAAAACTTTCTCTTTTTTATATTAATTAACTTTCATTGTAATTGGATTCTCTTCTGTCAAATTAAATTCATGATTGGAGCAACATACCTAATTAAGTAAAATCCATAGGGTAGTTAGGAGGACTACTAAGTGAGATCAATTAGGATAAATAACTAGTTAAGCATAATGGCATCATTTATTATTCAATTCCATGGTTATCTTGTAAATCCTAAAAAAATTACAACAAGGAAGAAGACAGGAGAAATGTGGGGTTGAGGTGGGGGGCCATACAAAATTGAAAGTGGGCAACGTTCAATTAAATCCCTAAAATGATCTTGTTCAATTGCAAGCAATATCCACATCTTGTTGTATAAATATATTAATCTTTTTATGCCGTTAATTTTGTCCTTTTATTATTATGTATATGAATTTTTGCACTGTATGTATGCCTTTATAATTTCATTCAAGACCCTTTACACATAAACAATGATGCCAATTACCCAAGTGGAATTTGCATACAAGGAAAAGCACTTTGGTCTGGACTACAAAGCCAAAGTGCTTTTGAAGTGATTATTTCAATTTTGAAACTTTCCAAAGAAGTCACTAAACGGTTGTGTTGAATTTTTGATACACTTGATTTCTTTTTTGTCTTTGATTATTCAAATTTTGATGCCTTAAGAGCAAGGAGATTCCATTGATTTCATCACAAATCATGCTGGGAAGAACCAGTCATGGATTTTCAAAAAAAGGGTCTATTCATTGAATTTATTATTAGGGTTTACATTATAAGACTTTCCACACATGTGACAAAGTTTAAATAGATGCACTGGCCCAGAAATAAAGACTAAAGTTGCACTCATTTATTTGATCTTTATAAAAAGATTATTTTGTTCTGATTCATAGAAAGTTGCAATTGAAATTTTTTTTTTTGTTTTTATAATCAATTTAATTTAATTTAATTTAATTTTAATTTTACTCTTATACTTCTGTTGGAGATCTAGATTTGTAAACTGACTTCACTAAAATATAAGATTTTGTTCTATTCATAATGTTATTTAATTATTGCATAATTAGGGTTTCATAATGTCAATTATTTTATTTTTTGTGGGATCATAAAATTATTTTATGAATTTCTTTTTATAAATTTCCTTTTCTCTTCTTACTTCTGAATTTGGGAGATTTGATTTGTTTGGTATCAAGTACCTAACAGAATTTTATTTTTTATTTTTCAAATCTATCTGTCAGCAATGTGATCATCAATTGGTCAATAAAAATAATTCAATTATGGGATTTTCCTTCCTATAATACATTGATCTTCCCATGTTCTTAAACATGAAGGTTCACTGAATTGGACTGACTCTTGCATTAGTTAATAAATTCCATCAATGTTGGTTATATTATATAGTCTTGGATTGACCTTGGTCCTTCACAAAAGATTTAATTAAAACCAAACTGTAAGTGAGATAGAGGGTTTGAATCCCTTGATCAAAACCCTTCTATTCTTTTCTTCTGAAAATAATAAGAGGGTCCCAAATTTGAATATTGGATTAAAAAAAAAATTCAATTATAGTTAAACAATAAAAAATTTCACAAAAATTCTACTAGTTATTTCAACCACTTATTGCCTAAAAATTTTTACTTAATTACATCAAAACCCTAGTTTTAAGGCACATTATAATTGTGATTAAATTGCAAGGCACATCTGGCCATCTCTAATGAATAATTAAATGGGTTGCCAATTTGGACTTTATTATTGAGCTTGACATGATTAATTTTAACCTAAATTTAAAGTATTTAAGCTACCGAATTTGACCTTTACTATTAAAATGACCTTTCAACTCTTTATATTTTTTTACAGAAACTCATTCTCTTTATAAAAAAAAAAACACACACACACACACGTACATGCACACACCATATTTTTAACCTCTAATTAAAATTTTAATTTTATTAATTCAATTTCATAAAAGAGAGCTTGATTATCCAAGTCTTTTACAAACTTTAATTTAAAATTTAAATTATATTGAATTTAAGGGTGTAAATGAAAATGGTGATATAAAATTTTGTCAATAAAGGATGTATAAATATTTATCAAAGAATATATCGATACTTTATTATATAAAAGTTAATTGATATTATATAATAGGAGAGCATATTGATTATTTACTATGCTAGGGGATGAATTGAGAATTTGTTGTATTGAAGTATATTGATATTTTATAATATAGGGGCTAATTGCTATAATATAATATAATATGATGATATATTGATTATTTAACATGTTTTGAGAGAAAAAACAAAATTTGTCATGTAGGGGTATATTGATATTTTACCATACAAATGATATAAAATAAACCATGTGTCTATGTAATTAAGGTAAATTTTATAATAGCTACTAAATTAATACATTGTGGAAGATTAAATTGCTATTTATCAAAGTATTAAATCTTAAGTTGTGAACTTTAAACCCCAAAAATTAAACAGTAAAACCTTAATTTTAACCCAAAACGTAAACCTCTATCACCCATAAACTAAAAACTGTAAACAGTAATATGTAAAATCATAAACCAAAACACACAAACTCTAAAATGTAAACCTCATAATACAAAGTGTAAGCCCTAAAGCATAAATTGTAAATCCTAAAACCTAAGCGTTAAACCCAAAATCCAAATCCTATGGTGAAAACCAAAACCCTAAATTATAAACTTTCATCTGTTAACTGCACTTTAGATGTTAGACCACTACAAGTATTGTTATTCTAGTATCAAATAATGTATTAGAAAATTAAAAAAAAAATCATTTATTATAATGCATGTTTTATTTGAAAAATTAAATAAAAAATTCAAAAACTATGTATAAAATAACTCTTAAATATCGAAAAAAAAAAATAAAAAAACCCCTGACTTAAAAATATCAAAAAGACCTCATCATGTGTTGCATGAACAAAAACCCCCACTTCTCAAAAACAAAGGAAACAACGCCGTTCGTGCTTTTTAGTGAGCAACTCAGCCCTTACAACTTTAAAAATTCATAGAAGCAACCTTGTTTTCATCTTTGACAGGTTCGTGCAATTTACTAATCAACTGTGAGTCACACGATGTTGACGATTGGCCACCAAACAACGTTTTTCCACCGTTAAATCATCACCAACCATTTATCATGAATCCATAGAAAGATTTCAACTAAAATGATGGTTTTTCAATCACAAAATCTCAATTTCATGTTTGTGACCTATCAGTGTTTCAACACTAATTTTTAACATAAACCCTAACCAAAATGCATTAATCTACATAACCTCATGTAGGAAATTTGATAAAAACATTTTGTTTATTTTTTTAATCATTTTCACCACCAGAAAGATGTCATAAGTCATTGAAAATAGTCACGGTTTGTGGAGGTCATGCATTTGATTCGTATTATTTTTCTGGATTTGAGAACTTATGTAATATCGAATGTGAATTAGAAGGATTATTTATACATGAGCATTTTTGTCCAAGAATTTTGTATGATCAACTTTGTTTAACCCAAAAAAATATGGTTAGATTAGCAATCGAAAGATTTATGTTGATTGCAATATCCAAATTTTCATATTCACATGAATCTTACATTAGATGTAGATGCAATTTTTTCTTTCACATATTTTGAAAATTAAGTTATAATTATGAAGTAGGTTAATAAACATATGTTCTTCCCATTTAAAACGTTGTAGAATTGGTCATTATATTAATGTAGTAATTTGCAATCCGAAGATTTAGATTTTCACATGTTTGTAAAGTTATTTAAAATTTATTAAATATGGGCATGTGAGGAAAAAGAAAGTTAAAATAATTATGGACTTAGTAGAAATTAATTGAGATAATAGTACCCCAAAAAAAAAAAAAATTCAGTAACTATACCAAGCTAGGAGAATCACAAGGAAATACTAATATTTCAACTTTACTATGAGAAAAAAAAAAAAAAACTCTAAATAGAATATTTTAAAATGACTATATATAAATGTGTCATATGTTTGTGGGTTTTGCTTGATAGACTATTTTAATTCAAATCAAAATTATTTTATTTTATTTTATTTTATTTATTTATGAGGTTGACCCATAGGCCAAGGTTCCTCATCAATAATATTGGTGGGTTATTAATGTGGGAGGAATTAGGTGTTTTGATTTTTAAAAGAAGTGCACTTCTAATGGAAAATATTCAGCAATTCTACAAATTCAACAAACAATTTCTCATCTCATCTATGCCCTTTCCAATTAGAATCTTTTAAATTAAAACATATTTGGGAAACCTACAAGATAAAATTTGATAGAAAGAAGTTGAGACTCATAGATAGACTTGTTGTCCTTTGATTGTGGTATGAAATTTGACAAAATCATAAAGTTTTATAATTTATTTTGTTTGTTAGATTTTTTTAAATTATAGAAAGGATTTGATTTAGTAATATTTTTCAAAATTAAGTATACAATTTTTGTTTTTTGCTATTTATATTGTTGGCCATTTTGTCCCACTGTCACCAATGTCCCACTTGCATTAATGGCATTGTCCCTAAAATCTCTTGTAATGGGTCTCCCTCACTCTCAAGGACAAAATCTTCAAGGGCAATTGAATAGGGTAGGTAAGCCTTTAAGAGGCTGAAAGGACAATTGAAGTAACATGGGTTGTGGCCCTTTGCATGGTTTTAATTTACAAAAGGCCAAAGGACTAATTCCCACTTATAGTTTGAGGCGAGGACAAAGACCCATTCTCTAAGTTTCAAAAGTTCAATCTCCCAATCATATAAATAATTTAATATTAAATAAAATAGAAAACAGTAACAGTTTGAGGGTAATGTTATCATTTTATGATTAAAATTTTATAAAAAATTAAAATAAAATTTATAAAAAATTAAAATATATATTAAAAATTTTTTAAAAATTTGAAGCACCATCGCCGCTAATGCCGTGGCGATGGCCGCCGTTGAAGGGGCCAGGTGGCCGTTTTCAGTCACTTGGTTTCAAGGCCGTTCGGGGGAGACGAAATTTTGGAGGAAGCGGCCAGATCTAGCCACCTCCGCTAGAAGAAGCTGTCAGAAATAGCCTACCTTGGTCCCAGCGATAGTTTTCAGCTTTTGTTTTTAGTGGAGGCGGCCAACCCGAACGGGGAGGCCAGATCTGGCCTCCCCTAAAACCAGGTGATTGGAAACCGCCACCTGGCCCCTTCAACGGTGGCCACTGTCGCGGCATTGGCGGCAGTGGCTGCTTCAAATTTTTAAAAATTTTTTAATATATTTTTAAAATTTTATTAAAATTATTTTATAATTTTATTATAAATATTTATTTTTTAAAAAGGTATTTTAGTCATTTGAGTATAAAAATTATAAAAAATGTTTTCAGGGGTGAGAGACTAGGCTTTTGGAACTTGGAGGGTGGGATTTTGTCCCCGCCTCAAACTATGGGTGGGAAATAGTCCTTTGGCCTTTACAAAATTATGAGGTTTATATTCCAAATTGTCAAATACAATAGATTTTACATTAACCAAAGTGACATACAACTTAAATGGACCCAAATCACCTTATCAAATTGTGTCCCTCCAAGTAAATGAAGCTTGAGTGCAAAACTAAATTTAATTTATAGCCATTTTATCCTAGTCAAATCAAATAATTTATGATAACCCTTGTACTCTTCTTTGGAATGACTTTTTGAGTGCTATAATCAAATAATTTTATCCTCTAATCACTCTGAAAATGTCAACTAGTTTGCTCCAAGTTCAATCCCCTTTGTGCTCATTGCTTAATTAGTACTAAACTCCTTCAATAATCAGAGGTGATTTGGTGGTTAAGTTGGTTTAATCATGAGCTCAATTGGGCTATATATTAGACGGAAATGAACTTTAAAATGTATGTTTCTTTTTGATAAAAGGAAATAATAAATAATTTCTCTAAAGTACACACAAATTGATCAACTTGAAATGAAAAATGTCACCAGCCAATATGATTACCAACTTTATAATAAGAAATTCTTATATCCAACCCAAATCTTAGTTTAATCTTTTTGCTGTGGCAGATTGATTCATGTTTTTCCATGGCAATAATGGGAAACAATCTACTTCTCATTGGCAGTAAAGAACTGATTTGATAGAAATTAACAAATGCACGAGAGGGAAATAAGAAGAAAATACATAACATCTTTTTCAATTAGAATATTCTTGATTTGACCTCCCTCCCTAAGGTTTTGCTAATATAGGTTTAGTATTCGATAATTTGAAAGATTTTCTAATACATCCCTTCGAATTTATCGACAACATTCATTTCGATTGTTGGGGTAATAACGTTATTTCAATTGGAGTTGAATAAAAAACAGTGCAGGTTTAGGGATAAATCTTCAAAGTATAAGGGTTGATAAGCCACATTATTTGCTATTTTAATTTTTTATTGCAATTTCTGGAACCTGAGTGGAAATCACCACAATGGAACTTTTTTTTTTTTTACACTTTAAAATAGAAAGAGGAGAAAGTAAATAGTGTTGAAGATTGATAAAGGATGTGGAATCCTGAATCGAAGCCATTTTCAATCCTATTCAAGATGCTTAATGCTTTTTAATAATGCAAAAAAGGACCACCAATAGTTTTGGCGTCCTATTATTTTTATATGGCCAAATTGTTTAATGACATTTTACATTTAAGTTACATCATCAATAATTTTGTGGAAGCAATCAAGAAATTTGTTCTGAGACACAGAATTAAAAAGGTCCTGAAATATAAGTACTATATTCAAGTGTCCAAAGTTTGTATTTCTACACACCCATATATGATATATATTATTATGAAGAAAAATGTGTTGATTAGGCAAAATTAAGTAGAGTTGGTAAGGTGTTAAATCACTTGTTTCCCTTGGGCTTCCAAATTTAAAGAATTTGTACAGCTTTCTTGTCAACACATTTAAAGACTTTTGGGGGCCTATTAATATGATTTATATTATATTTTTTTTGTTTAGATCCTCCACCTAAAATGGTTTCTAGAAAATGACCCATTTGAGCTACAAGATATATTTTCTTATTTGCTTTGTAAACATTTTGCAAAGCCATGCAATCATTTGAATTGAAACCACTAAGAGATGTTACAGGCTTGTTGGGTTGATTATGAAGCTCAATTGTCTCATGATTTTGATTCTATATATTTTCTATTTTAAATAAATTATATATATATATATAAACAGATTGAGGGAGGAAAATGAATCACACTCCTAATAAAAAGATGTCAAAGTCATGTTAAAAAAACAACCGTTCTCTTGAGATTTTGTTGCAATTTTTGAACAGTGATTTTGGAAGTGGTGGGTTCTCTTCATTATTGCTACATCAATGATTATGCTTTATAATTTTCTTCTGTATTTTTTTTTTTTTCCCTTAGAATACATCTTTGTAGGCTGATGTCATTGTGAAATAGAAAAATAAAAAAAGGAAAAAATTTGAAGGAAAAATTGTGTTCTGAATGGCATCTTAAACTTATAGGTGACATGTTTCCATTACTTCAAATCTCAAAAGAAGACTTGGGAAAAATCAATTTAGAAAATGACAAGAAGAAAGAAGATATAGATCTTTCATTTCTTTAAGCAATGATTTGGGTTTTTTGTATACAATAAATCCTGATAATATTTATCATTAAAGAAGGCTTCAATAATTATAGTATAATTTATCTGTACCCTTTTAAGATGACATAATTTTCTTTATTATTACTATTTAGGTAAAAAAAAATTTGTATATTTGCCTATATAAACTGCGTTTCTTTTAGTTTTCTACCAATAAATTAAATTGTTTCCATAGTAGCATAAAAAGAATCACATTTTAAAAAACAATAAAGTATCTTAATTTAGACTCCTCATGCCTGCCACCTCTAATTGTGACAATTTGATTAGAAAAGGAAAAAAAAATCAGCTAGTTGCTAATATCCTGGGGCTCAAGGCACACAGTCCTGGGGCTCAATATCCTCGATTCTGCTAATGCTAAATGGTGTCAACTACATTAAGCAAACAGACTAATGATTAACCATTTTCCTATATAAATCTGATGTACTAAAGAATTTCAGTCACCTTTGTTGGATCAATGATACCAGCAACTATGAGATCCTTGTATTTTCCGGTAGCAGCATTGTAACCTTACTAACGGTTGTCACTGGATAGAACCTAAAATGAGAAGAAAGCATAATTTAACCATCAAAATGTATGCAACTGATAAATGTATTAATATGTAGCCAATTGAATTTCTTGCGTTTTCAATTACAACACTTCCGTTGACCCCTGCATTTTGGGAATTAGCTTCATAGGATAGCACAATGCTCTTTTCACAATATCTGCCCTAACCTGAGAGTTATTCATGGAAAATCAAATGAAGGATCATACAATAATAACAAACAGATGATAGAGACTAGAAGTATTAGAAACCCTTTGCTCATCACTGTCAAGAGTCTGTTTAATGGCATCAACTTTCACTGCAAGCCCGCAGCAGGGTGCATCCTCCGCCAACTACAATACCTTCCTCGACTGCGGCCATTTTCTCACTGTCTGTCATAAAGAAGAAATGTAACCACATTCAAATTGCTTGCCTTCCACAATGTACAATTCACTGTCCAAACTGTTTCTTTCCTCAAGAGTCGCTACCCTTTCCTCCCCACTTTACCCAGGCCTCAACTATTATATTCCCTATTTCATAGTTGTTTCCTGCACTAACAGCAGCAACATCTGCTAATTCACTGTCCTGAACCTGCAAATCATATTCATGGAAAATGTGCCATCCTGATTTAATAGATGAACCATACAAAATTACATCTCAAAAACCAAATTATTGTATTCTTTCAGTGATGTTTTACTGGAAACAAAGCAGAGGCATCCACAGCCAAGCTGTCACACTAGGTTGAAGAATGTCCTCATTTTCCTCTTTGGACATCAACCTAAAATCAGCAACAAGAGCTTTAGTGGTTTTCTCAATGCCCATAGTAATTTGATTTGGATTTGCACCGCATTTTCCTAGCAACCAAACACTTTCCAATATTCCACTCTACCAAAGGAGAAGTAAAATCCATTAGAGTAACACAGCTAGTTGAGTTAGTTAACTGAGTTTTGTCTCACTATCAAACTAAAACAACATAGAAGTTAAAAGTTTCATTATTACTTGTGTAGAATAACTGCTTGTCTACGTCATTTTTTTACAATAACATGTATATAAAGAACAACATTTTTTCAGGAATAAAGAACAAAAAAATAATTGCGTTATGTCATTAAGAATACCTACTTTTTTCCCTCAAAACGGACACAGAGATAGAAGCAGGTATAAATTAAAAAGGTATGACCAAGCTCACCAATCAATTTCATGTCAAACAAACATTAACAAGAGTTTATATGATCAACCATATCTTCTTTCTGTTTCACAAATATGAACGAACTTTTTGCCATTGACAGAAACCGCTGAATCTGATCCATCCTTGCTTTGGCCTCAAATAGTTTAGTGTTTGATATATATGTCCTGCAAATGCAAAAGGAAAAAGAGTTAAACCAGTCACATGAAGTTGTGTGTGCCTCCAAATTGAAAATCTAAATATCAGGAAAGAATTATGTAGTTATAAAAAGCGGTATTTGTAAAATTCTTTAATTAAAAAAAAAAAAATTTAATGTTGTCACGTAAGTTTTTCTCCAATTTTATATATCTATTGTAAATTTTATTCTCATATGTGTAGGTAGACCAGAGAGAATGACACAGAGCTCTTTCTTCCCTAATTTCTCTCATCAAAGTTACAATTTTCAAGCACGAAAAAAGATGTCAACTTTTGATGAACTCCACTGCTCCCAAGCTCTGGTATAGGACATCTATGGCCCTTTCTTCGTCTAGCCGCAACACTTGCTCAACATCACTTTCGTGTCACTTGAATCACTACTTATACAACTGTCTCAGTTGCCGAGTGTCGAGTAATCTCTAGTCCCTTCTCTACTTTTTCTCCTTTCACTGAAAAACATTTTCATCTCCTTCCTTTTGATCCCTCTTTAGCCAATTCCGTTGACCCTTTTTTCCTCCGATGGCAAGCTATTCGCCGTTCAACCTACCTTCTCACTTCTCGCCTCTCTCCATCGCTCCTCCTCTCTCTGCTCTTGTCACATATGTTAGTTTGACTTCCTCGGTTGCTCTAGTTACCGTAAACTTAGGTCCACCGAACTGCATCTTCACATTATCAGCCAGAATGTGTTCTCCCTACGAGTCTTACACAGCTCGTGATGCATCCAAAACTCGTTTTTATTCGGTTCAATTGGACGGCTTTACTGAAATCCAAAGCCTTTCCCTAATACCAGTTTCCATCAATCCCATCCCTCTAGAACTTCTAAATTTCCATAAATTTGATATATGTGACACAGGTTTTGCATATAAATATATTATTAAAAAGAGTTTACGAGAAAGGATATAGAAAATTTTCATATTTTTTAAATGTCCTTTCATTTTTTTTCAAAAAAAAAAAAGAAAGGATTAACAAATTCATAAACGAACACATTTAAAATGTCTAGATATTTGGATATATGATCAAGTTGTTTAAAATTTCAGAAAATATGCATGACCCTAATTTACAGTCCCCAAAAGGCCAAAAGACATAGGACAAAAATTTATTTTTTAATTTTAAAAAATTCAAACATCAATTTTTTATCAAATTTTATAATTAAAAAAATATTTTTATTTTTTAATAAATTTTATAAAAATATTAAAATAAATTATAAAATATTTAAAAAAATTAAAAAAATACCATCACAAAATCAGTGACTACTGCTAAATAAATCAAAAGACAAAAAGTAATCTCCTAATGCATGGATCAATCGGACGAAAGATATTAGATTGGCCTTCTTTTTTGGAAGAGATAACCAAACTATCAAAACTAAAAGAGACTAATATAACCTATTTTACTAAACAAAATGATTAAATTTAATCAACCTATAAATTTGAAAATCGTTATTAATCTTCTGATTCGTTTATTGATGACCACCACTATATTTTTTTATTTTTTAAAATTTTTATATTTTTATTTAACTATTAAATTATATCTTTATTATATTTATTTTTTTATAATAAAGATAATTTAATCATTTTACCAAACAAATTTGAAAAATAGATAAAAAAATATCATCAAATGAATACTTAAATTTTTCAAAGGTAAAAAATAAAATTTGGTCATTTTAGCAAATCTTAGGTGAAAATAGGTACTTTGACCTCGTAAAAAGGGAGAGTTTGAAGAGAAAATAGAACTCAGTGCACACAAAATATAACTCCTAAAATGCAATGTATCAAGCAGAGTTTGAAGTTGCGAGTATAACTATAAAAGATATTTTTTTAAAAAAATAATAATAATTATACTGTTCTCACAAAATTTCTGATACAGGAAGCATATATACAAGCAGAAAAATCACCAAAACCCAACCATTTCTGAACACAAGCTTAATCAGCAGTTTTACAACTTAATTTATATACAAGTTTCTTGAAGGTGTTTGATATATATACATATATATATATATATATATATATATATATATATATATATATATATATATCAAAATAAAATGGCGTCAGAATGATCTCCAAATAAACGTCAATGGGCTGTAAACACAACGTTGATGACCTCTTTCAGATTTTGGCAGCCTATGATTTTCATCTTCTCCAAACCTATACCTGCCAGAGATTTCTCTGCTGATTTGGGGACTATACATTTTTCATATCCTAGTTTTGCCACTGTACTTGCCCTTTTCTCCATTCCCGCTACCTATAATATTGCAATAGGGAATGTAATCACGGTGTGAAAACAGAGATTTGCTGAACTAGAAACAAAAATCTGTTGCACCACGTGCCCTGACAGTGCAAGTATAAATGTAGTAGTCAGAAAAAATCACTTTGATTTCAGAGACTAGATTTGTGCTCACCATGCGAAGCTCACCACCAAGGCCAATTTCGCCTATGAATGCAATGCCATAAGGAATAGGGAACTCCAAGAAACTGATAAGAGATGAAGGTTAGCTTTCATTTCTTCAGGAAAAAGAAAAAGTATTTGAGGCAAAAACATCAACTAGAGAACAGCATAAACATGACTCCAAGCGAAATCAATCCAGAAAATCTTGTATAGATCATGGTAGTGATGAAATCATATATTAATATCATAATAATGATGTGTTGGATAAATCAAAAGCATCAACAGTTACGAGAATACATAAGAACTTATATATAGATATACGAAAAGAACTATTTAAAGGGTAAACAAAGAACCAGCTACTCAAACACGTGCCTGCTACAAATTGCAGCTGCTACAGCAAGATCCCCAGAAGTCTCTGTCAGGGCCACCCCACTAACAACATTTAGAAATATGGCCTGGAGTAGCAAGATTAACAAGCACAAAACATTAGATATATAGTAAACGAAAATGAATAACAAGAGCTCATCCACTAACTAGAAAATAATTATAAACAACAAGGTTTATGGCATCCACAAAATGAAGTACAGCCAATGAAGGGCCTATTTGGTGTTTTCCATTACTTAGAAACGTCACATTTTTAGACGTGAAAGAAAATTCCAATTGCCAATGCATCTAGTCAATGTATGAATGTATGTATAACAATTCAGAAGTACCTATATCATGCCAGCACCTGGTGAACATTTAGATAAAAAACAGGGAATATAAATTATAAAGAACTCTAATACGAAACATACAAGTCCCTTCTGGAATAATGGGAGAAAGAGTAAATAATGATAAGGAAATTATTTGTGAAGGACAAATAGTATGTAAAAGAACTTACGTTTTCTTGAAGCTTCAGACCAGCTTGCTTCATGAGAACCTAAAATTTCAGACAGAAATTGTCACCATTACATGCTTTAGATGCAATATGCTAAAGAATCCTTGTTAGACAAAAGTACAAAATACCTTGAATCAACTTGGAAAGTAATATCATAAAAAATGAGTCCTAAATTTTTATATTGTCCTAAAAACGACAATTATAGCTAATCTAATAAGAAATTATTGGAAACAGCAGATATGTAATCAACAAAGACAGTGACGCACAGCAACACTTTCCAAGAGAGAATTACTTTACTATATGAAGAGAAACACAACTATAGCATGCATGTAATGAAAGATCTTAGATTAGTACTTACTGAAATAATCATGTCAGCTCTGCTTGCTTGGATACCATTAAAGTGTCTTGATACTGTTGAGCCAGACACACATAAAGCCTACATGAAAACCCAGAAAGTCCATCAAACATTTAAGTTGACAAGGTAGGAAATGGCAACGTACATGCAAGGAAATTATGAGTCAGAAGGGATTTTTAAGAATTTTATTGTTCTAAATATCAAATTATTAGGTGGGCAAAAAGAAATATTAGACATTGGTTAACAAAACAACAGGATAACCATACAATCTGAATTGTAGCTCACTTCAACTTAAGAAATTCCATCAAGAAATACTTGACCTCCCTAAATAAAACTTATGTTAGATGGATATCACACCCCTTGAAGCAGTTGGTTTAAAACACAACCAAATTTATTTACTTTTAGCCCTGCACATCTAAACTACACGAAAAAGGATGCAAGAAAGTACACTACAAGACAGCACCACATAATACTAACAGTGTCTCTGAACCATATGTACATAATGAGTAAAAATAAAAATTGGAAAACACATAAGCATAACCCAGAGACACAAATAAGTATAAATAACTATCTAAGTACATTAATTATAAACCTCTTGCAATGTCTGATTATCCTTACTATAATATTAGTAAGATGATAGATCTGGAAGCTAAACAAGTTTACCATATTCATAAGTTGGACTTAACTTTCTACGAAGAGTTAAGAACAAGAATAATAGCAAATATGAAAAAAGCTAACAGTTTGTTAAAACATTGGAAAGTACCTGAATTTCAATAAGGAATGTCCTAGTACCATCCATAATAACAGCAACAGCAAGTCCAGCTAAAACATCAGAATCTGAGAGCTGCTCACTTAAAAAGATCTGACTGGGGCTTGAAACAACTTGCAGTCCTAATGGAGACATTTCAAATATCCCAAGCTGAAAGTAACAATAAATCCTCAAGAATGGTTGATAAGATAATATTTTCTCCAGATTAAGAGAATAAACTCTATTTTTGTTGTGTTATAAAGTATATGCACATACTAGCACCTGCTTGAATTGCCATTATCTATATAATCATTGTATACCTCATCAATGGACCCAAAACGATTCTTCACAGCTCGAAGCAGGCGATAAGATGAGCACTTCTCACCCTAAGATAAGCATTAAAAAACACAAACTATCAGAGATTTTTTTTTTCATGGCATTGAGCAAAGTATGATTCATAAAATAAAGACTTCCAGGCAATCAGCAAACAAATAGAATGAAAGGCATAAAATAATAATAATAATTCATTAAAAAAGCAGAGGGATGCAACGATTATACCCAGTCCCTCTATATATATTCAAAAATCTGTTCAAGGAAAAAGGATCTGTTCACATTTTTGGAACCAACACAGAAAATTGCATCCATGGTAGCCTATAAAATCAACTATGAAGAAAAGAATATTATATTAAGGTACAAACTTCCATATATAAGACAGCATCAACAATGTGCTCGAGAACACGAGGCCCAGCTATGTCACCAGATTTTGTCACATGCCCAGCCTGAATAAACAGAAGAGAGAGAAAGTAAGAAAAGAGCAGAAGCGTAAGAGATCAGCCTATGATATTAACCATGTTCAATCCATGCAAGCTGAACACAAAAATTAAAGGTGGACAACATTCACATGAAGACCTGGAAATCAGCCACCAATGTACCAAAACAATTATTTTGGATGAAACAAAGCAAAATGCAAATCCAAAATTAAACAGAAACAAATAAAAAATCAAAAGCCAAGAGATCATTAAAAAAAAAAAAAAAACTCACAGTAATTCCTTTGTATATAAATAAAAGTGGAAATGATTTAGAGATGCATATCAGCCAACCAAACAACAAATGACTGATCAATGGATTTAACATTCATGTAGCATACACTTACAAGTTAACAGAACACATTTCAAACACCTAGTATCACATTAATAAAAGTGCTCTCACTCTATTAAACTGAGTTTAAAAAGAACTTAAAAAATTTTATGTGTTCTTACCAAAAGAACTGGGATGTTAGACTTCTTTGCAAAACGTAGCAGGGCTGAAGTACATTCCTTCACCTGTTGTACATCAATGCAATGTTATACTCAAAGAAAATGCAATCACAAACCACCCTAACAGATTACCCAAAAATATTATTAACGATGTCTGTTGCAATACCCATGTTAAGACACCCCCCTCCCCCCTCCACCAAAAAAAATGCAGAAATGTTAACAACATGGGTTGGCAAAGCAAGGTTAAAATTTTGGATATATACAAAATTATTTCACAAATGAGAACATTTTACAGTTGTTATCAACTAGAAGTAGGTTGTCACAATTAAATAATGCTTTGAGCAATGCCATCTCATACATCATCTCACAAAGATCATAAATAGAGTAGCATATAAGTCTAACAGATTAAGCTAAAACATGCATTCAGACTTGGCAGGATCATAGACTGTAAAAATCAACCTGCATGAGCCCTCCAGCACTTCCAGTAACTTCCTTTAAATAAACTGTTTGAATTGAATCAATTATTAGCACTCGAGGGGAAAGGGGCTGAATTTTTTCTAATATGTCCTGAAATTAGAAAGGAACACTAATTACTTTAAGCATCCTCCATGAAACTCTAGATCTGAAAAACTATACATAATATTTGCATTCATGATAAAGCTAACAAATATGGAAGCTGAAGAAATGTATCAGCCAATAATACAGACAGCACTCACAGAATACTTAGTTAAATACTACTTTCAGCATAAGAAAAAATATTATTTGATCATGACATGTATAATATAAAAAAAAAGAAAAAAAGAAGAAGAACATGATGTGTAGAACATAAATAAACATTCTTAACCAAAAATCTTCTTTGCAAGAAATATAACAGATATTCTGGTATAAGTACAATGAAGTGAAGTAATTGCAATGAAAAAAGTTGATATGATGTTAATACATGAGCCAAGTACAGAGAACTGGTGAATAGGAAGAAATGATTGGTCCTTGTCACTCTCAAAGCATCCATGTTACACAAAATTGAAACATTACAATTTCTTTTTTCAAAATCAAGTATAATAATAATGAGAAGAAGAAGAATAAGAAGAAGAAGAAACATGAGCATAAAACAGGGACCTCAACATCAGTACTGGAATACAAGAAAAGTTCCTCCGTTCCAATTTCCAGCCGATCAGCTCTATTTCCAATTTGCTCAACACTCTGTCACGATGAGGAATCAAAAGGGAAACAAGTATTATTCTAGAGTTTAAAGGTGTCTTGAAGTCTGCATATCCATGATGAAAACACGATTGCATCTTTTAACCCATCCAGATGATAAATAGACTTCCAGAAACTAACCTAGCATCAAATAACCCAAGATCTATTTATAGCATTTTAAACATGTTTTCCATCTGATGAAGTTCTCAGACAACTACCAGTTAGATATTAAAAAAAAAATCTTAAAATACTATAATTCATTCCAACTAAGAGTGAACATCAATATGTTTATATGTTTGACAAATTAAACCATGCAACAATCAATCTCATCAAAGGTCCTACAAAAGTAAAATCTATTTATTAATATATTTAATGTTAACTAAAGTCCCCTTAGAAACAAAGAAAAGCATATGCCAAAAAGGGTGGTCAACCCTCAGAGTTTAGTTCTGATGGTGGTTATCCAAAACACAGTTTCACTATTAATAAAAAATCTATTATTTTTGTATATAAAGAAACAAAAAGGAAAATACAAAGAAAACATATGCTGAAAAGAATTAGAAAGCTGAAAAATGAATACAACGTGACATAGTCATGCTTTGAAAGAAAAGACAATAATCAACAATAAAAGACTTACCTCTTCACCAGATACATACACAACCGGAGAAGGTTTATCAACATCATGGCCTTCAGCTATTATTGCAGCCAGCTGCCAGTTCAAATGGAAAGATTGACATGAAAAAAGAAAAAAACTATTAGCATGCAAAAATGAATCATGAACTAAATCAAAGAATTAAATTGATCAGCATTCTAATAGACCATTCATATGTTTGTCTATAAGAATGAAGATCTATGAGACAAAATTTAATCTTTGCAGGAATTACGTACCTGCAACAACAGTGTGCTCTTGCCAACACCAGGATCACCACCAACCAAAACTAAAGAACCTGTAAACCAGCAATCATAAACAATGACAAAATAAAATTTGAAATATCCAAATTACAGGGGAGAAAAAATCTTAAGGCATGAAGGTCATTAACAAGCTTGGACACTGCAAATACAAGGATGCATGTTGTCAGCTAGAATAGACGAGTGTGGTATTACAATAAAAAATTCTTTAAATACAATACAACATTTTGATGGCTAAAACTGAATTTCCAGAACAGAGGCCACATAGGTAGTAAATCTGATAACAAGATGTAATACATGCAATGGGAGGGAAGTATAGTATCTAATACTTTTCAAGATCCAAATTAGATTTCCAAAGACTGGCTACCAAGAGTTCTAACTAATTAAATTAACGAATTTTGGTCCCTAAAATGTTCAATAAAGAAACAAATACGTAAGAGTAAATACATTTAACAGACATTAACAAGTAAATAATTCTAGCTTACAAACATATTCATTTTTATTATATCTCCAACAAGCACTATCAAATAAATTCAGCATCAACAAAAAAACAAAGAAGTTAGAAATCAACCAAAACAAGCAATAGAAACAATCACATGAAACAAACCTGGGACAAGACCACCACCAAGCACCCTAGCAACTTCATTCCCGAAGGGTCCAGACCTAATATCAAGAGACACAAGATCCAAATTGAAAATGACAAGTAACTTCTATCGTAAGAACCTCTGGTAAAATTTTGCTTAATATAACAATTTAAAAAGGCACACTTTCACATTCACTTTGACATGAACAAAGCATTTACAAGTCCATTATCTCATTTTTCTTACAGGGAAGTCGGTCCCTTCAACTGACCACACTATTAGCATATGCTCATCCATATTAAATAATTTCAAATTAAAAATTACCGAATCTTTTATCCACTTACTCCTCCCAAATGATTCCTAATTTCAAGGACCTAGAAGTCTTCCATCCACTCACTCCACTTGACCCTACTATGCCTCAAAGATTTCTTCGTTACCAAAGGTAACAAGATCTTACACTCGTTCCAAATTTGCAAACTGGTTCACAAACAAGTAAGACCAAGAAACTTTTGCGTGCCCCTAAGCAGAGAAGTGCTAGCAACAGTTAGTTAATTCACTATTTATAACACTCCATTTCAGGTATCCAATATTTATGTAGATTGACAAAACTAAACTGGACAGGCATCAATCCACATAAATGATAATCGCAAAGCAAGTGAATTTATTTGTTCACATCTGAGGAAAACATTCATTCGAAAAAATATTAACTTTTGAAAACAAAAATAAAACCAATCAAATCACTTCAAACATCCCCAGAGCTTACAAAGGAATTCTCCAATTCAACTGACTAATTCCCCTATTCACATCTCGCAAACGCATTGGCTGCACCTGCTCCGGCTTCTGCAACAGCCAACTCCTCTCCACCACGTGTCCATTTCCACTATTCCCTTCATAAAATTGCTTCATCGTCCCCACAGCCTCACACGACCGGCACATCCCCCACCACTGACCCTCAGTGTGGCCACAGTCGGCACAAACCCAATTTACACTATTGCCCTTCCTTCTCTTCTTAGTTACTACGTCCCTAACACCCGGACCAGGCTTCTTCTTCTCGTACGGTTGCTCCAAATCCCCTGAAATTCGACTTCTTAACTTCCCATGAATACTCTCCTTCTCTAAATCATCACCAACACTCAACTCCGGCACCGGCTCGCGAGCTTCTTCACTGACCTTAACCGTCATTTCGGTTCCCAGACCGGCATTGAAAGGATCATAAATAGACCATACACGAGGGGGATTTTGGGTTTCAGGTGGACGGCTGGAGTCTGGTTCAGAGAAGAGACGAGGGTTGAAAGAGTGGATTTGGCGAAAAAACTGAGGAAATTGACGAGAAAGAGAGTGAGCTGGTTTGAGGAGTGGGAGAATATGTTGAGGAGAGTTGAAGCATCTGAGAGCTGACTTCATGTCTGGGAATTGCATGAGACAGAAAGAGGAATTCGGGTTTTGTTAGGGTTTTACAGGGGAAGAAACCGCGAAAGTTTTCAAAAGAAGGCCATATATGTAAAATGAAATGTGAGATATTGTCGTTTTCCTGGAAGACCATGTAACCGCTGGAAAATACACGTCGGTCAAGTACATACATTGGCCTATAGGAACGACGTGTTCTCTATCTGAAACATTACTAAATGACATGTCGGTCAAGTTGAAAGCTAATGACAACAAAGATTCAGATCAAAATACTCAGCTACAATTAAGAAATTAACACAGCATTCTCAATTCAAACCCCACAATTTTGCTGACTAGAATAATGCAATTTTGTTCCTGACTACAAATCCCTTAAAAGCTGTTCTTCTTCCCCCAGTTGATTGTCCCTTCAATGGTCCTTCCTGGTAGGCGCCAGCAGGAGGGCTAATGCCATCAGGCTGCAGTAAAAGTAACAGTGACAATCAAAACCCTAAACCAGAAATAAATGAAACCAGCAACAAGAAATTCAAAAGAAAACTTAGAACATATTAATACCTGATGAACTACAAAAATGTGCCATATATCAATAACTCTTTAGAAATATACTTAAATGTTCTAACAATTATTATCAACCTTCTTTAAAATTCATTAGAAACCTCTTTAAAATTTGTAAAAAAATAATCTTTTTTTAAAAAAGTTATATTGCGAAACTAAAATAAAAAAATCTATACTTAATAGTATCGATTCGAAAATCACAATATGTAAAACGGTTTTATCAAATCTATTTGACTTTTAAAAAATATAGGTGTCACTAAAAACTTCAAAAAATTATTTAAAAACACCGTAGTAATTAAATATCATAGCAAAATAAAATACAGTTTCCCCATGGTTAGTAAGTAACTGAAAAGATGATGGAGCCATTTCCAGAAATTCTGAGTATTGAACATCTCCATTCATAGCTGCCAAGTGCAGTGGGTTGTAACCATTTTTATCAAACTACAGGGCAAATTGAGGATGTCAAGGGCAGCACGTTATTCACTGTTCAAATAATTGATTTCCATTTTAATTTTATGCAATATATACTCAACTAACTGAAATAAGATTAACATCTTCAATCAGCAGGCTTCACGAGAACTTCAATCAGTAACAAAAACTTGAAAAATGAAGTACTAAAAATGTGTATGCTCTAACAGAAGCTCACGGAGAGAGAGATCAACACTGACATAATAGTTTCCTTGTGAGATTGCAATATGTAAAATTGTGTTGCCTAATCCGTCTGTTCTATGGAGGAGATAGGTGTAACTGAAAACCTTTGACAAATGAATAGGGGCTTCAGAATTATTGAATCTTACACCAAGATGAAACACAGTTTCTGAGTCATTTTTCGAGAGGATCTCTAAGGATTTCCGAGCTGCTGCAATAAATTCCTCATAGTTTTGCAACATAACCATTCATAGCAGCCTGATGCAATGGTGTATCGCAGAGCAAGTTCTGAATCAAACCATTGAAGCATTTTCGTTATCACAATATGCCCTTTTCTACAAGCATAATGCAATGGAGAATATCCATTTTTGTCAGTCTTCTGAGCAATGTTTTGGACACATTTTCAGCAAGAGCCCAACTATGTATGCACCATTGATTTGAATAACATTAATGCACATGCAGAACTTGAACTTGAAGCTAGCTAGTGTCAAAGAAAATGTTGAATGCTTTAAATACTTGGGAGATCAATTAAACAATGAAAACGAAAGAAAAAAATTCTACCTGCATGCCCTTCAAAAACTGCAACACGAAGAGAAGTTAGACCATCATTATCTTCTTCTATCTGCTACAACCAGGACAGATTCAATAAAAACTTTACCACTTCCAGATTCCAGTTGCTGCAAGCAATTAACAATGAACCTTTGTTTTTTTTTTTTTTTTTTTTAAGTTAAACCTACAAGACACTCATGGATTGATTTCTATTGTAGCGTTACAACATCGGCATTCCTCCGGCAACAGGCATCGTGCAATGGAGTCCCCAAGTTCATATTCTCAGCTGCAACCATCTTTGGCCGGAATGTAAACATTTCCACCGAAGTTGATGTGCCCAAAATTTGCTGCAAATTGTAGTGCTGTATTCAAGGAAATAGCCGTTTCTTTTCCAAAATTTTTTGGCTTAACTTTTTTGTTGCTTCAAAAGTATATAAAAAACTGAGAGGCAACTGAGAAGTTTAAAACAATGCAAAAAGAAAAATATGTAATATTCTCAGAATCGTCAAGGAAATTTCTGACACGGAGTATACGATCTTTACAACTGTTTGAATTACCTACTATTTTAAGTCAACTTCTAAGATTCGTAGCCCCCGGGCCCTGAAATGGCTCCACCACCATAAAGAGTTTTTTATGAGAGAATTTCGAATCTATTAGATAAGTCTGTACTTCTAAAAGTTGTGATCTTCCTTTCTGTTGTCACGTCTAGATTCCTTGCGACATCAAGAAGTTGCCCAAATCACATTCAATGAAGGTCAAACTCATTTCTATCTTATCAGTCTTTTAATGTTATTAGCCATAAATTTACAAGGAAAGAGAGACAACCACTAAAGAAGTGCTCTGTTTTCAACTTCCGAATCGGTAAACATGGTAAGCGGGAGAAGTAGCATGCTTACTGATTCAAAAGTTTGGGGCCATTGTTATCCATCGGCTGTGGAAAAGTGGCGGACAAACAACAATATGGAGTACAGAAAATATGTGAATGAAAGAGATATCTAGTGATTTTGATCAAAATTATATATCCTCCTGGAAGGCATTTGAATATTCCGTGAGTACGGTCAGTCGGTGCATCAATCTTTGCAGCCTTTCAGGAAGGGATTCTGCACAAAGAATAGATCATTCCTGAAACTATTTGAAATATGAATGATTCCGAGGCATGTAAATTTTAACGGAAATCTCAATGAAAAAAGAGAAAGCAAAGCTTCAATTTAAACCAAAATAATATAACATAAGAAGTATTTATATAAATTAAAGCAACATTGTCCAAAATGAAATGAATATTCCAAAAAGCCTGGAAACTAACTATAAAGAAAACAAAACTAGAAGATTTATAGCATGAGAACCAAACAACAGGTTATGCTGCATGCCATATAATTGTTACAAATGTAACAAGTGCCATAAAAACTGGATAAACAATCACTGGAACAGGTTCGGCCGAGTTTTGATGAGGTCCCGGTGCAAGAAATGCTTCAGGAGGAGCTGCAATAACGGCTGGAGGCGAGATCGAGTGTGAACCCATCACCTCAACAATGAATCGCTGGCCATTCTTGCAGTGATCATGAACTCCACTGATGAAGTAGAAAGGCCCCGGCCTGTCAAGCTTGATAACACTCTTGCCATTGTTGAAGGCAATAATGGCCCCGCTTGCATTGCAGTGGTAAAACCCCCATTTGTCCACTTGAAGGATTGAATCATTGTTGTACTCAAAAACTACACAGAACAGAGCAAAACACACTAGAGAAAATCAGAGGATTCGTGTTTATAAAAAATTAAAATACATCGAAAAAGTGTGAAACGACTTCAAAAGTGTTAAGTTTGAACTACTCAAGGAACTTTCGACATGCTCTCTGCTGTATGTAAGAGAAAGAAATAAGAAAAAAACTGGCATTTGATTAATAAATGTTCCTGAGGAAATCACTAGAAAGTGAAATAAAGAAAACAAACTCACAAAGAGAGTCCCCAACATGGAACCTATTACTTGATGCCCAATGGCTGTAGATCCCAGTATTATTCATGCTAGGCTCTTGCCAGCCGAAGTCATCGCCCACTTTAAACTGTTTACTTGCTTCAACACCAAACCCGCCATCAATGAAAGCTAAGAGCAGAATACTAGCGGCAAAGAAACTCAAAAGCGTAGACATTTGTGTGTGTTTCATTTGTGTTCGCTCTTGTTTTTGGTAGCGCAAGAATGAAAGTAATTGGGAAAATGACTCTGAGTTCATTGAATGTAAAGGTTGGAACAAGAAGAGTCTTATAAAATAGAGAATACAGGGAGTGGCATGTGGCGGTTATTGGCAGTTTTTAGGAGTTCATGCGAACGTGTGCGTGACATCAGGTTGTTTGCGGTTGAAATTTGAACCAATTCCATAAAATGAAAAAAAAAAATTGTTATCTTTAAGCCCAATAAATCTGAATCTAAGTCTTAAATTAAACTAAATTAAATTATACAGTGAGAATACTTAAACCTCTTTATATTTTTTTATTCAAATGAAAGCACAAACAGTAAGAAGTAATTTTTGTATTTATTATAGTTTCAATAAATGACAGAAGATTCCCTGGTTCATTTGTTTTGCAAAAAGCAAAGTTCTTTAGATCTATCCTTCGTCTCCATCCAATTACAAAATTTCTATTTATTTCATTTGACCAATGCAGATTATCAAAAGAGATGGAAGATAAGGATGTTTTCGGAAAAAAAAAAATTATCAAATAAATTTCGTTTAAAATGCGATTTAGAAATAATTTCAGTGGGCTCAAATTATGCCCGACTTTCTGTAACCAACAATAGCAAGAGACAATGTAAAATGAGAACGTCCTGGATAGACTAAATAGAGCTACAAGTGGCCAAAGTAATCTTAATTAGTGTTCTACTAATTTAGACAACCAGAAACAAGAATTATTTGACTGGGTTCGCAATATGCCGCTGGTTCATTACTGCAGATGGGCTTCAATATGTGATTACTTTCTAAACGTAGGCTCACCCAGCACACAGCAGACTGGAAATTCCAGCATTTGATGTCATCAAAATGCAGCTCTTCAGACTTCAGGGTAACATGTTACTCTCCTCAGGTTGAAGATTAAGCAACTAGCTTATGAATTGCTCCCTTCAGATGTTGCATCCTGCATGATAATCTGTTCTTTCAATTGTGCATGTTTCGCAGCCCTCAGTTCAATTATACTGGGTGGCATGGGTTGTATGCAGCCATGCAACTCAACAAGATGAAAGAACTCTTGTTTTGTCAAACTTTTCTTCTCAACGAGCTCATCTACCACAGCATCCATAAGTTTATGGTTTCTCCGGAGGATCTGATATGAAAACACTGTTTATACAGAAGCAGATAGTAAAAAGTTGTAAAAGCCACTGCTCTTGATAAATAAGAATTTACCTCTTTTGCACACTCATAACTTGTGTTCACAATCCGTAATGCCTCAGAATCAATGTGCTGAAGATTAAAAATACAAATAAAAAAATGCATTAGTATTTAGATAGACACAGAACAAATAAATACAGAAAAGGCCACAATATTTGGCCATGAACAATTTCAAACTGTAATCAACGATGAATAATGCCAAAACAAAGTTTAAAAACTTCAAACAGAAAGAAATGTGCTTCCATACATTAATTCGATCTGATACCCAGAAGTTGGATAACCCATAATGCTTATCAGACAGGCCACCAAGAACAAAGGCTCGTGCTGCTGATCTAGCATTATCAGCTGCCTCTGCCCATATTGTACTCAGCTGGAATAATTGATAGGAATAGAATTTCAAGCATCAAGTTAGATATACAAATCCAGAAAGCACGATGATATTAAACAAAACTAGGTCTTATAAAACCATCTGATGACCACATAAGCCAAATTGAGAATATAATTGAAGCATCACAAAACATCACAGAAGAACATGTCAACTAGAACATTTCACAAGGAAAAAGGATAGGATCAAGCAAAGCTTATCTTACCTGACCTTCACCATTCCAAAGCTCATCAGCAGCACGTGGAGCCAGTTGAACAGTGATATAATCCAGCAGGGTCTGCCGACTGCATACCCAGAGACAGCTTGATTAAAAAGAAGGGACAACAGTCATATGATTCATATGATTTAATATGCAATTACAAAAAGCATCTAATGCTCCATAGAATCTTAATTATCAAGGACTCACATGACTTATGACAGGTTGACTATTTTGGAATTCTTGATAGTTCTTGAAACAATGTCACTAAAAATTGAAGAAACAAACAGCTTAAGTAAGGCATACCTTAGCAATCCTTCCTTGAATCTCAAATGGTCCATTTTTAACCGAACATAGCCCAACTCCCGCCCAGCTCTAGGAGCAATTGTTGCCTGCTCAAAAGCAATAAGGCATAACTGTTTTTAGTACGTAACTTTAAAGTAGAAACTAAATCATATATTTGGATGCAGAACAAATGAAATTATAAATTGCAACAGTACTTCCAGAGATTTAAGAGTAATGAGAGAAATACTTGAAAAAATTCAATCTCACAGATGATAAAGGCACATAAAAAAAGTGTATGTCTAGTATTGTGTCCTTTGTTTCTAATAACATAAATGAATTCACCCAAAATGGAAACTGGTCCTCAAACCACAGAATGCAACAAAGTTTTAAAGCTGCTACAGTTAGTTGAACTATGACCTTTGGTTCCTTTTTTTTTTTTTTTTTTTTTTTTTTGTGCACTTAAGGGTGATAATAATCATTTTGTCAAATAATGGAAAACTTACAAGAACTAAATTAAATTCTCCAAGAAATTCTGTCATATGTATGTACGTGATCCTTGCTGACCTTTGGGTAATCATTATGATGACTATTTTATTGTACTACTTGATTTATCATGTCAGTTTTGGTTAACACCTATTGATTAAATCTCCAAAAATTGCAGTTCAGTGATAGCTGTAAAGCATCGTGGTGCTTTATAAACAAGCCATACGAAAGAAGTCAGATCCATTCATCTAACAATGCCATGCATAAACTAGTACTTCTAAGGGTTTTAATGTATTAACAGATACCGATCCTAGCATAAACTTACCATGGTCAGTGAAAAAGATTAATAATACCATAAATTAAGTGTATGTGGAAAACAAGCAAAAGAATGAAGCACAAAGAGCATACAAACTCAATATTCTTAAGTTCAGGAAAGTTCACAGCTACAACAGCCATTGCTGCTTCATTGAGAGCTACTTGTCTCCATGTCTCATGGCTCCTCTCCTTTCTGTCTAGCATTCCCCTCTCTTCTATTTGTGCAGCTTGTAGTAAGTCATCAGTTGTAATCTACAAAAATGAAATCACATTCTTTACCAATAATATCTTGGGACTGCACAAACATAATTATCAGAACTGCAGGTAAAGCATCTCCATACAGAATTAATTAAATGTATCAAAAGCGACAAAATATGTGCATAGGACTGGCACTTGTTTTAATGTTAATATCAAGTAATATAATATGCATCCTGGATTTTGTCATATTAAAGAAAGAATAAAAGCTACAATATTCACAAGAGTAGCCAATACCTCAGTTCTTCCATCACGCATCATGTTAATAGCAGCAACTTCAATTATATTTGCTAGCTCTGCGCCAACCATGCCATCAGTCATACTAGCAACAGCCATATAGTCGACATCCTCTGCCATTGGCTTCTTTCGAGCATGGACCTAGGTCAAGAAGATAGGAAAAAGAATCAGTAGTCATAACTGAAGGGGACAACATTCCAGTTGCATAATGACTGTTTTTGCAAAGTCATATATGATCCAAAAATAAGTATATGCAGCTGTCAACAATTACCTTCAGAATTTCCATGCGGCCAATAAGACCAGGTTTAGGAATGTAAATTTTACGGTCAAATCGTCCAGGCCTCACAAGGGCTGGATCTAGAATGTCTGGTCTATTTGTGGAAGCAATAGTAATCACATTCCCTCTTCCTTCAAACCCATCCAGGCAGACAAGAAGCTGTAATGCATCAGCAACATCGAGTATCAATTCACAGATACAGACTTGAACACCACATGAGGACAAACAATTTACATTACTTGAAAGAAAATACTGTTGCAACCAACCTGATTAAGGGTAGCATCACGTTCTTGTCCACCAGAACCCTTAATTAAACCACGTTCTCTTCCAACAGCATCCAACTCATCAATAAATACAACAGATGGGGCCTACATAGACCAACATAAAACAAAAACTCATTATCCTTTGGTATATCAATGTTAAAACTAGACACGGTAATGGGTCGTGCCATCCAACTCTAGGCCTAGCAGGCCAGGCTGGGCCAGGCCGCCAAAATTGCAAAGCCCAAGGCACGACCCAAGGCCCCTAGGTCATGCCTTCGCGGGTTTTATTTTTTTAATTGTTTTTAAATTTTTATTTTTTATCAGGCTGGCCCATGGCCTTGCCCCAAGGCCCCGGCCCCCTGCCTTGTCCACTTAAAACCGCCAACAGGTAATGAATTATATAAAAAATAAAGAAGAAGACAACCAAATGATGTATGACAATCGAAGAATGGTTTTCTAAGAAAAATAAGATGCATCTGATATGAGACAACACTTGCATTTTCCCGTGCCTCCTGGTAAAGTGATCGGACGCGAGATGCACCAACTCCAACATAGATTTCAACAAACTGAGACGCAGAAATAGAGAAGAAATTCACGCCGGCCTCACCAGCCACAGCTTTTGCTAGTAAAGTCTTCCCCACCCCAGGAGGGCCACATAGAAGTATGCCACCTAATTAAAAAGTTCATGTGAAGAAAACGTTTGAGCTAGGCAGAAACTTGAGCCCAAGTCTATAAAAACAGCAACATCTTCTATCAGTTAATCTAACCCATAGAGTTTTCACTGTCAATCAGTGACAGTTTTAGATAAATGACGCACACAGTTGACAGGAAGATGCTAGATGTATATCATTGGTCCCAAAACCAAATAAATCTCAATTACAATAAGACTATTGGTTGAGTATCCAGCTGATTTATAAATAATGCAAGAAAACCGTTCCCTTAAAAAAAGTCTCTTAGATAAATTGGTAATCTAAAATAGCATAATCTATGTAACATTTTTATACATTTTTTGTTGTAACTGTCACATGATAGTTGAAGAAATTCCATTGAAACATAATTAAGCATAATTAAGTGTCTATTTGTGCCCCTTTTCTAACAAGAACCTTCAAGCATCAATAAGAAATAGTAATACAAAATCTGTGTAGTGAAGGCTAAGGAGCTGAATATTGGAATCAGAAGATATCTCTTTCCGTTAAGTCTCCTCCGAAATTTATTGCATAATTGCTCTTGGGTTAACAAATATGAAAAGAAAAAACACTGAGTCATGAAATTGACAAGCCCCAATTCAGATTTCCCAAGGAGCAAAAAAACAAAAACAAAAAGCTTCTCATTCAGGCCTTGACACTGATTGAGAATATATGAAATGAAATAACCTAATAACAAAAGTCCAACAGTAAAATTTCAAGGTTTCACCTGGTATTCTCACTCCTCTTCTCCTGTACATCTCCCCATGAGTGAAAAACTTGACAATCTCCTCAAGCTCAAGTCGTATCTTCCCAAGCCCAGCAACATCTGAAAATTTGACATCCACGCCTCTCTCCAAATACTGTGGCAGCCCTGGACCATGTGCACGCCGTACACGTGCACCTGACTTCATGAACTGCATAGCCATTTTTAAATATGGATTCTGCTCCCCTTTCCCTAGATCAGCCTCATCCTCATCATCAGCCTCAAGACCCTGCATCTCCATCTCTAACTCCCTCATCTTCTTCCTCTCCTCTGCCTCTGCCTTCTCAATCTTCAATCTGTCCTCGTAATCCTTCTTCTGCTTCCTATAACTAAGCACAACTGTCCTATAAAATATCACAAAAAACACCACTCCCAGAAGCGATGGGATGTTTGAATCTTGTGCCATAGCAGCCCACATATCCGCCATATACTGATAACTCGTCCTTCTATTTTCCAATGACTCCTCATACTTTTTCTTTCTAATCTCTCTTCTGTTTTGTCTTTCCGCCTCTTCCTTTTCAAGCTTCATTGTCTTCTCAATCATTTCCCTTTCTTCCCTCATCCTCTTCAATTCTTCCTTCTTTTGCCTCTTAAACTCTTCTCTCGCTCTTCTAATCTCTGCCACCCGTTTTGGCTCTTTCTTAGGTTCAAACGTTCCCAACATTCCCAACATAGACTCAGGCACTTTCCACAAAAAGCCTAAATATGGGCGAGGCACCTCTGGTTTCTTAATTGGAGGTGTATACGCATTAACACACAAAGAATCAATCTTCAACTCATCCCAAGATTTCCAAAAACTCCTATTACTAGCAAATGATGGCAAAACAGTTCTTAACACTCTAGAATCCTCCAAAACAACCAAAACAGGTTGTGCTTTTTGTCTTAAACCAGCACCAGACGATTTAATCACATGTTTAAGCTTACCCTCTTGTTTCAAATTCAATATCTCAGTATATGCAATCCTACTTGACACAATAGGCAAATCTTTTGCCCAGTTTCTCAGCTGTTCTGGAGTCAATGCCTCTTGCTTCTTTTTCTGGGTTTTTTTCTTTCTATCTGAAGTAACAGTTGTTGCAGCATAACAAGGCTTTTGTGCAAGTGAAGCGGATATAACAGTCAAAGTTACAGGTAATGTTAAAAAACTCAAAGGTGTTTTATCCGCTTTCTGGTTTTTATCGTCATTCTCAAGACTAAATGTTTGATTTTTGCACCAAAAAAAGGGGGAAAGTTGAAACTTTCGTGGGTCCCTAGGGGTTTTTCTTTTTGGTTTTAGAGAAATAAAATCAAATGATAGTGAAGAACCGAAAGAGAAGTTGCAAGCCATGTAAATGTAAATAGTTTCACAAAAATGTGCAAAAATAAATTAATGAATATTGATAAGATAAGTAAAGGGCTTTAAGCTAGAGTAAATACATACATGGCGAAATTACTATGTGAGTGTGAACCAGAGAGAGAATTGAGCTTTGGTTGAATCGCCATTGAAGCAGAAAGCGAGCTTCTGTGCTGTTGCAAAAGTTTGCAGATAGACGAAGGCGAGCCCAGCAAATACAAGAAACGACACCGTTCAGGTGCAGATTTGTTATATTATAATTAGGCCCGTTTGGGTCTCAAATTAGGCCCATTCCTTGCGCCATCGTGGCAGTATACTATTTTTGTGAAATGATTTGTCATATTATTTTAGACTTTGGAAAAGATATTAAATTTAGTAATTCTAAAAATTCCAAACCCCTCCGATAATACTTTTGAAAATGATTTTTAAGAAATGAGGTTGTAAAATTATGTATATTTTCCCACTTTAGGTGGCAATTTTTCAAAATTCTTATCTCTCGAGAAACATAATAATCAAAACACTTAATATTGAGTATGTAAATAATTGGTATCGGTGTTGGCTTGTTATCTAAAACGGGTTGACTTCGAATTGTATTGTTCAAGTTTGACTCATAAAAAAATTGGAATTTATTTAAATCATACTCAAATAGATTAAGTCTGATCTGAATTTGATCATAGAGTTAAATTAATGGGTCAAACTTGATTTGAGATTTATTCGACTCAATAAAATTTGTGAATCAAATCCAAAATGAAGTTGGGTTGCATTTTAGTTTATTCTCTATTAATTTTTTTTTTCATTTTTATTTCCATGTTTTCTTTTCTTTAACAAACCCTAAATCTCTTTTGTTAATTAATTTGTGATGGGATTAAAGTTTTTCTTGCTAGATTTGAAGGTATTCTCCTCAAAAAGGTAATATATTTTTATAAAAGTTGAACATATTCTTGGAACTTTATATATTTTTAGGTGATTAGAACTTTGTAAATTTTTGCTAGATCTATTGATATTCTCGTTAAATCTAAAGTCAAATTTATCGGTCGTGAAACTTATTTTTGATCAAGCTAAACTATTTATATTATTAAACCAATTAATTCATATCATTAGATTGTATTCATGTTATGTCAATTTGGATTTTGGGTCAAAAACTCATAAATCTAATTTAATTTAAAATATAATTATATCCAAATTTTTTAACCCTAATTTGACTAAAAAAATTGTGAGTTTATCTAACACGACACAAAAAGACTAAATTTATATAACAAATTATATCATATCAAAACACAATACGGAACAATACAAATTTTTATAAAAATATTATACTCATAATTTGTAATAAAAAAAATATATTTTAACATAAAAAGACATGTTTTAGTGAAACAAAATAACATATATTGACATAAAATATCATATTTTGATTTTAAAAAACGTGTTTTATCAAAACAAAACATGTTTTGATAGAAAACAACTCATTTCGTCAAAATGAAATTCCTATATAGTAACTTAGTTGCTTACTTATTTTATCTATTGCTCATAAAAGTCTTATATAAAAGAATTTTATCTGAACTAATTTACATACATTAACAATTAAATTATATAAATATGTCAATGGGAACTAAAAGGCACACCGACTGAATATTACGTTACATAAAACATAATCAAGTATTAATATCATGAATATTTAGAAATTAATTATAAAATTATATATCATACATAATATGTTCAAATAAGTTATATATCATACATAATTACTATCATAATTATGATGGAAGGAACTAAAATTAAGTTCTAACAAGACAAAAGCATTTTGCTCATTGAATATCTTTTTTGCTTGTATCCTTGGAATCTTTGATGATATCCTTCAAATTCATATTATTCTCTTTTACATCAACAAAAATATGTTGTTAATTTTGTATGGGCGAGAAATAAGAAACATATAATATTTTTTAATCATGTAATTTAAAAAATAATAAAACATTTCTTAATTTTAAAAAATTGAAGCTACTCTTTTTAACTCGTATAATTTAGTTGAAATCATTTTATAAAATGCTTTTGAGATAGATGTTATGCCTAATATTAGCGATATACTAAACTTCACCTCTTTCTCATGTGTTCATTTGGATAACTCATTTAAAAACACATCTAGAAATTCTCGTATACTTGATGTATTTTGTACTCTTTAAGCCTAAATTTCTACTCTTACTTACTACATGAGGTGGGTATTCAATACACCTCGTACTTAACATCTTGCAAAGCTTGATGCAATTAATTATTATTTTCCTTCTTTGTCCCTTGTCAAACTCAAACTGGTCTTTGTTATGTTAAACCAAAATTCTAGGACATTCATTCCCAATATTATATTTGAAATTGGCCTTATGTTGAAGACTATTAAATGCGTCTATAATTATCTGTCCTTTATTACCATTGTCTGTCCCAGGAGCATCTGATCACTTATGACTGAATCCCCACTATTGACACCAAATTTACCTCTAACCTCTTTAGTGTATCTCTAACTGCAAAACAATGAATAGCACTTCTATCAAGTAAAACTGTCTACTTCATAAGATAAAGTGAAATCTTGGTACAAAAAGAAGTTTGATCATATTAACTTGGAAGTTTGAGAAATTTGGTCACAAAATGAACCACAGGAAGCATTACTATTACAAATTACAGAACCTATCTTGCCCTTTACAGAGGCCAATCCTGTGCTCTACAATATAGCATAAGTGAAACTAGGCAAATGACTACAAACTTTATTATATTACATAGATTTTAAGCTTCTACATATCTTCTAGTTCTACATATAAGTATGATAATGAAAGTTTAGGCAAATTCAAGACTTGATGAGCCAAATCACATCCTGAAGAACTGATGCTGCAAGCAAGAGGCCGCTGAGGAAGGTGAAGGCTATTGCGATGGCAATGTGATCGCAGAATCTATATAAAGCTTTGCAGAAATCGGGTAGAGGGGCATGTTTAATTCCTGTGCGGTTCAGATTTGTGACTGAAGCGGCAGCTGACCCTGCACTGGACATTGCATATGCAAAAAGCTGGAAACGAAGCTTCATCAGGCCCAGTAAATCACAAGTTTCAGCATTATAAAATATGTAAATCAGATCAAATCCAGAAACATTAACCCAGATACAACCTGACCAAAACAGCAAAATTAAATAAAATTAATGATTTTTCTAATACCTGGTCGAGAGCAAATATAAGCCAGGCATGGCTTCTTGAGGGAATCACTGGGACTTTCCTGAGCAGCCTTGTTGCAGTGATAAGCAACTGCAGCAAAGAGTAAGCTGCTGAAGCCACTGAAACTCCAAACAGGTACCTGCTTAGTACAAAACCATTTAAATACTGTTTTTAGAACATTCTTTCATAAAAATTGTTGAATCTTGAAACTGAAAAAGAAGACTGTTTATAATAGAATTAATATTTGAACAACAGTCATACTGAACTAATCAAGTAAAGCCAATTATTAGAGAATGGCCCAACACCCTCTGATCTGTTTTCAAACTTTCCTATGCAACCAAATATTCATCTGGGGACGAATTTTCACAACCTCACGATCACAAAGACATAAAAGAACTACTATTTATCAGTTACGGGTGTGCTCTGTTCATTCATATGCCACAAACCCAACGGCAAATTTCAACAAAACAAATTAAAGTACATATGAATCGGTGGAATATGACTCACAACATGACAAATAAAGCTGACAAATCCCGCATTCTCCGGCCCAATTGGGGCAGAACCCAGAAGATAAACCTCTGTTTAATTAGTTTTTAATTGAATATAATAATGAAATTTTGAATTCAAAGGAAAAGTGTTGTTATGTGACCTGTTTGGTTGGCAAGAAAATGTGGGAAAGACAAGAGAGTAAACAGATTTTAAAATATATAATAAAATTATTCCCTTTTTCTTTATTTTTCTGGGCGTCCAATCAGTGTCATAAGCTGAAAAACAAGTTTCTTATGTATTTGTTTAAATTGTTTTCCTTCACTTTCTCAGTAACCAAACAGAAAATCAAAACCAACCCACTAAACTAAACAACAACCAATGAAGAAAAGAATTTCTTTTCGTTTACATTCTTATCAACCAAACAAAAGAGCACCTGAAGAACCAAAAACGACAAAGAAAAAGCACTTACTCAAAAGCATAAGAATAAGACCACTTGGACGAAACATCTAGCGGGAACCCATAAATAGAAACGGTACTGTGTTGACTAGCCGTAAGCATGAAGGTAAACGCCACCACAGAAGCCACTAAGCACACAAACCTCAACACCAGTTGCACCACCACCTCATTTCTACACCGGTCGATCATGACCTCCTTCCCCGCCTCCACGTGGGATCCATTCATTGTCTCCAGACTCTGATTAGCTTTGTGGCCGTTCATCATCATCAACTACAAGAACAACAAGAAACGCACAGGCAACACTTCTCTAAATAGCTAGTTTTGAAAGTGTTGCTTTCTGTGCTTTGCGTGTTACGTGAAAGGGTTTTAATGGGAGGCTCTTGCAGTATCGCGTGTTAGATTTTCGCATTTAATCTAACGCATTAAATTAGAAAGAGATGATGCCCAAGTACCACAGTTTTGTGCAGAGCCATAGTTGCAAGGTATATACATATTGATTAACTGAAGACTGTATATTTTATGCATTTGGTATTGACTTGTACTATTAATTTATATATGGTGACATGTATTTCAATGCTTTTTTAGGGATGGATCATCCGTCACAGCATTTAAAACAAGCAGAGATGTCATATAAGCCGATTAACATTACGTTGTAAATCACAAAGGTTCATAAGGTTCAAAATTTGACCAATGTGAAACTGAGAAGAATCAATATTATAGGTGACTGCCTATATGATGGAGGGCACTGGCTCATAAATAGTAGAGCAGGAGAGGGCAGAGTATCCTATCATATTTGACCAACTTCCAATGGAATTTCGGATTTGAAGCTTGTTTTTTATGCAGCATACTCTCTTGGGAAGGGTCAAAGAGTCGAACAAGGAATTGAATATCTTGAGAAATAACAGATGGAAGCTAAGCTCCCATGAGATTGTGAGAGAGGGGTCGTTGAGTGCTGGGTTCAATGGTAATTTATTATTAGAAAATGATCCATAGCTGCAAAACGCCAGGAGTTTAATTTTCATGGCCTGTCATCTCATCAATTTGGTAGGAGAAGGGTGCAACTACTACTCTGTACACCATTTTAAATGTATCAAGTACATTATCTTAGGGAAATTTATTGTAACCCACCATTTCTTTTGATTTCTTGTTGAACCTAAATCTCAACTCTTAGACTACATTCTATTCGATGAATATCTTGATAAGACTTGAATCATCCATACTTTAATATCAAAAGCCAACATTACTCCAATTGAGGGATTCCATCTTTAATAATCAAATTTTGGGCGAGTTTGAGAATCCTTAGGAAGCAGAGAACGCATAAAATTTGGTCTATGAGAGGATGCAAAACAAATTCATTATGAACCGGGATGAGTAAATAATTTCTTTTACTAACATCCTTACCCAATATCTATTGGTGTTTATATGGGAAAATTTATCTATTTAGGCTCCATAGTTTTTCCTTGATAAAATGTCAATCCACCTCAATATATTTTGTTCGATGATACTAAATTAGAATTTATGCAATCTCTATAGTTGTTTAATTATACAAAACATATTCTTTAAGTAACATTTTTAGCTAAAGAAGCTCGCAAAGCGTTTTAGCCATTGCAATTATTTTTCGTTTCTTACTCCTTTAAATGATTAGAATACATCTTATAAAAATGAAATTTATATAGGACAAGCGTTGAATGAGATCATAATCTCATTTAGAGAGACACAATGATGTTAATATCGTTAACCAAATACAAAAATAAATAATAATTTTATACAAACTTGCAGAGAAATTCTTAAAAAATAAAATAAAATATAATTTTTTATTATTAATCAATTGAAATGAATTACTTAATTGAATTTACAAAGATTTAAGCACTGTATATAACCTAGTAGCTCTCCTATTTAAAAGCGGTTTTAAAACTTGATCTCTGGAGCCAATATGTGATAATTATTCAAAGCACAACCATGTGACAGGCATCACATATGGCATTAAATTCTATGTCAAGAAGACAGACATCTGTTTTAAATGGAGGCCATTGGGCTGTAGAATTCCTTGAAATGGGGGAAAGTTATATCTAAATTCTGGGGCGAAACAGTTTCAGTTTTTTTTCTATTGGCGACCTCCACTGCGGTAAAGTTTTAGCTCGGCAGTCTTTTGCGGTGATCATAATTAATACGAGAATGGAGAAATTTTGGCCCTCTTGTGATTCAAGCTGATACAACATATATAAATTATATGGCGTTAAAATGTATTTGTTTTAAAAAAGTTCCCATTAATTCTAACCCAACAATCAAACCTGTAAGGCAGTACTAGGGTACAAACAGAAGTAAAGCCCCGAACAATCTGAATACTCCAAATTTGTACCAGAACTCCAGAAGTGAAAATGGACAGGAGAATTATATCCATTGAAAGCAATAAAACTCAGCTAAGGCCAAGAAAAAGGGAAACTACATCCGCCACTCATTCATTGCATAAATTGCACGTTTCCAAGGTCAACATATAGGTCGTCACTTCAGTCATATATTTGTATGTGGTAAGAATTAAACAATCTAAAGAGCAAATAAAAGGTTAGTTGCTACGAATTGTAGAAACAGAGCAAGAACATATTATCATTTCTCAACCTCAAGGGAATGTTCACACTGTGCTCCAGTACAACGTCTATGACAAGACATGTGGCACTTCCCACAGAGGTAAAATATTGATTCAAGAATCAAGCTCAAAAGAAGATTTGCCGAACTCTCAATTATACATGTGAATTGCCGAAGGAACATTTGACGACTTGATTATGATAAAATATGATGAATCTTTGAGGTGATGCAATAGCAAACTTAAAGACCAAACATCAAATCCATGATTTTGGACATCACTGACTTGGATGGGGAAGCAATGGCACTTCCTGACTGCCGAGCATTTGTGCTTCCATTTTGGAGACGAGAAGAGGCTCTTGATGCATTCAGCTCTGAGATTCTGCTTGATGGAGGGGCCAAAGTCATAAATCCTTGATTGTTAAGCCTTTCATTTAAAGCCTGGCGTTGCATGGGATCCAATGCTTTCACACCTACGATTAATACTCCATTGATCTGCATCCCATTTTTATTTAGGGCCTTCTGTGCATCAGAACGATTCTGCACCAGCCAAAAAATTAGAGCAATCATTCACAGTAAAGAATTTAACAATAAATATTATCACAAGACTTGGAATCAAGTGCTCCCAATACTTGGGCTGGAAATAAGAGCAAGATCTCCACTGCAAAACCAAATTTTCAATGAATGAAAGAGGCAAGCATGAAGATTGCATTTGCATAGCCAGACAACCGAATTTTTCCAAGCCCCAAAAGGCAGTCACACTAACCTAAGCAATTTAATCACATGTTATAGTATTTTTTTATAAAAACAAACAAGAAGGAAGAGAACATTTCCTTGATTCAACATCAGATAAATCTAAAAACAGACTGAAATAACATTTATTGCATTATCAAATAGAACAGAATGACCAACTGAGTTCAAGAGCCCTAATGCAAACCCAAGACATTAACAAAATGCTAAGAAATGAAAATTGTTGTGACCCTGGGTTGTAATTGCTGTAATAAATCAGGATTTGAATTTACTGAATTGAATTCTATTAGACAGAGAATCAAGATTACAATCAGGAATCTAATATCTCCAATATTCTGCCACGAGAGTACCGCCAGTGCTCCACCTCCTAGAATACAAAGCTACTCTGTAATTAGATTCTCAAAAGTTCTCCCCAATCCTCTCTAAACTCTGCTATTTATTGAATTAAGAACATAATGCTAATTGTCAATATTATATATTCAATTTAAATTCAGATTGGACTCCTAACATAATATTCCTAATTTTATCCAATACTTAATAATTTAATAAATTCCTAAATCAAATCAAACCTTAATATCCTAAATTACCCGAGGGCCTAACAATTCTTGTCCCGTAGCAACCGTCTTGCCCCCCAAGGTTGAAGGACAAAAATTCACCCTTAAAAGGACTTTGGGCACAGCTCCATCGAATGACATGTTGTTGGATCTGTTTCAATTCTGCCTTCCTCGGCTGCCATTGTCTTTGTTTCTTCTTGATCAGCTGCAATTAAAATGCCTAGATGCGCCTTGGACCAAACATGGTTAGGTGTGTACAACTAATCATACTAGAAACAATGATTTCAAGATCGCATATCAACCTGTGTCAACCAGAAATTGCCCGTAGTGGAGGCAATCGAAGTGTTGAGTCAGGTGGGGATAGGGGAGTGGCAAGAGTTTTTGTTTCTTTTGGTGGAAAATCATTCACTTTGTACATGACAGTCGATAGGACAGATGGGAGATTTTAGGAAAGGTAGGACTGGTTATGATTTTGGGTGAAGCTGAGTTGTATGTTTGGGGAAGTTTGGGTAAAATTAGACTGGGCATGTGGGTAATTGGGGAAAGGCCTTGAGCCTATAAATCTCAGGTTATGGGTTGTCGCTAAGAGCACCCATGTAGTGAAACGATTCAACACTTCTCCTTTTAACTCTTGGTAGTAACCATCACATATCCAAGCTCCAGTGGTTTGTGCACACAGAGCCGTTGCTTCAACACATAGGTGAGTCCATTTACAAAGAGACCCATGTAGACTTGTTATGGTAAGTCTGACACTATTCTGAAAACCATCTCAAACTGTTGAATGCACTCCCCCACCCTGGTCATCTATCGAAGAATTTTCATCTTTTCATATGGACAGGGGGGTAATCAAGCCAAGTCAAACTAAGTAGTGTACAACTCAAGCTTGGCTCGATAGTATAAAGGTCGAGCTGGAGCTCATCGAGTTAATGAGTTCTCAGCTCAAGATAGGACCGCCTAAATCGAGCTCAACTAAAAAAATTATATTTAAACCTTATAACTTTTATATTTATCCATTACCCCCTTCATATTCAAAGTTAAGAGTAAGATTTTAGGGTTTTAAGTGCAAGATTTGCAACTTTTAAAGGGTTATTGATATTTTATTCGGGCCAAATCACAGCTTGCAAGTTAGCCAAGCTGAACTCAACTGGCTTGGATTGTTTCTAGTATCCATGGAAAAAGACAAACAAGAACAAATCTTTAAATACCTACAATGGCATACATTTCCCCATTGTAAGAAAGACTCCAAAGAAATAATATAGACGAAAACGCATCTAAGTTATTAACCTGAATCGAATAATGAAAATTGTTCCAAGATAATATGCTCAAGTTCAAGGAAAAGAAAAGGAACCTGATACAGAATGTGCATCCAGTTAGCTTCTCTTGGACCTGGAACATGTTTTAAGATCACTCCACACTTTTCAAACTCTCGCAAAACCAAGTTGGTGTCTGCTGGAGAAAATCTAGCAAGAAAAGTCCAAGTAAGAGTTATAAGTATTACAAATTTGATAACTATTCAAGTTAATATCACAAGATAGCAGTTAAGGTTCTAAGCCTTCCATAGACACTTAGTAGCAAGGAGAATATCAATCATCAAAATAGGCAAATGAATCACACCTATTGATGCCCATAATTGATTTTAAAAATTACAAAACAGTTTCAGTTATAGAAGAAGATAAATACACGAACTATAGAGTTCACAATTCCTTATATCAGGAAGAGCTCATTAACTCAAAACTGTAAGCACAAAAGGGGTATCTAAAGCCCCGTAAGTATAAGAAATACTTTCACGTCAACTTGGGAAGTCAGTCATGCAATCAAGTTAGATAAAGCGGTCAAAACTACACCAAAGAAATGATATAGAACAAAAAAACTAAGTGTCATACCTTGTGTACTGTAACAGAGTTGAAAGATCAAACAGTGACATACTGATGGTCAATTATGTAGACTGAAAAGGTGAGATAAAAACATACCCATAAACAGTAACCCATTCTTCCTCATTAAGGTTCCCAGTGGGCAAGCTATTTCTCTGCATCTCTGGCCTAGCAACTTCCCTTGGTGGAGGAAGTGTGATTAAAGCCCCAGGCTGCACCACACCCTCAACCGGAGAACCCCTGGCTTTTTCATCTTGTTCACTACTAGCAGACTTTGTTGCCAACCACCAACCCAAGCCTGGTGAACCTTGCTGATTCTGCTGCCCACCTCCGACAGCAAAAGATGTCTCTGATTTCCCCATAGCTGGAGTTGACGAAAAGTCCCGACCAGAACTTTGAGCAGGAGTTTTCAAGTATGACTTTATTTCTGGCGATGCTGGGTAGTCAAGAATCCCGGACTCTGGAGAGAAATCAGAGCGGTCATCCAAGGTGTACATGGGAGGAGGTGGAAGATCCGAACCCCCAAAATTCTCACGCCACAGTGCTGAAACTGCCGCAGCCTGACCTGGACTTGAAAATTTCCCTCTCCGAGCAGAAATTGGTGACGCTAAATCTTGGAAAAACGGTGATTGCCTCCCACCTCCAGACTTGGGAGTTCTATGCACTGTACTGCTCATTTCAACAAGCTTCACAACACAACAAAATACCTTCCACAAATCAAAACTTAAATAATGAACCCACCATTCGCTTTATTTAAATATAAGAGAAACAAAAATGAGAAATCACTCTAAACAATCTAAATATCCAAATCGTTACGTCTTCTTAATCTTTCTCGGGGTTTATTCAACAAGCAGCAGCAGCTCAAAAAAACATTAGCTTTTAGCTAAACTCATAATTTAAAAAATGAATTTAAGTAAAGAGAGCGAAAATACCTGCAAATTCTGGGATTGTGTTTGTTTTGTTTTATATTTCTTCTTTAAAAAACAGAGATTCAATGCAACTCTTTTACAGGGAAAGTGCCTGAAACCCTAAACCTCATTTCGAAATTTGAATTTTGAATGACTAAAATAGCCTTGCTTGTATTTTTGTTATTGTTACATTAATACATAAAATTTTGAACTTTTGATATAAAATATTATAATGATAATAATAATAGAGTAAATATTTCATTAAACTCCTTATAATTTAGGCCAATTAATATACCACCCAAATTTTGATAAAATTACATTTTTATCTTCTAAATTTTAAAAATCTAATTGCGATTTATTATCTAATTTAATCATTTTTGTTTTATTTTTTTTAAATTTTTTACTAAAATTATGAAACTCTATTAACATTGAATATAAATAATACCAATTTATTTTTTTATTGAAATTATAAAAAAAAATAATTTTATTGATTATTAATTTTTTTATTGTTTAATTATAATTTCTTCACTCTTATTTTTGTATCTCCCTCATGTTATCTTCTCTGCCTTTACTCTTATTTTAAACAAACTAATTTATTTTGTTTCAGAAACTTCACATGTTTAGATTGCCATAAATTTGTCTTTAAATTTTAACTTTGTGTGAAAAATACTATCATTTTTAACTCTGGGACAAACATGATTGAGATTGTGATATCGTTTTTAAAAATAAAAATTAAGGCCAAAAAATAATAAAAATTATATATAACCTTGCAAGATAACTTTTGAATCAAATTTTAAAACGGACGATCATTCCAAACTCAGAACCTTGGTTCTGGCTTCAAACATTATATTATAACTTAACTGTAATTAAATATATTTTTTTCATATAATTTTGATATAAGAACAAAGAAGGCAAAATTTTTATTACTGTTCATACACGTACTGGTACATATAATATAGCCAACCAAATATTAAGCATCAATTCATACAGGAATATTTATAATATAATATGCACCCTACATCCACAGTTAAAACACTTTAAAAAGGAGCTGACAAGGGCTCTTTAAGACTTGTTTGATCAGGGGATTCTACCAGACTGTTCAAAGAACACTGGCAAGGTCTTTCAATGACTCCAGATTTCTTATCATTACCAATGTTGGGTTGGTCCTCTTTCTGCAGTTTCTCTTCTTCTTCCATGACCTGTATCAAAGTTTGATGAATATGGATGAAGCTTCCTTTCCCTTCATCTTTGATGAATATGGTTGATGCTTCCTTTTCCTTCATCTTCTGCACAACATCTGCAGTCACCTTTTCTTCCAAAACAAATTCATTAAAACTCTCAAATTACAGAAACAACTAAAAAAGAGACAGAATATATATATATATACATAAAGGAGAAGAGATTGATCTTACTCTAGCTTGATAGAGTTGGCCTTGGCTCAAAGTTTTAGGTTCCAATTCAATGGAGCAACAGGTGTTAGTAGCCATAATCGCAACAAAACCCAGATACAAGAAGCCCATGACCACCACCAAAAGTGTCGGATTTGTGTACAATTGGGCCAATTTATAGGCAACCCACATCAGATTTTCACTTCATGGTCACGGGTCTTTGAGACTTTTGTGTGAAATTTGAGGTCACAAACTGATGAGGCCGGCTGGACATTTTGTCTCCCATTCAGATCCCGTGATTGGACAAAAGCTAGGGCTAGAATTACTCGCTTTTGCTTTGCTAAATTTCAATTGATGGGTCTATGGTCGGTGATGGATTTTTGTGACTTAATTGATCTTGATCGATGATTTTTCCCTTGGATTTAGCTGTATAGTGGGTATCAAACTACCTTTTACAATTAAGTTCCATAAAAATAAAAAACGAAAGACTCTAATAAAAGATAAAGATCATCTAAATGATCAAAGTTCAAATTGTAATATTGGTTCATAGTTACAAGTCACATAATATTAAGTTTATCCTCTTTAATCAATTAGAATTGACTAATTGATATAGTTAAGACTTAAAAGATGTCCTTGATGATTTTGGGATGTTGGCTTGGAGGGGAGGTAATGGATGATTTCTAGCACCTGTAGGTACTTTCTGATATTTCATAAACCTTAAGGTCCTAAGCAAGCAAAATCGACTGTGCCTTAATTTCATCCTCAGCCAGAATGAAAGCCCATAGGCAAGTAAACTTGTTGGGCCATTGACAGGTTTTCAAAGATTTTCTTAACATTTAAAATTTAAAAAAAAATGGTAAAAGAATTTTAAAATTTATACGGTTTGACTAAATTCTATTATATAAATTGGAAAGGCCTATGCTAATAAATATTAACTAAATAATCACACGGTTAATTAAAAACTAAACCAAACGTGTACATGCTTTATTGGAATAGAATCATAAGGGCTATAATATGGACAATGTCACAACATAAAGTAAAAAAATAATACAATTCAAAGCTTCAAATCATAGGAATGGTAGTCAAGGATTTGATCATGAACGTGATCATCATCAATTAAAGATTGATTTGAGATATATATATATATATATATATATATATATATATATATATATATATATATAGTAGTTAGCTAGACCACCATTCCCCATTGCCTGGGCATGTGCGATATCTGAACAAATTAAAGACCAGTTGTATTATTTTATATGTCATTTTGTATTATTATGGTTAACTCACTATATTTGTATGATCAATTTGATCAAATGAATTGATGGAAGTTGCCATGCACGATGTGTAAATATGGTTTGATTTTAAGTTTAATATTATAGAAGATTGTCACATTCTTATTGTATAGAAAGGGCTCTCCGTGACCTAAAATGGAATGAGCTAGCCTAGCATTGGCAAACTATAAAATTTCCATGCTGGTCAAAGTTTTGATCTTATCTTTTATAGAAGACAGCTGTTTTCTGGTGATATGCGACTGAATTTTTGTTGATGGATGGCCATGTGAAGGGGAATTCGAATTAGGTCACAAAGTAACATTCGCTCGTATGGCAGAGAGACTTTATTTCTTTTTCTTTTATGACCTGCCATTTCATTTAACCTATACTTTCAAGAAAAGGAAGAGCCTGGAAGCCATACTGGCTGCCCATTATGATTCATTTATTTCTTCATTCTTGGGGATCAATAACTTGAGGTTGATGAATATCGAAACAGTAATAATAATTATAATAATCTAGCTCTCCATAAAGGCTCTTTAATTTTGCCCTCACTCATTATATGCTTCAAATCTTCAAGCTCTATAATGTCCATGTCTTCTCCTTTAAGAAGGTTCAAGTCGTCTTGCAGAATTTTCTCTGATATATTCTCACCACTATGTTAGCACAGAATATATGAAGAATGTTTAAGCGAAGATAGTTATCGAGTTAAATTAAATTAAATAATTTTTTCCCCTCAAAGGTGCATTTGCCGTCAAGTAATAAAAAGGGCTAAGTGGGGTGTTGCAGAAGAGAGACAAGAAGCCATACATCTTGAAAGCAAATAACATGGAAAGATCCCTAGAAAATGAATAAAATAAAAGAAAAATGCATGAAATTAATTAATATTATACTACAGAAATCATTTTCAGAGAAAACAGTCAGGCACCTCATATTCTGTCATGTGCTCTTCTTTCGTATTCACATGCATGTCGTCGACTACGCTCTTTCTTCTCTCTTTAATTAGTATTTTTGCTTTATATTTCAATTAATTAATTCCATGCAATTCATGAAACGACATAGTTTAATTTCTAATTTTTTTTTATTTTTTTATTTTTTTTTTGTGTACTGGCTTTGTAGTGTTCTGTGGGAACTGAAAAAGGGTTTCTTGCTTGCATGTTCATAGTCTACTGGCATTTGCATTAAAGCTTTAGCAAAAGTACAGATTTTGGACTAAAAATCATTCACACTGAGGTGGAGCCAAGGAGGAAGATCAAATGTCTTGAGTGTGGTAGACAGTTGCTTCTCACCCTAAAAATAAACAAAACACCTAATTCAATCTTTTTCTTTTAAAAGAAAGGAGAATTTAATTTACAACTATGTATCACTTGCTTGCACATGACTTTCTTTACCATAATTTGCAAGCTAAGCACCATCTGGCCTTTGCATTCCATATTCAATTCAAGATTCTCTCTTCTTCCTTCTTCAACCTCATTCTCCTTTTATGGATTCATTCCCTCACTTTCTTGATATTATCCCACCTTGACTTCACCAGTACCATTCATAAAAAGTTAGCAACTCCCCCAAATAAATTATTTTATATGGTACGTGGACAAGACGATGTTTAACTGAAATCCATGACCCCCAGTAATTTTGGCCCTCGTTTTCCATAAACAAAACAATTTTTTCTGCTCTATTTCACATTTTACTTGGAGTAAGAGCTTTTTAGAACCTAATAATCTTTAGGAAATGGGAACGATCGACATATCAAAGAGAGCATAATTGAAGAGAACCAAAACAGGTGGACACGTGCAAATGTAGTAATTTAGGTATGGGCGACCCATCCTCCTGGTGGCCCATCGGTTTTCAAAGAAGTGACGCAATCCAAAAATGCCCACTAGAATTAGCCTCTCTTTCTCACTAATTAATTAACTTTTTGTTTTTTTAATAATATTTCTTCCAAAAACATAGATTTCACGTCTACTTTGGCCAAATTGGGCAACTGAAGAACGATTAAAGGTACATTTTAGTGCCAATCACTAAATAATCCTCTTCTTCCTCTCTCCACCTCTTCTTTTAAAGTTGTACTTTTTTTTTTTTGTTTGCTCGGGACAAAGCTACAAAATCAAATTCTTGGGAACAAATAATTAGAAATTAAACTGCAATACGTTGTCAAATCTCTGAGCTCCGTCCACCCTAAATCAAATGCCTAAAATCGGGTCCGGTATGATGAAGAATCAAGTACTCATCCCCACCGTTTGATACTCCAAAGAATGATTTTTGAGTAAGAAATTGTTGATGCTGTGCCCTTTGAAACTCCTTTTGCCTCCTAAGCTCCATTACCTTCCTATGTGAATTTGAATGTTTCGTTGACACAAATGTTGGACTTGCGGCCGGCCGGTATTCGGGAACCAACCGACCCGATTTATATCGAACTCCGCATGCATTACACAAGGTTTTCGGTCCCATGGGCCCCGTTCGCCACTGTGGGGTTTTCTCCGCCCCACAATGCAAGCATTTTCGAATGCACCCTGTCTCCGTATTCAAATTTGAACTCAAATTCTCACGTTTCGTGACGGTTGTTTTTCGAGATGCATGAAGGAGACGTGTGGACCAATCACAAGGCGCAGCGCGGGAGCGCTTAGACCGAGCTTTGCAGGGTAATGGAGATTCCGGTAGAAAAACCGGGTTGTTGGGTTTAGGGCTGGTAGCTTCCGAAATTCGGTTGGAGGAAGAGGAGGGTTCGGGCATGAGTAGTTTGGCCTTGGATCCGGATAACAAATGCATGTGATTGTGTTGTAAAGTCTGGTCTATTGAGAACGAATCCTCCACAAAATTTGACAGCCATTCCAGCTCAGCCAAGTCATCGTACTGTAAAATAAAAAAAAATAAAAATTGAATTGGAATCCAATTACGTGAATTATATTTGTATATATACAATTTGGTTATTGAATTTTGTTAAATTGTGATTTCGGAATTAAATAAAACATCAAAATTATAAAATTTCAACTTTAAGAATAAAATAAATTTAAGAATTATAGACAAAAGTTCAAATCCTCAAAAATCAAATTAAAAAAATTAGAAATATTACCGGCACACATAATTCGCCGCAGAAATTAGAGTCAGATATGCTGTTGCTGATGCGGCAGCTACCGAAGTTTCCGGCAACGCTATTGTCTCCACCGGAAGCTGCGGAATTACTAGTGACGGCGGAAGAATCCGTTGAGTTGCCGGTGACATTGTTGAAGAGAGCACCGTCACCGATAATCCCGTTGTCGTCGGAGAAATCGAGCAGGTCTTCAATGGTGAAGTTAAAGTTCTCCCCAGGCTTTTGCTCGGTGGCAAATCGCTTCTCCGGCGAGAAGCTGTTCGCTGACGTGGCATTAAAGTAAGCTCCCATAAAGAAATCCGGTGTCTCCATAACGAAAATCCCTTTAAAAAATTTTATAAAATCAATAATTGCACCAAAGTAACCGGAGAGAGTCAGGAGTGGCTTGAATTCTGTTTAGAAATCAAAAACTGTTGCCAGAAAATGCGTTTGGAAAATGGAGAAAGAAGGGGAGAGAGTGAGAGCGGCGAGGGAAGGTGAGGTTTTGAGGAGTGAAGGAAGGGTAAAATGGGAAATTGAAAATGAAAGAAGAAGCAACCATGCTCATGGCTAAGAAGAGGTCTGAATATTTTATAATGGTGGCGATGACTTGCTAGCTCTGTAAAGGGTTAATTTTTTTAATTAGTATTATAATTATGATTAATTAATTTCAAATTTACTGATTTAGGGAAGAGATTAATTTTGTTTTGAGAGAAGATGGATGGAAAATGTGAAGAGATGATGAGATTTTGATCCCAAAAAGGTAGAGTTGGTTTATGCCTCAAAGTTTAAACAAAGGTGATTAGCAATGTTAAGTGAATCATTTTACTAAGAGGAAGAGATCATCAAGCAATTAACACATGTTAAAGGGATTAATTAAGATTCTAATATGTCTGGCTAGAGTGTTCCTAAGAAACGTCACATTATTTAAAATATTTAAAAAAAAATTAGATAATATAAAGTATGTTTTAATGCTACAATTTGATATTAATGTCACTTTGTTTTTGTTTTTAATTTATTTACACATAAATAGCAATTGTTCGTTTAGTATCAAACTTTATTTATAAAAAAATCTTAGTAAAATTATTACTTTATCTCTACCATTTTTTTAAATTATAATATAATTTTAAATTAACAAAAATGTTAAGAGACTTATTAAATATTTAAATTGTTTAAAAATCCTCTTATTTTCCCTTTTATTATTTGCATCCCCTTTTTTCTTTGAGCCTATAAACCCTAATTATTATTTTCATTTTTAGCTTTTGTTTTCAATATAGATACAACTTCTAAACCCATTCTATATATTAATATCTCTAATCGGTTGATTCCTTTCAAAATTTTATAGATTTCCACCAACAAATTTTTTAGTTTTTTAAACTAAAAACTGACAATAATCTCCCTCTACAACACAATCCGATCTCTCTTTAGTCTTTGTCTCACCTTTCTATGATATGATGTTGGTTTTTTTATCAGTTTTGATATCATAACTCAATTGCAAACAATAGTAATGATGAGATTAAATGATGGTTAAAATTTTAGGAACATAAATGCAAGTTTTCAAACTTTTTAAATGATCAAGTTGTCATATTTAAAATGTTTGAGACGCTAAAAAGGTTTAATTATTTAATTTTTTCAAATTTTATGGGTAATAAACTTTTTTTTTAATACCATAGTTTGTTTTTATGGTTATTTTGGGTGCAAAAAGATTATTTATATAATTTAAGGGTAAAACAATATTTTTAAATTTTATTTAAATCAATAGTTTAAATATAAAAAGAATAATATATAAAATAATTTATATGATTAACACAAATCAAAGCCAAGTAAAAATTTTGGAAGAGGTGCATTTGTATTATTGAGAATTAAATAATAAATAATTAAAAGTATAAAAATAAGAAAATAAAGAAAATTGAAAATTCAACCCCCCCATAAGAATCGACTGAAGGAGGAGCAGGTTATGTCCCTATGATTCGTACATTAATGTCCACGTAAACAGCCGGATTCCTCTGCTGTTATTATTATTTTTTTCCCTCTCTTTGGGAATTGTGCCGTTGTATTTTTTTTTTTAAATTTTGCTGATTTTTCTTTTATTTTCTTAAAATTTAATATACATTGCTTGCCCTCTTATTATATTCTGTTTCCACGTTCAAGCACGATGCTTACAGCTCAACTTCTACCCAAGCAACGGTCGTGATCTCATCCACGTGGTCCTCTTCCGCTTCTCATCTTTTGCTCTGCGGTTAGAAACACTTTAACTTTGATTAATCATTGTAAACAATGAATGGTTCGGTACAGTGACGTTATTACGTGTCGGTAAAGTTTGGTGCATGACAGAATATTCTGTATAATCTTGGTTTAATTTTTGACAAATGAATTTCAATTATCAAAAAATAATATTGATTATTCCTATAATTATTTTTAAAAATCTTATTGTAAAATTGGGTTTATTATATACATCAAGACTCAGATGTTGGTGAGAGATTTAAACGTTCTTACATAAAATATTTTTGATAATTTTATATCATATATATTACAATTTTTTTTTAAATTTAATGAAATTTAAAGTATCACAACTAGATTTATGTTATATTTATGTAACAATTCATCTTAGTAATTCAATCTGGCAATTAAAAAAATGTATTTAGAGTTATTATTTATTTGAAAATAAGATATAAAAACATTACAAACATTTCATAGCAAAAGATAAAATATGTTTTTGGCCTCTCCTTGTGAACAGTAAATAAATTATAATTTTAAATTATAATTTTAATGAATTTATAAATTATATTAATATTGATTATTTAATTAAAATATTAAATGAAAACAGTAATTTTGATATTTTTATATAGTAAAAAAATGGACTTATTTACCTCATCTGATTTGTTAAGATCTTTACTTGCAATTTTTACTAATAGTTAAGTAGGGCTGGATTCGAGCCGAATCAAACATAAACAGTAACATGTTCGTGTTGGCTCTTCGGGCTCGTTTCATACTGTTCAGGTTCGGGCTCGTATTCGTGTTCGCCGAATATTTTTTAGCAAAGTTCGTATTCGTGTTCGGTTGTAATAACTAAGTTCGTAATCGATTCGTATTCGTATTCGATTCATATAATTCGTTTTTATATTTATTAAAAATTATAATTAATACAAATAATTAATAAAATTTAATTAAAAAATTATTATTTTAAGTTCGGATTCGTATTCATATTCGATTCGCATAGTTAGTGTTCGGACTCGTATTTGTTGAATTTAAAAATTGCAGTTCGGGTTCGTATTCGTGTTTGGGTTCATTCGGCTCATTTTGGGTTTGTTCAAACTGAACTTAGAAACGAATTCGAATATATTCGATTCGAATCCAGCCCTATAGCTAAGATTTAAAAAAAAAAAAAAAAGTATATGACATAAGGAAAGGGGTTTTCACATGCAGAATTATTCCTGACCTTGATTAAAGCCTTTAAATCATTGGAAAAGAATAACAATGTCGAGATGCTTATCAAATTATGTGACAAATTAATAATCAATAATTAATAATTAATAAATAACAAATAATTAATTAATTAATTAAGCTCTGCTTTTTACAGCCTCTACAGGCTCTAATCCCAATTTCCAATGTTTATGTGAATTGCATCTGGGCAACTGGATAAGGTTAGTTAGTCATTTATTTGTTTTTTACTACAATAAATATTTTCTTTTTTATTTATTTGACATTGTTAACTTCAAAATCCTTTATTTTTTCCAATACAAATATCTTTGAAAAAATTAAAAAATACAGAAAGAAAAGAGATTATATCATGTTTAATATTTAGAGTATAAAAATATTGGATTAGAAAACATTTTTAATAAATTTAAAATTTAAACATTACAAATTAATTTTTAAATAATTTTTAGTTGATTTTACATAATATGTTGTAAATTTTAATAAAAGGGCTTCCCATCCTAAGGATGCAATGCAAGTAGTAATTCTCTGAAAAGGTTGAAAATTAATTTTAATTAAAAATTAGTTTAATTAATTAGTAATTTGTGGGGCCGAGGGACTCGTGACAGAGGAGGTGGATTTTGTCAGCAATCATGTGAGTACCTCGAGTTTAAAAAGCCTACCAATCAGAGTGTGTCAACGGCCACGTGGCGGTAACCAATTGACTGATTATTCCCCTGCTTTCCTTTCTCGCTTCCTCACACGTGCCTTGCGTTCAGCATGTCTACATCCACTAACATGGTTGCACGTGCTCACAATTCAAGTGCTTTGCACACCCACCCGCACGTGCCTTTCTCCCTTGGTATTTGCCTTTCAACTTGGGGTTGAATCGAATTACTGAACTCTCAACAATTTTATTTTATTTTTAAAATTAAATTTTCTCAAGTAGAACCCTGAAAGAGTTGTAGTTTTTAATTAAGAGTACTAATTTTTTTTTGTTCAAAATTAAGATCTAATTAAAAGTCCACTTGGGCTTTTATTATATACTCTTATTTAATCAAAAGGACTTTTAATTTTTTGCTAGTCATTCCATTCTTTGAATTCATTGGAGATGGGTAATCAAATACTGGGAGAAATTGTCCATGGGAACAAAAAAATTTTATTTTAAAGTTAAAAAATAATCATTTTTTATCTTTCTTCAAATACTATTAATCAAATCAGTTAATTTTTATTATAGAGGCACTGAAATAGGTAAAAATAATCTTTATAATTTTTAATATTTATTATAGATAAATAATATTATATCCTTAAAATTTTATTACATACATTTTTATCATTGTCTTATGAAAAAAATAAAACTTAAAACTTAAAATAGTCTCACCAATAAAATATTGTCAATGAAGATTGGAATTACATTTGTATGATTAAACTACAATCACACCATTGGTTATGGCTAAAACCATATAATTTTAATGTTATTTTATTCTCAATTTTAATTATAAGTGGTGTAATTATATATATTTGTAATTGGTCAAAATTAGAGTCAGAGTTTTGACTTTTTTTAATCGAAGATAAGGGTCTAAATGATAAATTTTTAAGTTGATAGAAAAAAAAAATAATTTATTTATACTTTATAGATGTAAATGATATTAATCTTATCTTTTATATATATATATAAACCGAAAATAAATATTTTACCTTATTAGAGTGAAAAAAAAAACATTATTTTCCAATTTTAAAATTGAAAACTTATCCTCTTATTGTAGTTTGGGTGAGAAATACTTATTTTAAGCAAATTTATAAAATTAAGAGTGATGTTATATGAACCGGTACATCGAATCAAAAAAATATATAAACTGATGTGAGAGTCTGTCTCATTTGTTTTTTTGGTAGGAGAATAGAAGAATTAATAGATTGAGAGTCATTCATGTCAATTGATATAATTTTTTGATATATTCTATCCATACGTATGATATTCATCTATAATTAAGTGTGTGCAAAGATTATGTATTTATATAAAAAACTGGTAAAAAGAGACTATACCTATATATAAGAACATTAAAAAGATTCATACACTGAACTTAACACATTAACAAGAAGCTTCTTAAGGTGTTCATGGTTTGGCCTTGCCCCTTTGTGTCTCCAAGATTGAGACACTGTTAGACAACTTAAATCGTTAATGGAAAATGTCTTAGCTTCAGTTAACAGTGTCAATAGCATAATCAGACTTGTGTCAGACATATCCCATGGAAACTCAAAGTTTGCTTCCCCAACAATCACTTGAACTACCCAAACTTAACTTTAAAGATGAAGGGAACAAAATGGTGAACAAGCAAATCCACCATTTTCCCAGTTCTGAAAATATCCCTCTGCCACCCCCGAAACAGAATTTTTAGGAGCAGCATCTACACTTCACACAGAAACTGCTGCTAGCTCAGTACAAAACCATAAATGTTCATGTCTCACTACATAATCTGTGCTCAAAATGCCAAGGGCAAACTGATGCCTTCGACTAACATCTTGCTGCAACTGAAATATGTCACAATTCCTGATAACCTAAACTTGAATGGAAATTTTCTTAAAAGGTTTTGTCTTAAGAGGAGGACTTGCGAATAAAATCTGTTTACTGTTAGCACAAACTTTATGTCTTACTAGTATTGGAACGCTAATCAACTTTCTCATGTCTAGCTCTCACCATTCCCTTGAACAGAAAATTTAAATAGCCCCAATCTTCATGTACCCCACCCGCCTTCCATCAATGATTGATACTACCTTCAAAGGATCAAGAGACCTCCTATGACCAATCCTCTTCAGATTGGAAACCAATTGGAGGTAACTAGCACTGGAAAATAATTTCAAGCATTTAGATGATCATAAAATTACAAAAAATTTAATTTAACTTGCCAACAAAAAAAAATAAATAAATAAAAGTACAAGCAATAGAAATTGTAAGAACCAACATATAATTAGGGTCATTTATCAAATGCATTGCACATAATTGACAAATAGATAACCAGGGAAGCAATGGAATAAGAATCAAATGCATGCTAGGAACTGGGTAAAACAAAAGCAAAATTAACCATATAAAACCACATATCAGTCTTCATGACATGAAGACCGAGGTTTTTTATAGAAGCTAAAGTCCAAACCTTTAAACTCCAAATATTTCCATAACAAATCACTGATAATATATATAAAAAAAAAGGCAATGTTTCTGGTGTAGAGTCCTAACAGAAGTTTTTTTTTTTAAATTCGTCATGAATTCCTTACAGAAGTTAATAATGAGGATATGGAACATGATCGCATATCATATGAAAAAACTGGAAAACTTCAGTCTATGGCTCAACTGCTGTCACCAGTTGCCATTCCCCATCTACTGCTTCTTCCCATAATGTTACATTGTTGTTTCCATCAGCCACAGCCAATATGTTTCCAGTCATTGACCAATTGACTCTCCAAACAGGGGTTTTGAAGTCATTCAACACCTTACCTTCCCATTGGTCTCCTTCCCTGGCCACAGTCCATATGATAACTTTTCCATCCTCGGAGGCACTTGCAATGGTAGATTTTGGAAGCCCTAAGTTGGGTGCCCAAGCCACGTCTCTAACCCAATCAGTATGCATTTGAAGAGCTGGAAAGCAGTCCATCTTCCAAAGCCCATTGTATAGCTTCCACACCTTCACAGTATTATCACAACCACCCGAGCAAAGCTTTTGAACTGGGTCAAGCAATCCAGAACCCACAAGTGCACCAGGTGCTGTTGATGGGGCCCATGAGACAGAAGTCACACCAATTGGGTGAGCTTGGTCAATCCTTGATGTATCCCAGCCACCATCAGCTCTTGCAGTGAAAATTGATATGTTCCCATCAGATGATCCACAGGCCAAACAAAGACCGAGTTCATGAGGAGCCCATGCAATTGAATTGACTGAAGTTTTATGCTCATCAAACACATGAGCTTGACTCCACTCATTATTATTACCCTCCTTCCATATTATGACATTCCCATCATAAGAACATGACGCAAGCAGGGATCCAAACTTTGGGTGAGCCCATACCACCTGCCAAACAGGGCCTTTGTGACCACTCAGCTTAGCTAAATGCTGAGAGGTGTTATTGCCCACACCTATGATCTTAATTGTGTAATCTGATGATGCAGTAGCAATGCGCTTACCATAGTAATCCATTGCCACGTCATGGACTGTGTCTTCATGACCAGGTTCAATCTTCAACGAAGGCATTTTCTCCAATGCTTACACTAAATTAGAACAGTTACAAAATATTTTTCCCTCCGATGAGCCCCTACAAGAAACATTTGAAAAATTCGTACACTTACAAACCAATAATTTTCGCTTTCCAACTCACAAACCCTCTTGTTTGTCTTCTGAGAAAATGCCATAACTTTAAACCTTTTCGGCACCAAAAATGCATATATAGAAAAAAATTCGAACTTTCCACTTTTTAAACGTCTTCTCAGAAACCAAACAGCCCAAATACTAAACATTATCACAAAAATGAAAAAAAAAAAAGCGAATATTCATTAAATTGGATCCTTAACACAAATATTTTTAAAAAATCCCTAAATTCAGATACAATGAATGAATTTGTGATAAATCATATAAAATCAATCAAAATTAATCGATCAAACATTAGGCGAATAAACCTGAGCAACCAACATGGGAAATGCACGCAGACACATACAATTTAGGAAATTAAAACATGATCAATCCAGCGTACCGAATTGAATTGAAAAAATCCTACCAATATTATATGACTTGGGGGAAAAAAATATAAAACCTGAGGAAGAAGGCCAGAACGGACAACGATCCTGTTACGATATAAAGCTGAGCTTGTAAATTGTAAGTTGAGGAAGAAGAAGCCGACTTCCGTGATGGCGGATGGTGATTGCTAATTAAGGGAACAGAAACTAAAGTGGGTCTAAGATCTTCTAACCGGGTCGAATCGTAAGCCTATAAGAACCAGTAATTGGGCTCTTTAGGCCCAATGGACCAACAAAGCAGATGCGAGTATTGTAAAGGAAATTCAGGAACACATGATTGAACCAATCCGGTGCTTAATGTAGCTGATACAGTCTTTGCTCATGGCATCACTGATAACCTCAGAATCTAGAGTTGTTTCCCATTCTACTTGGCCATCACCACTCTTGGCAATGAACTGCGCTACTGTAAGCTTGACTTTAGTGTTCCTAGCCATTCTTTTGGCTAGTGTCAGTGCCCCGCGGTCATCGTTGCCACCGAAAAACAACATAGCAACATTGGAGTATAAATCTGCTGGTGCAGCTGAGTAAATAGGTCGCCACATATTGCCATGATGTATTAGGATTCCTACAGAACAAGGAGCTTTTTCTAGGACTTTGAGTTTAGATTTCTGATGGTGTGGTCTTCAGATTCGAGCGAGCCAATGATGTACCATGATCGATGCAACATGTCGGGCGCAAGAGTACATATATCATTATGCATGAACTCTGGCGGAGAGATAGCTTTGAAGGCATTCAATGTTACAGCTCCCGAATGATTTCCTTAAATTTTCCTGAAATAAAAAATGACATTTTCAGAATGCCAGTAACCAGAAAGGCTTTTACTTTTCTTTTGATGGGAAATGCAAATTGGGGCTGCAACCCCAGTAAGCTTGACAAGGTGAAGCACATTAACAACTAGAGGGGTTTCTCTTTTTGGATATAAGATATTTAACATGCTGATGACTGATGTGACACTACTTGGAACATGAATGCAAGTAACAATTAGCAGTTCTGCATCAATTTTGGCATCCATAATTTTCTTTACTTGGCAGCCCGCATATTTCTGAGAAGGATAGTATAATTTCTTACCAAAACAGGCACAATACTTGCACTGAAAGTTACAAAAACAAGTCCAATACGAAATACTACTGGAGGCAAAACCTGCATTTAGGAAACAAGGAAAATTGTTAGTGCTTTGATTTGTTTTAAATAAAAGGAAGTTTCATATTAACTAGCAAAGTTGATTAAATACCTTTCAATCACTCGTGAAGGGTATAGGTAGCCAGCTCAGTAACTCTTTGGGCGCTCAAAATGAGAGGAAGAGCAAATGCATCAGTTTTATGCATTTTCCTATAGAGTAATGGCCCCAAATATGACAAAAATTTCACCAATAAAGTCATACTAGCAATAACTGCTAGACCTAGAACATGCCGTAATCTCATGGAACATGTCATAACAATTATTGGAAGAAACAAACCTGAAACGATACACTCAAATTCCTCCACCAAAGGAGATCCCAATGGGGGTCCTTTTTGGACAGCTAGACCTAGAACATAAATAACCGTGAGGGAAAACTTATTAAACCCTTCACAATCAAAAGCATTGCTATTCAGAGAAAAATCGTAACAGAAGAATATAGTTTCTAGCTCAGGAATAGCACGTGCAGGAATTCCTTGAATTGTTCCTAAAGCCACAGAGACACCAGTTATACAAGTAAAACCAACAAAGTCAGAAATAATGGAGGTTGACTGTGCTAGTTTGCCAAGATCTGAGTTGAGGATTTTCAGTTCCGTTAGGAGGTAATGAATGACCGGAAAATTTGTCATGTAAAACAATGGTGAAACATACAAGATGCTGGTTAATTCTTTTTGGTGGCTGCTCAACATCAGTATGCTTGACACGGCGTATATCATGGGTGGTAGGATGGATATAACAGCCAGATCTTGTTACCATGCACATGTCCATTTTCTCTCCACTTAAAAAGACCAAAAATGTATGGCCGAACTCAATATTTGAATAATAATTGGCATTTCTTTATTTATGTCTACATGTGTACATATGTATGTTTGATGAAAACCCATAAATCAGTAGAATTGTAACAAGAAGATTAATATATAGTTTAATCTTAAAATTTTTTGAGTATGTATGGTAATCAATCTAAAAAAGTATGGAGTTTATCTTGACCAAAGACCTAAATAATTTAGTGAGACTATCATTGTGTTAAATGATCCTATCAAAAAGTAGTAAAAAAATCTCATGCATCAAAGTTGTTTACTTCAACTTAATAACACATGAGTGCATATTGACTGCATCTTCACCAAATTGACTCACCAAAAGATTCCACATATATGGTAACTATAATAGTTATATAATAGATCCTCTAATAGATGATGGTGCATATAAACTTTTAGACTTGAGATTGCCTAAGTGTCTTGTACACCAGTTAACACTAGTCTAATATGATCTTCTTTTTAAAACTACAAGTACGATAATTATTAGCTAATCAAGAAGTGTATCGGGATTATGATAAATCAATATAAAATTTATCACTCTTAAGTATAATAAAAGATATCTCGTGATGCAATTTGACAAATGATTACGACCGATTAAATTTATAGTCATAATGAGATAAAGTTAGTGTCTAAATTTAATAATATTCAGTCATTACTTCATGTGAAGGCTAATTTTAGTTTATTTTAAAACACTGTGTTTTTTTTTTTAATCTCTCAAATAAAACGGTGTGTTTCATTTGTATGAAATGAGAAGTTTCATAATCAAAGGGAGGGAGTTCTTCTTCATCTGTTTGAAAGAAGTAGGAAAGTCTAGGGTTTCAGAATGTTCTTCAATCTCTTCCTCTTTTTTAATTGACGATCAATATGAAAATTCCAAAGATATTTTTATGAAGTTAACGGTGAAGATTTGAAAGCAATTTTCTTTGTCTATAAATGTGTGTTTTTTGTAATTAAAAAAGTGACCAAATAATTTTCAGATTTGTAATCAAACAATTTTCTCTCATTTTTTCTGTTAATAATATCATTCAATTGAAAAACTGTACTATGTAGTTTTTGTTTGATTGATATTTTCCTTTGTTATCAAACCATAAAGTTAAAAATATTTGAGATAGATACTGTTTTTAATGGGACATTAGAATGATGAAGTGGTTTAATTGTATAGTAAATATCATTTAAAAGTATAATTAATTTGATATTAATTTTTTATTAATTGAATAGTCATAGTACCTTATTAGAAATTATTTATAGTTTATGAATAAAAGAATGGTTAAATAATAAATTAATTATAATTTTATTTAATAAAGACCGTATAAATCACCCATCATAAACGGTTGTCTCCTAAAACTAAGAAAGTTTAAGTTTATTGCAAATGAAGTCAATCACATCAAGCTTTTTCCAAACAAAAAGCATTTAAATCTCTATTAATATGATTAGTTATTTAGAAATAAATTTTTGGGTACGAGAGAATAAAAGTTTTGGCGTATAATTGTAATAATTCTCACTATAATATCCCTATCAAAACAAGTACCGTATTCATCATGTTATTAATTAATATATTATCTTAAACTTATTTAATTCTAACTCTCACTACCATAAATACTAAATAGTAAGAAGTGAAGAGGACACACATGAGAGATATCGATAAATACTTTAACAGTTCATTATACTTTTATAATTTAACGTATAAATTTTTTTCTTTTTTTTTTGCTTTTTCTGAAATCCTGTATTATCGAATTTATATCAACATTGGAGACATAAGCTATTGATTTTTTCAACCGAATCATATCAAAACTATTTGTCTTCAATCTGTGTATTATCGTGTTTGCTCATATTCTTATGGCTCAAGTCTCCCAAATTTAATGTGGTTCTCGTTGTGTATAGTTTCAAAACCTCAATGCCACATGTTAATGTAATGACTCAATTTCTGAAACGTTCAAAATTAAGCATAACAAAGCCTTCCCTTGAATTAGATGGTATAGTCTCTTAATTTATTTTTTTTTTACCAATAAATAACAATAATATGCCAGTTTAGTGATGATTATGCTGAAAAAAGATAAACTCACGTGGCTCCAGTATAGGTGAGCCAAAAATCATATAACAATAATAAGTGATAAATTAAACAGGTTTGTTACAACTTTTTCACTGGGAACACTCACTAGATCAATCACCAATGCAACTGAAAACTTATGAATAGAAAAGCTTAACTAATGGTGGCCTCCTTCCACTAAACTTGCAGAAAAAAGGGCTTGTAATTGCTAGTTAGTGTAACCATCTTGATGAAATTTTATCAATGTATCAATATATATAAATGGTCTATCAATTCCAAGTTTGCATTTCTTATATATTGCTAGCAAGATTAATCTGAATTAGTATTTATTATGGCTGCCATGGGAACCGTGAATCAAACCAGGGTCTGCCTTCAACTCCCCCCAAGGATACAATCTAGTGGCTTGTGGAAAGGAATTGCATTGGGAGGAAAATTGGACTGGTTTGGATTTGGATTGCCTAGAATTGAATTATTCATTGTTGTGATCTTTGTCATCGCTCATTTCTCTCATTCCATCCTCAAACGATTTGGCCTTCCAATGTTCGTCTCTCAGCTTATTGTAAGTGCTTGCATTTCCTTTTTGGCTCACCTTAATCCATCTCTTGCTGTATTTTCTTGGTAATATTTGAATCAAATTTTCTGACAAGTTGTGATGATTTCTGTAAAATAGACTGGGCTGCTGCTTTCTCCAGCGGTAATTGGAAAAACCGCAGAAGATAAGTTGTTTAAAGAAGAAACCGTGCAAGTTCTTACAACCCTTGGGACATTTGGTTATGCTTTCTTTTTCTTTCTGATCGGCGTGAAAACGAATCCAGGCATGGTGACCAAGGTGAGCAAAAGAGCCTTTTCTATAGGCCTCCTTGCTGTGACAATGCCTCTGCTTTCTGCAATTATAATCCAGGAGATTTTCACTTTGAAGAATCAAGATAAGATCAACCTTTTATTCCTTTCAGTGCCTTCTGTGATGACTGCATTTCCAGTCATCTATTGTCTTCTCAGTGAGCTTAAGATCCTGAATTCGGAACTCGGCAGAATAGTAATATCTTCTGCAATTGTTAGTGACCTTCTGAGTCTAATTCTCTGTGTCTCTACCACAGTTTTGAGAGTAGCATCACAAAAGGATATTCACACAGCTATACATGGTCTCGGATATGTCAGTTCCTTAAGTAGTTTTGTTTTTCTGGTGCTTCGGCCTGGAATCAAATATGTGATTACATACATTCCTGAAGGCCAGCCTTTGAACGAATTCTTCATTTCGATCATCTTGTTGTTGTTCCTAGTGTGCTTATCTTTCGCCAAATGGTTTGGTGATTTTTTCTTGTTGGGGGTTTATGTTTTAGGTTTAGCAATCCCACATGGACCGCCATTGGGGTCTGACCTGGTGGAGAAGATGGAAACCATGATTCAGAATTTACTTCTGCCAATTTTTGTTACAACATGCGGCATGAGGATTGAGAATTTGTTTATCCGATTTGATACCAATTTCACAAGTGTTAATGCATTGATCGCTGCTGTAGCTTTGCTGCTTAAATTTTTAGGCTGCTTGCTTCCGCCATTGTACTGCAAAATGCCTACGTATGATGCGGTTGCACTCGCTCTCATTATGAGCAGTAAAGGCATTGTCGAGATGGCGACCTTCAGCTTCCTGTTCGACAAAAAGGTATTTCTTTTAACCATTTCGGACTTGACCTGATCTCATCCCATCATTCTTATTGTTCTACCATTACAATTTCTTCGATCAATTAATTGCAGATTGTAGACGAACAAACGTACTGTTTCATGTTTTACATTGTCATTTATATGGCGAGCGTTGTGCCAGTTATGGTGAAATTGATGTATGATCCTTCGAGAAAATACGCAGGCTACCAGAAAAGGAACATCATGGCTTCCAAGCCCAACACAGAGCTAGAGATCGTTGCTTGCATTCATGTACCAGACAATGTGAGTCCATTAATCAACCTATTGGATGTGGTTTCTCCATCTCATGACCATCCCATGTCTATAAATGTCCTTCATCTCGTGAAGCTTAGTGGGCAGGCATCTCCCATCTTTATTTCCCACCAAAAGAAGAAGAAGAAAGTTGCCTCCAATCACTACTATTCCGAAAATGTCATTATTTCCTTCACTAAATTTGAGGGAACCTACTGGGGTGCTGTATCCGTCAACGCTTTCACAGCAGTCTCTCCACCGAATCTGATGCATGATGATATATGCACTCTCGCATTGGACAAATTCGCTTCTCTTATAATCGTCCCGTTTCACCAAAGATGGTACATCGATGGATCTATTGAATCAGAAGATGAAGCTATAAGGACCTTAAATTCCAGGGTCCTAGAAAAGTCTCCTTGTTCAGTAGGAATTCTGATCGACCGCGGCAACATCAGACGCAAGGTGGTGGATCCATTGTCCACACCTGATTACAACGTTGGAGTGATATTCATGGGCGGTCCTGACGACCGAGAGGCCTTAACTTTCGCCAAACGGATAGCACCAAACACCAGGGTCAGCCTCTCCGTGCTGCATTTAACCGCTGCAAAAAGCGATGATTCCGATTCTGAGGAATGGGAAAAAAGGGTTGATAATCTAACACTTGCAGATATAAAAACCAATGGATACATCAACTACATTCAACGTGAGGTAAAAGACGGACCTGAAACTGCAATGATAATTCGTTCCATAATTAGTGAATTTGACTTGATGATAGTCGGAAGAAGAGACAAATTGGATTCGAAACAAACGTGGGGACTCGAAGAATGGAGCGAGTTTCCTGAACTCGGGATCCTGGGAGACTTGCTTGCCACCATGGACGTGGGCAGATGCTCAGTCTTGGTTGTTCAGCAACAACAGACAAGCTAGTGAGGCCAACCAACTTCAGTGCACGGTCGTTGATTAGTTGGTATAACACAGCTTTAATTAAAGTAGAGATCAGATTAACTTGTAAGGGAGATTAATTAATCAACTTAATTCAGTTAATTGAAGTCTAGTTTGACCATCTCACGAGAGTTGGTACAAATTTGTCCCGTTGTCTTCTCCATGGGATATATATATATGTTAGTTCTCTCATCTCCTTTATTACTTTGTTAGATCTGTTCTTGGGAAAATTGAAGAAAAATACTGAGAAAATATTTGGGTAGTATAATATAGCATTTAAAAAAAAAAAAAGAAAATTAAAGTCTTAGAATTTAGCAAGGTGGTTATTCTACTTAATCCCTCAATTTTCGGCTAATTTTTAAATATACCAAGGTTTAATCATTTTCAGATGTTTGGCGGGATGACTTTCCTGCCCTTTTTTCATTGTTAAAGACCATGTCCCTTCACCACGCAAGGTTATATTCTCGCAAAAGACCGCAGGGTCTTGCATGCTCATTTATAAAACTTTATTTCTTTATTCCAAAAAATTTTATCCAAATCGTCTTCCTTTTCCGACCAAGATCCCTGACACATTATTTTTTGCAATCAATCATTGTTTTTTAGCTCATAAATCATCATCAAGAACATCAAAATCACGGATCAATCTTGGCCTAAACTATTCATGTTCTCCATCTCAATCAAGAATATATGATTCATATTCTAAATCCAACTTAATCCATAAAGCATATGCTTAAATTCATGAAATGGCCTCGTATAATCATCAAAGATTGATCAAAGAATATCAATTCACTAATATTTTATGAAATTTGAAACGAATCATCATTATTCAATTTAAAATAATATTTAAAATTTGATAGTATTTTACCTACCTTAACTAGTTAAGATATGCTTTTTTTTTTCTTGAAACTTCGATCATCGAATAATGATCAATGATGGTGAAGAGTTCTCAAAATCCTATAAAATGTGCTCTCAAGTCTTGGAGAGATTCAAGAGAAAATGATTTTATGATAATATCACAAAACCACATACTTATATAGGCCCCGACTAACTAACCATATTAGGGCATGTATGCATAAGATGCAAGGGTGTTCGTCTGGCCCTTAACCAATTTTTCTAGTTTTTTGCGCTCTACATGTGGACCAACCGTGACCAAACACGAGCACAATCGCACTTAAGTCTCTAAATAATTATTTTCACCTTTCTAAGCCCATTTTATGGGTGTTACGTGACTTTATTTTCAAAACCCAACCAAATGGTATTCATTCGATGTAATCTCATTGATCGACTCATGACATTGCATACTTGTATTCCCCACTGGTATGCATTAAACACCTTTAAATCATCGACTAATTTTAACACATTCTTGGATATCATTTTTTTGTTATCGACATCTATAAATCGTTGTGAATATAGTATAACAATGTTATATTTATTACATCAGTCTCGTTGTCTCATATGTGTAATATGTCTACTTATGTCATTGACATCGAGGTAGCCAAATATTTGTCTCATGTCCTCTATTTGTTGACTCTATATAAGTAACGTCTCGTCTTTTATAAGTAACTAAATCATAGCTCTATGATGAGTGTAAACTTGTACAAATTGTATCATACATCAACCTCATTGATCCTAAACCAAAATGCTCTGTTAGAGTTCCTTGTCATTACTTTTCGTAAAATAAATGAATGTGCCAACACTACATTGAATCAGTTGGCTTCTAACAGTAGCAAGTGTCTAAAACGTGTACTTTATAAAAAGCTCCACTACCTAAATGTCAATGTGCGTCAGATTATAAATATTACATCTTTAACATATCATGTAATGACATGTGTCTTACAGTGTACTCAACTTAGAATCATTGGTAAACAACCAAGATTCTCTATTTTTTTACTTTATATAAAAATAACAAAAAAAAAAAAGTTATATATCATTCTGCATAATTTATTTGGAAAAACTAATTGAAAAATAAAAAATTATGTGTCAAAAAACTCTAAAATGAAAAACATAGAAAAACTCAAACAAATATGTAACTTTTCGTAATTCATATTTTATTCTAACTTAAAAGCTGAAAATAAAAAACTACCCAAAAAAATAACTTATAAATATTCTATTTATTATATTGCATATTTTAATTGAAAGAGCATATTAAGATTTAAAAAAATTAGGTATTAAATAAACCTAAAATGAAAAATAATAAAGAAAGCTTTAAAAATATATTACTTATTATCATGCATATTTTATTAAAATATATATATACCAAAAATTTGAAAATTGCCTCTCAAAAACCCCAAAAGTGGGCAATATCTATAACCCTTATAAAAATGTTACTCATCTTAAAATATATATATATATATATATCTTAAAATATGTTATTTATCATAATATATATTTTATCTAAAAAAAAAAAGATCAAAAGTTTTAAAAACTACTCAAAATACCGGAAAATGGAAAGATGTTGATAAAGTCTTTAAACTGAAAACTATCAAAACGCCTCTGAACTAAAAAATAAAAACATCATAAAACCCGATAAACTGAAAAATATTAAAAATACCTTGTAAACAAGAAAGTATCAGAAATTCCCTTTGTGTAACCCACAATCCAAAACCCCTCTAACTAGTGAAATTTGAATGAAAGCCACTGATTTTGTGATTAACTTATAAACCCTCCAACTTTTGAAATTAACCCAAAAACCCCTGTCGGTTTTCAACATCTGTTTGAAACCCCCACCAATTGATGATTTTGTCGTCAGCAAATTAACGTCAACGCATTCTAATTTCATTTTAACATTATTCATTGAATAAATTTCACATAAAACAAACTAAATTCAAATAGTAAATTAACTTTTCTTATCGGCGTTTCAATCAGAATTTCAATACAAAAAAATGGTTTCAGATCTTAATAAAAAATGCTTTAATCTAATTATTATTGAATAAAAAATTTAACAAAAAATATTTTAATTATTTTTTGACTATATTAATCGTTTAAAAAAAATGAGACATGTTAGAGTTTGTATAGTAATGTTATCGAAATGGTGCACTTCTTTAAATTTATGCAATGATTTTATATGATGGCTCAAGATTCTAGCATTCGTGGGAATTTAGAAAATCCGGAAAATAAATTTAAAAGTTTGTTTATATACGAATATTTTTTTTTATTCATTTTGTTTAAAATATATTTATTTGAAATAAAAAATGTGAACATTTTTGTATAATTCATTTAAATTTTATTATTATAATAAAATTTCCTAAAAATTATTCCCGTTGGGGCATTCTCTTTCTCCCTTAAAGAACACGCCATAGGGGTGCACGTTAGACCCGATGCCGCCGCCGAGTATATCGTTTCAATTAATGAAGCAAATCATAACACGGCCACGTCATCCGCCAGTTCAGCTTCCAAAATTCAAATATCTGGACATATCTTGGTGGACCCTGCACATTCCCTGTCGGGCCATGCCTGTCTGACGCCCCACCTCCACCAATACCCGCCCCCAATGTCACATGCAGTACTATTGATTGCGTGTGCATACAGTCCGTGACACATGATGCTGATGAGGACATGTAGGAGCGATGATGTGAGAATGTCAGCGGTGTGGACGGTTTGATCCGATTGTACCGGCCCAATACATCAAGGGGAGTGTGGGTTTGAGAGTCGTAAATGCGTTGATCTTGTGGGCGATGGACCACGTTTGGTTGCATTTGGGAGAGACAGGATAAATTGAAGTTCAATGATGAGGTCTAGGCTATTATGATGGGGCTCTGTACATGATTCTGTCTATGTACCAGTACAAATAAGCGATACATCCGTTTTTCTTAGATAATCATTGATTGCTATTTAATAGGTCTTTTTTAATTATGATATATAATAATAATATTTACATGTTTGTATAATTAATTAAAACGAAATAAATCTAATAATGTTAATTATAAACATAAAGATTATATTAATACACATATTTGTAACAAGGTCTACGTGTGACTGCACCAAACAAGAGAAAATCATAATTATGCATGACTTTACTCATTGGATTTAAATCATATTATGATAATTGAAAAACATGTAAAAACGGTTAAATCAATATTGTAAAGGTTATTTATCATGTAATTTAATCAAGTTTATAAATTAAAACAATTCAAATAAGCAAGGTTGGATAGAAAATATTACTCTTTTTGTAGAGGAAAAATAAAAAATTAGTCGAAAATATAAAAAAGTGAAATTAGTTAGAGTGTGATGTCGAAGTTCCGAAGATAGCTCCTGAACGTTTGATGGAAGAGGTAAATTTACAATAAAAAGCGAGGGATGTTCCATTCCCAATTCAAAATCAAAATTTATTAAAAAATTAAAAATATTAAATCAGATAAGGCCTGCTAACGCCCAATCTGTCCCCACTCAAATTACATCACACCCACCCACCCATACCATCCATCATGTCACATACAGATCCCATTCTTGTCATTTCATCGTCTCTTTTATTTATTAATTCCATAATTTCCAAAAAATATAATTTAATAATAATTTATTCTCAAAATTTAATAATTTCTCTTATTTTGAGATGCATACGCAATCTCTTCATTAGATTGAAGGGAGATCACATGCAGAAAAAAAATGATAATATTAAATAAAATAATATTAAAATTAGATTTGTTAAAATGAAAAGCGGAGTTTGTCTGTCCGTCTGTCTGTCAGCTGCCCTGCAGCTCTTAGACTTATATACTGCTTAATTGTTCTCTATGCAGGCTGTTGATTTGACGATCATCATCATGATGCTGCAGAGGCTATTAATTTAATTTTTATATATATATATTATGTTTGTTAATTTAATTTATTATTTGATAAAATGAACAAAGGGAGAAAATATAAAAACGTTATTTTCAGCTTTAAAAATCAGGACGCATGCACGGGACTAATCATGTTGTCCTCTGCATCCCACTCCCGCCCCACGCATACTCCTTTCTTCCTTTCTTCCTTTCTTTTTCATGCCCGTCGTATATTTTAAGTTTTTCATTCTCTCATTAATGCCCCTGTACTTCTCTATCTATTACTCTCTTCTTTCCTTTTCCCTCCTCTAATTTAATGCCCTTTTGTTAGGTAAGATCCTTGCAATTTTTTTTTTTTTGGACCTTTTTATTTCTTTTAATCTTTTGGGTTAATCGACGTTAGATTTAGGTTTATTTTTTGTAGCCCTTGTTTAAGATTTTTTTAATAATATAAGTTTGGAATTAACAAAATAACTATATTTTGGAGAATAATATTTTTTATATCTTCATGAATTATGTATTGATTAAATATTTTATATTATTCAATCATATTTGTATCGTGTCAATTTAGATTCGTTAGAGACTATCAATCTTAAATCAATTTAAATTAAATTTTATCAAAAATTTTAACTCTAATTTAATTTGAATTACATTGGAATTAACATGAAATATCCAAATTTTGCTTAAAATTATTTATTATTTTCACTCTCTTAAATGTTTTTAATATTTTAATTTCTTTATTAAATTATTTCAATATATTATTAATAAAACACATAATATAATATTTTATCTTGTTCATTGTCTCAACCAACATCCTTTACTATGCTGGTTGACCATTATCGTTACCTCCCTTGCTAAAAATTTGGGTCATTTTATTGTTGTCTCCGGACTCTAAATTCTTTTGAAAAACACATTCATCGTCAAAATTAATGTAGAATACATGGTAAAGCAAGTCTTGATGCGGACAAATGATAGATATGAAGATGTGCCAAAGACTTATAGGGTGACAAATATTAAAACAACCAGGGAACACTTTTTCTTTTTTGTGGAAACAATTTCAAAGACTCAATCAAAATGTGTGAGAGACGATTATGTTACTTAAAAATACTATAAATTTAGACTTTGTATCAATCGAATATGGTGCTAGTGGAGCATTAAAAATCAAACGAGATTGACGAAGATAACGGATTGAAAAAATGTTATTTAGAAAAGTATTATACGAAATTTGATTAGCTATATCCTAAAAGTCAATTATCAAAGAAGCTCGTGACTATGAATGTGTGATTTTAGTAAAAGGTAATGGGTAGGGTTTCCATTGTTTTTGTTTTTCCAAAATTGTAAAATGGTCAAATAACATGTTTAAAAGGTTATTTCCAATAAGTTCATGGACAATGCAAGTCTACTGAGATGGACAAACCCTCTTCCTATTGGAACTTTGACTCAAATTTTTCATCAGAAAATGGAAAATCCCACCAAAGCTTTGGAAACTGAATCAACTAAATCGCCTCAATTTTTTTTTTTTTTTGGCAATATAGTTTACAATCTATTAGCTAAATATATAATTATTCTAATAACCCATATTTTATATCAAATTATGAAGACATTTTTCAACATAATTTAGAATTTCTTGATATAAAAATTTTATTTTGGGAAAGTACATATTTATTTGACTAGGTTATTGTTCCACTCATCCAAAGATAATGAATTAATTACATAGTCCCACCCAAGATTTGGCCTTAAAACATTTTTCCCACTTAATTGAGGTAAATAATATATTACGTTTAAAATCAAATTCTGTTAATGAAAATAATACTAAAAAGTAAATTTACTATTTTATTTCTTTTTTCAAATTTATTATATAACCCTAAATTAATAAAATTTAAAATAAACTTTTAAATTACTAAGAACCTATTTATTTTCCTTTCATTGCATTGTCACCTATTTTTCTTCTCTTCCTATAAATAATGGTGACATTGCCATATATTTGGAAATTTGAGATAAATTATAAATTTTTTTAAATATTAAAGGTGTTAATAAAAAATTTTAAGAGATTTCAAAAAATTTAAAATAAGTTTAGGGTTAAATAAAACAATAAATAAGGGATGTTGATATAATATTATAAATTATTAAAATAATAACGAAGTTTTCAAAATAGTAGGGTTTGAAAAGTTTTATGAGATTGATTGGCCAATTTTTATATTTTTTATAGAGTTAAATTCTCATATTATAAGACGTTTCAATCTGATAGTAAAACAAGGTAGTTGATTTTTATTTTTTTTTAAATTAATAGATGATAAAATTATTATTATTTTTTAAATAAACTTTCATTTTAGGTAGGAAACTGTTATTTATTCTAATTAGGGTTGAAAAACTGTTTTTAGACCCAACCTTGGGTGGGAAAATGTTTTTTTAATGAAAGGGTAATTTTGTCATTACAAAATTCTCAGCAATTTGAAGAAGGAAAAACTATGAACAGCAAATTTTTCTTACACAGTGAAAGAGTAGAAGACCATCAGTGGCGACCCAATTGAAAACCTCAAAAACAAAAACAAAAAGCAAAAACACCAAAAGCTTAAAACAAAAAGCTCCAAGTGAATGAAATGTAAAAACAAAACCAAAAGCTGCACAAGCAAACAACCCAAAACAACATTACAAAAGCAAAAACCCAAAAGTACTTTTCTCGCTTTTGCTTTTTATTTACCTCTTACACAACTACAGCAACAACGAAAAAAAAAACCAAAATCTCTAGCTGGGTGTATCTGTCTTTGTATTTTCGTTTACTCTTGAAAATTGCAAGCCCATTTCTTGTTTTCATAAACACAAAATACCCGGATGTTAATTTTTGGGCTTGTTCCTTGGTGAGCTATTGAGTAGACGTCAGGGGAAGTAAAAATGTTTCAGAGGTTAGGGACAATTTGCGAGTATGGGGATCGTTGGAACGTTTCGATCTGTTTCGTGGTTGTATAGCTGAGAGATCCTGCAGACGTGTGATTTATGATTATGTTGCCTTTGTGTTTGGAAGACAGTGAGTCAAAAATGAGTAGCTGAGTGGAATCGGTAACTTGTTAGCTCAGGAGAGAGAAAGCCATTGAATCACGGAGAAACGTCTTGTCCGAAACGTTTCACTGGTTTTTAATTTGGACGCTTTTAGAAACCTTGTGCTGTTCTGGTGAGAATCCTTCCTGAAATTTTGAGCATCATCTTGGTGGAATCGGAGGCTGTTGTAAAAGATTAAGCTTGAAGCAATGAGGAATTCCGCCCGGATGTGAAACGTTTCGTACCGTTTATTCTGTTTTATGCTTTGGGAAACGCTGGAAATTTTTTTCGTGAAACAGATCGTTAGGTGTTGAAAGCTCTGATCTCGAAGGATTTATGATTTTATTGTGTTTGGGGCTGTCTCATAGTGACAAAGCAAGAATAACTGCGTAACGAATCAGGATATCCTTGTCTCTTGTCCTCTTTATCTCTACTCTTTAATATATTTTAGCCTGAAATTTTGGACGTAAATTTATGGTGCATTTGCATTTCAGTGAAACCCCGATATATTTTGTTCTTTGTTTTTAAGCTGTAAAGGGTGTCGATATTTTGTTTGAGAAAAGGAGCTTCTTGTGTTTGGTTTAGCTAGCTTTGTTTTGCTTGTGCTTCAAAGTGTATTAAGCGTTTAAAATTGTGTTAAAGGGGGAGACACCACTTGTCTTTGGCTTAGCTTTTTGTGGGTATTGCAAGCTGCTTGGTCACATTTGTGCGTATTTGGTGCTCTTGAAGGTGTTAGTATGTCAGCTTGTGATTGAGGAAATTATAGCGTTTCGTGGGTAATGCCAATTTGTGCACAAGGTTTTTGAAACTGTGACTAAAGAAGATAAGCTACTTGGCTTTGTACTAATTTGACTCGTGGGAATTTCCGAATTTTGGTGGTGAAATTTGAGGATGGCGATGTCCTGCAAGGATGGTAAATCAGCGATCTTGGACAATGGCAAGTATGTAAGGTACACACCTGAGCAGGTTGAGGCTCTTGAGAGGCTCTATCACGAGTGCCCCAAACCCAGTTCAATTCGCCGCCAACAGTTGATAAGGGAGTGCCCAATCCTCTCTAACATTGAACCCAAACAAATCAAAGTTTGGTTCCAGAACAGAAGGTACACATGGTTTGAAAGTTATATTTTTTTAATTACTTAAGCACTTGGAAATCATTTCAGTTTATTGTGTTTAGGAAATTAAACTAGAGACTGGAAACTTTGCTTAAACTTAGTTTCTCAAGTAATGTTTCATGTGTTACTGAAATATTCTTGATTCTTTTGTCATTTGGTAGTAACACTGTTATCATGTTTGTTTCTACTTCTGATATTTCAGATGCAGAGAGAAGCAGAGGAAAGAGGCCTCCCGCCTTCAAGCTGTGAATAGAAAGCTGACAGCTATGAACAAGCTGTTAATGGAAGAGAACGATAGGTTGCAGAAGCAAGTGTCACAACTGGTGTATGAGAATGGATACTTCCGTCAACATACCCAAAACGTAAGATTTTATTCACTTTGCATTGTAATCTTGTTTCCAATCATTCCCCTTTGATTATGGGGATTTATTGGAAACGAAGATGAACAGAAACTCTTTTTATGCAATTTGTAGGCTGCCTAATGAACTCAACTGCATTGTTGTTTATATTATGTTGTTGAATTATGTGGAAGTTTAAAAAATAAGGGTCGCTTTCTTGCAGACAACGCTTGCAACCAAAGATGCAAGCTGTGAATCAGTGGTGACGAGTGGTCAACACCATTTGGCACCTCAGCATCCTCCAAGGGATGCTAGTCCTGCAGGGTGAGTCAGGGGGTATATGGATCTTGAGCCATTTTCTGTCATCGTTTTTTATACCACTTTTATATGTGTGGGCATGTTAGTGGGTTATCAATCTGTGCTTGTATTCTTTCAGGCTTTTGTCCATTGCAGAAGAGACTTTAGCAGAGTTTCTTTCAAAGGCCACTGGAACTGCTGTTGAGTGGGTCCAAATGCCTGGAATGAAGGTATTTCTTGACCTTTTTTCTTTTTTCTGAAAAAGTGCGTAATTCAGTTCTCTTTTTCTATTGTCTAGTAAAGTTAAAGATTGACTTGTAAATGTAAGTTAAAAAGGAAAAAGATTCTTAAGCTTGATACATGCCATGCTCCTGAATGTTACACCTGGGTGGTGGTATTGGGGAGAAAAGAATGTGGGGAGTGAGTGGAAATAGTGGGACCACAGTAGATATAATGTTTATATTTCTGCTTTATGTTTAATCTTGCAGTAAGGGTTGACATCTAGTTTGGTTGAATAATGGGATTTTAATCTGTTCCTCTAATACCCCTTTATTTTTTACTTTCTTGTTGCTGTCATGAACAGCCTGGTCCGGATTCCATTGGAATCGTTGCTATTTCTCATAGTTGCACTGGAGTGGCAGCTCGAGCATGTGGCCTGGTGGGTCTAGAGCCTACTAGGGTAAGTACACTTGGTTTCCTTTCTACTGTGATATTCTATCATTCATATTTGTGACATAAATAATTCTGTTTTTTTCAGGTTGCAGAAATCCTAAAGGATCGGCCTTTGTGGTTTCGTGATTGCCGAGCAGTGGATGTTCTCAACGTGCTGTCAACTGCCAATGGTGGAACCATTGAGCTGCTATACATGCAGGTAAAAAGTGATTATTTTGTACTTATAATACCTTCTGGAGTATTCTTGTTTGGAATTGTTGAATGATACCTTAATTTTTTTTTGTATATTTAGCTGTATGCGCCGACTACATTGGCACCAGCTCGCGACTTTTGGTTGTTGCGCTATACTTCTGTTTTAGAAGATGGTAGCCTTGTGGTAAGAAAGAAAAAGTTTTATAATTTGTGATTCATTGTGACACCAAAATTTTATGTTATATTTGGCCTTACGATGGGCGCATGCTCAATTGCTCATCTGATTCTCCGTTGCATTTGTCTGTAATGTAACCTGTTGCCTAGGTTTGTGAAAGATCCCTGAAGAATACACAAAATGGTCCCAGCATGCCACCAGTGCAGCATTTTATCAGAGCAGAAATGCTGTCAAGTGGATACCTGATCCGACCTTGTGAAGGAGGTGGTTCAATTTTACACATTGTTGATCATATGGATTTGGAGGTACCTGTACTTTATTTGAAAATTTATCTTTCACATTGTTGATTGTGGTGGCTAAACAGTAATTTCTGCTGAATAGTGAGAACTAATTGTGCATGTTTATTCTGACATTTAGCCATGGAGTGTGCCCGAAGTCTTGCGTCCACTGTATGAATCATCGACTGTTCTTGCTCAGAAGACAACAATGGCAGTAAGATGTCAATCACTTTCTGCATGGCTTTGTTGCATCATGCATGCACAATGGTGATGATGTTATTTTCCAATGGTGTCTTTCTCATTTCCATGTAGGCTTTACGCCAGCTGAGGCAGATTGCTCAGGAGGTTTCTCAGTCTAATGTCAGTGGCTGGGGAAGGCGACCTGCTGCTCTACATGCACTTAGCCAGCGATTGAGCAGGTTACTATCTTTATTTTGACATCACATGCAGTTATTATGTATTTATCTGGTATCCAAATCTGATAGATTATTCCTTATAGGGGATTTAATGAGGCTGTCAATGGATTTACTGATGAGGGATGGACAGTGATGGGGAATGATGGCATGGATGACGTTACTATCCTTGTGAACTCATCTTCTGAAAAGCTAATGGGTTTAAACCTTTCCTTTGCTAATGGGTTTCCAGCTGTCAGCAGTGCTGTCTTGTGTGCTAAAGCATCAATGCTTTTGCAGGTTGCTATACTGAAAATATTTCTTTGTCTTTATCTTTGTGACCTTTGGTTGGCTATACTATTGGTAGTGTTGTCCAAAGGCAAAGCAAACAGCAAACCGAATATGTTGAATTTTTTGCCTCTGAAAGCAGCATTATCACAAATCCTCTTATAGCTTGGATGTGGCATCATATATGACGTCTAACCAACTTTATATCTAATATGAATTCTTTTTTCTACTATTTCATTTTCAGAATGTGCCGCCTGCAATCCTTCTTCGGTTTTTGCGAGAGCACAGATCAGAGTGGGCAGACAATAATATTGATGTTTACTCAGCTGCAGCTATCAAGGTTGGTCCCTGTAGCCTAGGAGGGTCCAGAGTTGGAGGTTTTGGGACTCAAGTTGTTCTCCCACTGGCTCACACTATTGAGCAAGAAGAGGTAAGCATCTTGGTATAATAGCTATCCGAATATTTTACCATATGAATTTATTTTTCTTATACATTAGTGTGATATCAGGACTTGTGTTTCAGTTTTTGTGTCACCTTTTTCGTTTTCCTAAAATATGAACTTGGGACTTTATTTTTTTTTTTCCCTGCTTCTTGCACATTGTAGTACCTGGAGGTCATCAAGTTGGAAGGTGTTGGCCATTCTCCTGAAGATGCTATGATGCCTAGAGATATGTTTCTCTTGCAAGTAAGTATCATTTCTTTATATTGTTTTCCTATGTCTTGTTTTCAGAGTTCAATTTGTGCAATTATGGGTTTTAGAATAATTTAGCTTTTAGTTAGTTTGTTTTGTCTAACTTTTAAGAACAGCCATGTCTAAAGTGTGTGTTAAACTTGGGTTACTGTTGCATATCTGGCTCCTGCAGACTGCCTTCCTCAACTTGCTCCCGTTTGTCCAATGCCTAATGTATAATCCTGCTGTAAACGTTGTGAATATAGATGAATTGTAACAGACTCAATTGCATATTAATAACTTTTATTGATTGCAACAATCCAGCTTACAAGCTTAAAACTGTACCTTATTTAAATACTAAACAGAATGATGTTCTGGCAACAGAGGTGCTGGATCCTCCAGGCGAAAGCCCCTTTATTCCTTTCCTAATTTTCCTTGATTTTCTTGATGATTTCCTTCCTCTACTATTGCCTTTTTGTAAGCTGCCGATCTCTCTTGAGGTTATCTCCTTAGCTTACTTTGGAATGTCAAGCTTTTTTCTATCTCCTTTAGCTTTACATTGGAATGTCTAGCCTTTTTCCATATCTGCTTCCTGCTGCTGAGTCATCTTCTTATCTTTGTCTTTATTTAGTGCTGAGCTGCCTATCTGAATTGATTTCATCTCTATTTGTGGTCTTCCATTGCTGCCCTTCCTTTTGTGATAAAACTTTGGTAATGGGTTGCCTATCAGTTATATATATAGTAGAACCTGGATATGACTATGTTGTGGGTGCCTTTAAATGTCATATATGTTTGACCTTGAATTGCACTGTACAATATGCAACAGATCATTGATGTTCTTGAATTTGTTTCTTTTATTTCCTCGATAACAGGTTGAAGCAAGTGCCTGTATATTTTAACTTGTTGAATGTTTGTTTTGGTGTTGAGATGACTATGTAATTTGGAAGCTAATTAGAACATATTTACTTCTTGTAAACGTAATGAATATATTCCTCACTTCCTCTTTGGCAAGCTTAGGTTATCCAGCAAAATTTAGTCTACAACACTTTGATCAGCTAGTTTGCTACTCCACTCAGAATTTGCATTCTGGTGGAATTTGTAGTATTTTAGCAATATCTTCAATTACTGAAAATGATTTTACTCTATAATGCATTCTTGTTAGTTCACTCTAGTGAGCACTTATTTGGCATACGTGGAAATACTTATGTTGTCTCTGATATGTGGTCCACATGATTTGTTGGCTCTGTAAAATTTCATCTTGCACTGTTCTATAGCTCTGCAGTGGAATGGACGAGAATGCTGTTGGCACCTGTGCTGAACTTATATTTGCTCCCATTGATGCTTCGTTTGCTGATGATCCTCCTCTTTTACCATCTGGTTTTCGCATCATTCCTCTCGATTCTGGAAAGGTTGGTAGATAAATGACATTGTTGCATTAACTATTCTATTTCTTTTTGCATCACATAGTGAACTTCTCTAATCGATGCCCTGCAAAATATTTCAGGAAGCCTCTAGTCCAAATCGCACCTTGGACCTTGCTTCTGCACTTGAGATTGGCCCAGCAGGAAATAGAGCATCTAGTGACTACTCTGTTAATTCTAGCTGTTTGAGATCAGTGATGACGATAGCATTTGAATTTGCGTTTGAAAGTCACATGCAGGATCATGTGGCATCCATGGCTCGTCAATATGTCCGCAGCATTATATCATCTGTTCAGAGGGTTGCTTTGGCACTCTCTCCTGCTCATTTTAGTTCACATGCTGGTCTTCGTACACCATTGGGCACCCCAGAAGCACAGACACTCACTCGTTGGATCTGCCAGAGTTATAGGTATGCCATTTGTTTGTTTTTCAGATTTTATCCCTGTGAGGTCACGTCATTTATTTAGCATGGTGGACTACGCCTTTCTGATTTTTGTTAAAAATGCTTAGTATTGTCGATCATTTACAGTACCAAGTCATGAATAATTTTGTGTCATATAGATGTTGAACTTTTAATTCGTTCATACCAGAAACCATGACTTAAATGATTGTTTCTGTGTTTTTCACTTGTATGCTATTGGTCTTCAGAAAAATGCTGTTGAAAATGTACATTGATGCAAAGAAAACTGCTGCTACGTTTTTATAGGTGATCAGAGGTTTCACTATTTGTATTTTTGTTTTTAAAAATATTCCAGGTGCTACTTGGGTGTGGAACTTCTCAAATCCAGCAGTGAAGGAAGTGATAACATTCTGAAAACCCTGTGGCATCACACAGATGCTATCATCTGCTGCTCTTTAAAGGTGTGCAAGATGACCCCATCTTCATTTTGTCTCGGCTCATGGTACATGAGCTTTTTGGATAGGGAATTATAATTTCTAGGGTCAAAGAGATCATGTCATCTAAAATTCTAGTATCTCTGCTTCAATACTACATGAGCTTCATTCTCTAGCTGTGCAGTTATCTGCCAAAAGAAATAAACAAAAGTCGTTATCTTTATAAATCATATGTTAATCGCTTATAATGGTAGCACTTGCCATTAAAAAATTATTTTGGTTACCAGCTTGCTAACATTTTCATGTTTAAGTGTTCATGTTCTCTTCTTACCTTTATGGTTATGTGAATTCTGTCTAACCCCACAGTTTATGCTGCAGACATTGTCTGTTTTCACCTTTGCAAACCAAGCAGGACTCGATATGCTTGAGACAACCTTGGTTGCACTGCAAGACATAACTTTGGAAAAGATATTTGATGACCACGGACGAAAGACACTCTGCTCTGAGTTTCCACAGATAATGCAACAGGTTTGATAGTTTCCTCAATTTTGACTGTATGAAAGTAGATACTAGGATGAATTATTTTTTCTTTTCATGAGGAGATTGCACTTTGTAGGGCTTTGCTTGTCTTCAAGGTGGGATCTGTTTGTCGAGCATGGGCAGACCGGTTTCTTATGAACGTGCAGTGGCATGGAAGGTATTGAATGAAGAAGAGACTGCTCATTGCATCTGCTTTATGTTTATTAACTGGTCTTTTGTCTGATATTTTGGAGCAGCTAAGGATGATCAAAATCACTTTCAAAAAACAGTTTATATTTTGTTAGCTTGTTAAAACTTTCGGCCATGAAAGCCTTAAAATACATTGCTACTAGGACAGATAAGGTTATTAGGCCTCCTTTTGCTTTTCTGTAAACTTGCCTTGTGCTGCTTGGAGTTTATGCTGTAATGAATATGAAATATTAAACTTAATTAGGTTTGCAATCTCGTATTATTTCTGCTGCATGTGGGTCACTTAGGTTTTCTGAAGACGAAAGTCTCTTTAGATTTTGGAAAATGTTTTCTTGGTATAACAGTCAAAATGGAGAAAACCCTTTCCGGTTATTTGCGAAGCAATTTTGCATTTTGATGAATTTTAGTGTTGAAAACGTTTTCGTAAGATGGGGTTTGAAAATTTATGAATGTTAGGTTTTGAATATTTGCATTTCTTGGATGTGATCTTAACGCAGTTTTCTCTGTACAAGCAAACGTGTTTTATATGTTTCAAGTTTGGTCAAATGTTTTGGATTGGATGTAACTACTACCTGAAATGATTCATTGTGGACTAAAAGCAGAGAAAATTGTGTTGCGTTTAAAGGAATTTATGCATGATTTATATGTTTACATAATTACATTTATGGCAATAGTTGTCATATTTTCACAGAAGCAGGTTAAACAGTTTTAAATTTGATATGAATTAAATTGTGAAGTTTTGGGCTATATCAACTTAATCTGTAAATTTTTATTTCGGTAAAACTAAATGAATCATTATAAATTATTGTTACAATTTTAATTACATTTTAAAAATTACCCAGAAACACGAAATATTTCGTTTTTAGTATCCATTGATACTATCGTAACCAGGGGTTAGTAGGTTGTCAAAATTGTGTTTCTTCTTCAGAATTTATTATTCTTGTATGGTACGAATGTTTATTATGTTATTGCGTTAAGGGCATTCGAATTATTTAAATTAATATTTATTTATTTATTTTTTGTATTTTCAACGTATATATACAGTTCTTCCTCTGTACAGTTCTCTTTGTTGTACGCTAACTCGCTGTTCTTTTGAGCGATTCAATGTCATTGGGTGTATCTTCCATGGGAAATAAGGTAAAAAAGAAAATACAAACGCAGAAAATCAATCAATTATTGTGATTAAATTATATTTGCATCTTTTAGGGAATTCCCTGTTTTATATATTGTAATAAAAGAAAAAAAGAGATTTCTTCTATGCAAATATAAACAATACAACACTTCATTAAATCGTAAACATCCCAAAAATAATAACTAATTTAGTGTTACAAATAATTAATTAAAGATCTTGACTAAATCCACTTCTAATCAAGCAGGGTAATTACTCCCCAGAATACTTTAATTAGAGAGTTACAAATAAGGTAGAATATAGAAGGCTACTTATTAGCCATAGCTCCCCCTCAAAACCCTAGAAATTAAGTGGAAGATGGAGAAATAGCCCAATTGTTCTATCTTTGTGTCAAAAAAGTGTTGCCAGAAAAACCCCATAAACTCAATTGACAAAAAAGTAGTAGCTAGAACTCTATATTCTTAAGGGATGCATTGAGATTATTTATCTAATCACGGTCTTCTTTGTGTTTCATTCATCTTCCTTACACTATGTTCTTCACACTTTACTGGTAACACTAACAATAATTTTGTCTAATTAAATCTGAATATAATAAATTTTTGGATGGAATCTTGATTATTAAAATTTGTGGTAGAATTATAAGAGGTAACTATGGTGAAGGATGAAGGTGACATATATCAACCCACATAACCCTTATTAGATAAATGCGTGCAAAAGCATATAGTTTTGGCGAAAAAGTGTTTTTCTAAAAGCACTTTCAAACTAAAACAGACGCTAATTAGCAAGGCTAGGATCATTAATCTCCCTTGTTATAGCTGGGATGCAGCTTGAACTCCTGGCAATCCCTCCTTTATAATTTCTGACATCCCTAGGGCTAATGGATTTTGCTCTAACTCCCCTCTCCTCCAGTCTTGAACTCTTCTTCAAGAGCTCTCTCATGGCCTCAGCCTGGAGCAAAACCGGATACGCCCTTCCGAATTTGTTAAACCTCTCGCATGCATTCATATGTGTATTCAATGCATCATCACTTTTCTCGCCATTTTTCCCCATCTCTTCCTTCACTGCCTCCGCGCACAACCCGCATATCCACTTCCCGGAAAACTTGTTGCGCACCCGGTCGATATACTCGGGCGTGCACTCTTCCAACATGCCACAACACTCGCATTTCGCGTCCTCCACCTCGGATATCGGTGGCAGACTCGCTTGCGATTTGATGTTATCAATCTCCTCCGTGCTCAGTACGAATGAAATATCCGATATGGTTCGACTTAAGCTATCTTTCGACAGTTGCGGAGGCTTGTTGAAGTTATTAGTACGAACTGCAGTGAAATTGCTTGCAATGGATTCTCTGTGTGGCACCATACTGATGATTTAAGGAGTAAATGAACAAAAACCAGGCCAGAAAGTGATTTTTGGATTGGTTGTGTTTGCATGGTGAAGAAGTTGACGCTGATGAAGGGGTTATTTATAATGATTTATTTGGAATCTGGGACAGTGAATTTATACGATATTGGAGATTCACATGGTGAAGCGTGAACATGCTCAACTTTTCGAGAAGATTTTCTGAGACAAAGCCTTTTGTTTTGGCTTCAATTAGTTGATGAACGAATGGTTATGATAACTCTACATATCTAGCTTCATTCAATGTTAGCACAAAATTAACCAAAATTATTTAGAATTGTCCCTGTACATTGGTAGATACATAACAATCTGTGGGCAGTCACGAGAATGCCCACAGTAACCATATAATCCTTAGCCAATCAACTCTTTTTTTTGCAGCATGCAGATGATGGACAGTGAAACCAAAGAAAGGGACAACACTTGACTCTATCTCTCTCACCATTACAGCCACAATTAACTGTTAAGGTGGTTGAAGCTTAATCACGAGCTGCTAAATCACCCCACATGCCCAGATTCATAAAAAAGAGGGTAAGGTGGTGGTTGAAGCTGTGAAAAGCTATTTCAAGTGTTTATTCAATAAAGTTTCCATACATGCTTAATGCCTCGAAAGTGCAAGTACCGTGTTCTAGGTTTTGGTCTTCTGTGTAAATTAGGTGTCTGAGCTTGATTGTAGATATGAGCCCAGTATATTGGGCCTTAATGGGATCCATCCATCCATCTCTAACACTTATTTCTTATATTTTCAAACAATGTGCATGGCCTAAAATGAATACACATGTATATAAATACTTTATCAATAATACTAATTTTCCAGAACTTAACCTAAATTTCATATTCTAAATGATATATCGATTGTGTAGCATTGACATGTACTTAATTGTGTCAAGGGCCTGTGAGGTTTGCAGATAATTAAGACCTTTGAATGCCTCTTGCTTATACTTGAAGTATTGAAGATGGCTGAAGGTGGGGGGCAAACAATTTTAATCATTGAATGCAAATTGAACATGTTTTTCAAACCTACAAAAAAGAAAGTCAATGAACTTTTTTAACATGTTGTACTATTATTTTCTCTAATCAAAACCACAGTTTTCATCTACAATTTTGAATTAATATTCTCTGTATTGGACCTAACCTAATTCGGGAGGGTTAATATTATGATTATCAATCTCGTACGATACACCATAGTTAGATCTAAAATCATCTTAAAGTAAAAAGCGTCCACTCTATATGGGTTAAGTTGCACACTCTATATAATATTCCAATAATGCATGCTATGATTGTACCAAATAAAATAAATTTAAAAAAAATCCATGCAACAGCACACCCACAAGAAATTATAGCTAGGCGCAAAAAATCTAGAGCAGACCACCATCTTTGCCTTTGCCTTTGCCTTTAAATACTCTCTTCCCCCTTCTCTCTTTCTTAACCCAATCAATTCTCTCTGTCTCTGTCTCTGTCTCTCTCTCTCTCGCTCTCTCTCTCTCAGATAGAAAAACAAAAAAAGCAAGAAAAAAGAAAAACATATATCGACAAAAAGATGGAGCAACAGCAAAATTTACTAGTAATAGCCAAGAGAATATGGAGTATAGTACGTGTAGTTTTCTTCATGTTGAGAAAAGGTCTATCAAAAAGAAAGCTCATGGTTGATCTCAACATGATGCTTAAACGCGGCAAGATAGCTGGGAAAGCCCTCAGCAATCTCCTTCACCACCACCACCACCACCACCACCATGTCTCCTCCTATGTCGTGCCCCCAAATGAGTACGAGTTTAGCTGCAGCAACACCCCCAACTACACTTTCCCTTTCCACCTTAACAAGAGGAAGAGCAACTACCACCATTTCTTCGGGTGCGCTCACGCGCCGCCTACTCATGACGAAGATGTCACCACCGTCAAAGCTGTCAAGGTGGTTCTCGAGATGTTCAACGATAATGACATAGTGGTTGAGGCTTCCCCCTCGTGGCCAGGTTTTGAACGGAGCCCGTTTGTGAGGCCGTTGAGAATAACGGACTCTCCTTTTCCATTAAGAGATGTTGATGAAGATAATGGGTATGTTGACAAGGCAGCTGAAGAATTTATTAAAAAGTTTTATAAAGAGTTGAAGAAGCAGAAGAAAATGTCTGTGACTGAGTGTTGATTAGGGTTTCTGTTTTTTTCTTAATCATCGAGTTAATTTTGATTATGTTGTTAATTAGTGTAAATGAGAATAATTAAAAGTTTGTCTGAACTTTTAATGTGTCTTGATTTTGTAGGTCTTGGAGAATGTTACTGTAAGCAGATTATGAGAGATGTGTACTAGAGGGATCAATAAAAAGTTTCATATTTTTTTAGATAAAATAAAAAATAATTCAAACCGTAACTTTGGGACTTTGTTCTTTGGATTCCTTGCATTTCTCCCACACAAAGTCAAACCAAAGTATTTAATCTTCAACCCTAAGTAACGATTTTTCCTCGTTCTTATGAGAAGTTAGCTTGAAAAAGGTCATCTGTTACGGTTGTGGGTTAAAAATTTTTACCAACTTTACCTATAACTCTGTTGATTGCCCTCAGTTTTTACCATCTGACTAAACACCGCTTTGATTCCACAAAATTTGATAGAGTTTTTCAAGTCCTGGTGTGATTCTACTAGTTGTAATTAAAGTAAACCCTGAACAGCTGGCCCCATTCCCCCCAGTAACTCCTCAAAATACTATAAGCCTTTTTTTCCACTTTTTCTTTTTCAATTTTTTACCTTTTGAGTATTATATTTTTGAAACTCAACATGAAAGAAACTTCCTTATATTAAGGTTTAGTGCAACTGGGTGCTTTTGAAGATTGAAATCATAGTCACATCTCCAACTCCAACACTTATTGGAACCTAAAGTCATTTTAAAGGTTGCAAAGAGTTTTCATTTTTCACAAAAGCTTCATCTAGCAACTACTCACATTGAAGAGTCAACAATGGATGCCCTTCATCAGCTTTAATTAGTTTAATTTTAAGTTCTTTAAAAAGAAAATAATCAGAAGATATTAATTAAAAGATGATTATGATCTCAAAAGTTAAGTAAAAATCAATTTAATTATTAAAAAATAAATAAATAACGGATGGAGATGCATATGGTTGTCATTACGTATCTTAAAATAGCCAGAGTTGAAATAGTTGAAAAATGACATTCATGATTTATAGAAATGAAGCTTTGATAATTAATTTTGTTATTAAATAATTAAGTTGACATGAAAGTTTTACTTGGACTAATTAAATTTTAATAAGAAGCAAAAGTTTCGGAATGTCCAACCAAGAAAATGGACAAAGCCAAGTACGAATTGATCGTCTAATTAATTCGTTTTATACAATGGATTAGGTAATCAATTCTAGCAAAATTTTGCTGCTACAAAAGCAAATTCCGAAGAAAAATTGGTGGAAAATTTAAAGAAAAAACTGTCTTTCTGGTGAGCTAACCCTACTTTTCTTTACATTGTTTATCATTCTTTCACTCGCTTTACATATGTGAAAAACTGGACGCCAGTGCTGTAGAACAAAAAGTTATTCGACTTAATATTCATGTGGGCGATTTCAATAGATCAAAAACACTTTTAAACAGTATTTTTAATGCCAATATTTTGGATTTTTTTCAAATCTGAATCTGTATATATAAAATAAGAATTAACATCTAAATTTTAAAGGGCTTTTTTTTTCTTCGTTGAATAAGCATTGTAGTTATTTCTGTATACGAAGATAATTGATTACTTGATTTGCATGGAGCAAAAACATTGAAAGCAACACAAAGTTTAGAGCATAATAATATTGAAACAATCAAAGAATAATAAAGAAAACATGAGCTGGAATGTGATTTCTTGAGGGCAAGATCGATGTTCGAATATTATATTAATTATCACAAGTCATTTTTAACCTTTAATTATATTTTAATTTTTAATTTTTTCTTTATAATAATGTATGATGAAATCGGTGGCTCTGCACTCATAAGGCCAAAGGTTTAGGTAATATGTTAGGTGTGATAGTGAAATCGATGGAGGCAAATGCGGCACACATGTCACATTCTCAACTTACCTTTGCCCTGCTTCTCCCTTTGACATGCTTCACGTGTGGTTCAAGTTCAATTAGATTTGATAATTACTTGTCATTAATCCTTTCTCAATCAATATAATTAGCAGCTAATGATTGAATTCTACTGTGCTCTTGTAAATTTCGCTACATTTTATATGCATCATATTAATATACACTGTTATTAAGATTTTAATTACATTTTTTTTGTCTTGAAATTAAAGGTGAGTTCAAATGTTTCTGAAAACATTTTTTTGAGATATAATTTTCTAAAATCTATTGTAAAATTAAAAAAAGTTTAAAAGGCATTTCATAGACAAAAAATTTTAGATACAACTAAAAAATTTGAATCATATATTTTAGTTTTTGAGAATTATTATTATATCATAAATCAAATAATAGTCCCAATATTGTAGATAATTTAGACATAACCTTAGTTTTATATCATCGATTATCCCCTTTATATTATATGAATGGGTCATGAAGTTAGTATTTCATTCCATGAGATGTGTATATTCTAAATAATCAAGACAAGACACTTGTGTTGGTTCACATTTTAATTTGATTTGTTTATCGTTGAGAATCCGTGTTTGGATTGCTACCTAGACAGCTGGTTTAATTTATGGGGAACAAATCGAAGATTATACATAGACATACTCTTGATAATTTAATTACAAGAAGTTACGGTATTCAATTATTGGACATATTTAATCATTTTATACTTTGATTATTGCTTACAAGCATGTCATATCGAATCTATTAATATTCCTGTGGACTTTTAGTCACCTACACTTGGAAGTAATTGATAAGTCAAAATCAAAATATATTATTTTTAATTGTTTTATGGAATTTTCCAATCCGGCCGTGATAATAATTCTTTTTAAGCAACATCTGCTCAAAATCAAGGGGGGTTAAAATAGCTACGCTCAATGATCAGCAACAAGGTTATGTTCGAATAATTTTTTATATCTATCAAATAAATAAGGGATGAGAGTGGATCTTCCAACTCAAAATAGCAAGAAGATCTTTATTTGGTAGAATCTTCCCCAAAGATTTCTTATTTTCTGGAAGGGAAAACTATATTCTCCTTTTTCCCAAATAAAGTCTCCAATATTGTATATATTTTCCTTAAATTCAATCAAAATAAGAATAAATATTTAAAATTATATTTAAATTACAAATTTTTTTTTATTATCCTAATTTAAATGTAACTTCTTTTTATAAGTCCTATAAATATAAAGGACTATTGAGCAAGGAGAGAGAGTCTTAAGAGAAGCTTAAGACTCCTCAAAAATACTCTAAGACAAAGCATTGGAAAAATATAAACAATCTACGAATTCAAAATCAATGACAAATTATATGCCCGGTTTGATGTATAATCTTGTTACTTTGATATGGAAGTGTCTAAAATAGAATTATAGTTTTTTCACAACACAATTTTGTCTCCATTGCACTGTAGTATTTTGTATTTTCGTAGGGCATTTGGGAAGCAAAATTTTGCGTATACTGAAAGTTGCACTATTTTCCTAAGGCAGTTTTTGGGACTTCATTTATATTTCAAATACCTTTAACTACCCATGATAGTTTATTATACAAGAAGGGTCACGTCAATTAATCATAGATGAACACAAATTCAATATATCTTACTCACCTATAAGAGAAAATCAAAATTTCATTTTTAAATATAAAAAATCTCATGCAACAATGCATTTCAAATTTAGGAGATATGTTGTGCAACTTTGCGAGTCATCTATACTTGAGAATGTATTACTATTCATTTATTAGAAATAATATAGTTTTTTCAATAAAAAAAATTAATAAATTGTTAGTTTCATTACATCTTAAACTTGCATAATAATATCAATTTCTTTAATCTCTTAAAATAATTGTGTTATCTGCTTATGTATCTATAATCAGGTCATACATTACATGTGATTGACATGATCGATTGACTAATGAGTATCTACTGAATAAATTTTTCTTTTCTATTCATAATTCTCAATTTAAATTTAAATATTTTTTTAATTATGTTTTATAAACTATATCATATATAATCATAATTAACAAACATTGATAACGAAATATTAAGAGTGAAAATCAAACAATACTAAAGAGAATAAAGGGACTAACATAAGATAAGTCTCATAAAATCTCAGGTAATAAAGAAGTAAAGATTCTTTCACTTACTACTTATATTGCTCGATTATGCACATGTGATATAAACCATGTATTATAGTATATATTCTCTAGGAATGTCATACATTAACATTGTATAATATATATTTTTATTACTATTTACATTTATTAAAAATAAATGACATTTGGTCTCTCAAAATTTTATTAAATACATTTCACTATTGTTTTATAAAAATAAAATTCAAAACTTTAAACGTTCATCAACGACTGAATGTTATCTATGACAACTAAAATTATATTATATTAACGAGATTTGAACTAAAATAATATCAAAATAATGCGATTGCAATCAAAAGTGGGATCCTTTTTCACCTTTGAGATTAGAAACTTTTTGGCACATTTCAAATGAGAAATAAATAGTAATTCTTCCATATTTTTATAGTTGCTGGCCAATTTTTGGATGATAACGCGGATGATGAATGTCAAACCATGTAACAATATAATAATCTGATTAATTAATCAGAGCAATCTCGAACTTACGAGGGATTAACTTTTAGATCTTACTCTTGGAATATACCAGTTCAAATTCTAGGACTAGGGATATTCAAGAACAATCAAAGAACATTTTTGTGTTAAAAAGCTATATATATACTAAATCATTCGTGGTGTTATTATTATTCCGTTAATAAAATTTATCTCAATTGAATTCACGTTTCATAAATGCCAGGGATTACGTAATTTACGACAATATATTTAATATTTTGGATTAAGTGATTACTTAATGTTGACAAAAATATGAGTATATATATATAGTAATAAATCTAAAAGTATAAATACGGACAAAATTAATCTCATTTTAATTTATATAAAGGAGAGCTACTGGATAGGAACTTATAAATTAGGAGCGGGCATGGTCCTAAGCCTCTAGCACGCCCTCTTTTTCAGTCATGTAATTGTTTTAAAATTCATATGCAATACACATGATAATCATGAATACCTTTTCCTGAATTGCGTGTCTGGAATTAATCTATTTGCATTTATTTATATATTAATAAACATACAAAGTGGGGTATCAATTAAAAAACAAAAAAGCGAAATGGACAAACCGAATTTGGGCTGTTAAAACTATTGCAATATTAAAATGAGGGGTATTCTAGTTTTTAAACTAATAAAACCTCCCAATTAATGGTCATGTAAATGTTTGATGAATTCAAGAGAGATAAATCTTATAATTGTACAACGCAAGACTAAATCATAATTTATCAGAATTTCCTCAAGGCGAATAAAGTCTTCCTCTCTAATGATAAAGTTTTAGTAAAAAGAACAAGAAAGAAAAAAAAAAATGGTGCCATATGCTTGCTAAATATAGATTGCTTGAAAAACCATAAAATTATAAATTATAGTTTGAAAGGTAACTAAGAAGAAGGTAGTAGTGGGGAAGGTTGGGAAAAAGAGCGGGCTTTTGTCTCAAAAGTTCAATTTCTTTCATACCAAGCTTTCTTGAATCTCCATGTTCTCCACTGACAAAAGGGCTCAACTAAAGTTATAATTATGATATTCATTCAAAAGCAATTTACTTGCTTCCAAATCATAATACATGGATGCTTTTATGGCCATCCATGCATATCCATACATATACATAAATCACATTGTCATTGGTTAAAATCATCGTATAGGTTGGCATACATAAGATGTATGCAGGCATGGGGTGCGTGTGTGTGTATATATATATGTATGTATGTATGTATGTATGTATACTAAATTTCTTTTGTAATAAATTTGTTAACCACAACTGATTAATGATTATATGACATAATAAATATTAAAATAAATAAAATTAGGACAATATTTAATTGCATTGATACCTATAAACGAAAGTTTAAATTTGAAGATATATAAAATATACATGAGAATTTTTATACTAATAGCAATTTATCATATAATAATACTTCAAATTAATATTATTTTTTAATATAAAACACGAAATTAATTATGACATAATAATATTATACATTAAATTAATTTATAAATTATTTCAGTTAAGTAATAAGAAGAGATCGATTTTTTATGATAACTATTTTGTTTTAATATGAAAATTATATTGCTTTCAAAATTTATATGTATATGAAAATGTAATTTTAAGGATGGAATTATGTATGCGTGGGAAGCATGCAAAAGTTGAAATGGGTTCCATCTAAGGTTCCCAAATAAAAATTAGGTTTTGAAGTTTCGTATATGTAGAAACAACGATGTTAGATTTTACATCTTATAAGAAGCCAAGTCTCGAAAACGACAACGAAAGCAAGAGTGAGTGAAAGAAAGAAAGAAAGAAAGAAAGAAAGAAGGAAAGGCTGCCGAAGAAAGAGCCAATAGTGCTCAATAATTGAACTTTTCACTAAGACTTAATCACCAATTCAATTAATAATAATAATCTAAACTACATTTAATTTTAGCCACAATGTTAGATATTTTGAAGACATGGAACAGATGGTTTCTCCATTGGAATTCCATTGATATTTTTTTTAAATTGTCAAAGATAAGTACCATCAAAGAATCCATCGTGCTTCAAGTACTTAATTATAAAATAAGACACTTCTATTTATTTTAAAACTAATCTACATAATATTCTTAATATATAAGATATGTATATTCCTGTATAATCTAGCTTAATACAAATATTCAAACACTCTTACTTTAGGCTCAGGGAGTCCTTATTATATATCAACATATATCTTTTTAATTAAATTCATATTCATTAGATTATTTTCATCAAATTCTCAATTAATTTAACATTTTTTATTTATGTGACATAATATAAGATGTAATGCAGAATGTAATTTATTTCTACCTTATACATTAAAAAGTTATCAAAGTAATATTGATTTTGATATAATTTTATCTTTACTATTATATTTTTTAGGTAAAATTACCTCATTTTTAATATATCTCTAATTATTTCAAAAATGACAATTACACCCCTAAAAGCAAAACAAATTATAAGTATAAATATCATATAATTATATGTTTACGGGTGGAAATAAAATTTTAAGTGGGTTTTTGTAATTTAAAAAAGCTTAGGAGCTTTTAAGTTTATAAAATTTTAGTATGCCCATAGTCATTAAAAAAAATTGATAATTAAACCTAAAAAGTAAATTAAATTAGTCGTGTAAATTTCATAAATCATATGTTTGAGGATAAATTATAATTTAGAAATTTTAAAGATGCTAATAAAAATTGTAATTAAATTATTTTAAGTTTATTAGCACCTCTAAAATTTTCAAAGGAATTTTTGCAATTTGAAAAAGTTTACAATGTTTTTTGAAAATTTAAAATTTTAGTATTACCCATAGTAGTTTGAAAAAATGATAGTTACACCCAAAAAACAAAACAAATTAAATTAGGATCATGTGTTTCAGATAAATTGTAAATTTAAAAAAATTTAGGAGTGCTAATAAAATTTTTAGAGGTTTTTTAAAATTTGAATAATTTAAAAGGTGTTTTTGATATTTTTAAAATTTCAGTATACCTCCAATAGTTATAAAATTAGCAGTTATACATCTAAAACAAAACAAATTAATAGTGTAAATATCAATTTATAACCTATTGAAACTATTGACCTTAACTAAATACGATACTAACTTATAACTAATAATCTTTTAAAACATTTAAGTAAAATAATATTTTAAGAGATTTTATTAATACCAACCAAATATCATAATTATTTATACATATCCTAATTTTATCAAATACAAAATTAATTTATATCTAGTAATCTTTGATAGAATTTATTTTAGTGATAATATTTTATTTTTTATAATTAAATATTATTCAAATCAAATATATCCTAAGATGTTTATAAGAGAAAATAATTAACTTTGATATTATAAAAACTTAGGTGAATATACAAGTTGAGAATCTGATCTTTCTTCTATGGGAAATGGAGAATTAACACAATTTAGATAAACTAATTAACCATTAAATCATGCACTTGGTTGTCAAGGAGGATAAGTAAGGTTTGTGGATGTCAAATTATTAGGAGGCAAAAAGATTAATAAGTTTGAATAAGAAGAAAAGCACTTTTGCCCTTTCTCTCTTGCTTCAATTATATGTTATGTTTCATGTGAAAAGCTCTTTAAAGTTCCTCCATGTATAACCTTTTCTAGCCACTAAGATCACTGGTTTATTATTTGGTCAATAAAGCTAAAACATATATGAAGTCCTGAAGCTAATTTTTATCTAAAAGAATTATAAAGAGAATTAGGGTTTTTGTAATTTAATTTCTCCCTTTATGTTAGGGGATTGTTGGAGATAGAGGTGACAATGATTCTCAATCCTTCTACAATTGAAGGATCCTTTTCATAAATCTAAAATTATTCATAAAATATATATATCGTTCGAGCTTATATATATATATATAAACACACATAATGAAATGAGAAAAACTGATAATCTTTGTAATTTTTATTATATGGTCATTTAAATATTTTTATGTTCATAATTTGTTGTTCTTTAAGCACACAAGTTAAAAAAAAATAAAAATTCCAAGCTTTAGTGTCCTTAGAGAATGTCTATTTACAGTAAACTAATTTTTTTCACCTTAAACAGGAGTATTAATTTTAACATGTGTCATAAATTTTGTGGATAGCTTACTTTTTAGTACACTGTTTTATAAAAAAACATTTGTTCTCCACTAACTTAATGCTTGATGATGGGGCAATATATAAAAATAAACAGTTTTTGGATGGATATATATTTGCTTCAAAATCAAATCCAAAAATTTGTATTTTATGATTTTAATACCATAATTATGTTAGATAGAAGACAAAGCATTCCTTGATAAATTGCACCAATTTAGTCTTAAATGCTTTAATTTTACTCTTCCCTCATTTTGGGTTCTTCCATTTCATATAAGCAATAAGAGAAAGGGATGCTTGATCACTTAGAAATTAATTTTATTTAAATCCCCACTTAGCACTTACCAAATAAATTATTGAGTCAATCAATCACCCATTTGAAACCGGGGTTGGCCTTCAATGGTCAAATAATCTAATTAGGGTTAATCTTTTTTTATTATACCTTGATAATGATTATTGATGATAATGCCAAAATAAATTTTGCCCACAAAACAGAAAAGCCCATTGGACAGAGAATAACAGGAGCTCACAAGAGAGAAACCCCATTGATGGGTTATGAGAGAAAGTGAGAAGGTAGAAACAGTAAAGACAAAGGCTTAAAAACATAGCCACTTAAAAGACGGATGTCCCAAAAAAAAATGTTAATTCACATATCCTCTCAAGTTTAAGCACTTCGGCCCAACCCACATAACGAGTGGTAGTTTTCAGGCTTTAAGAAGCATACACTGGGCCCATCTACACAAAGTTAGGATCAAAATCAAAAATGATATTTGTCCATTTTAAAAAAAATTATTTATTTAATTTTTATTAATAATTTTAATAAAAAATAAATAAATTATTATTATAAAATATAAAATACTATTATAGGTAAATAATAAAAATTTAAAAAAAAAGTAACCATCAAATTATCAAAAACGATTATTTTTTTTTGGATAAAAACGATTAAAACTGACTATCTCATAAATTAAATAGTCGTGTTTGACCACTTAATTCACTTTTTGTAGATGGTGGTTGATTTTTTTTTTTATATTTTTAAATTTTAAATTTTAAATTTTAATATATTTTATTTTTTATTTTTAAATAATATTTTATAATTTTATTATTTTTATATAAATTAATTTTATAAAAATAAAAACAATTTTTGAATTATTAAAATTTAACTATTGACTATTAAATTTAATTATTAACTTCAATTAACTAATATATATATTTAAAAATTAAAAAAATTGATAGATATTATTTTTTCTTTTAAGTAAAATCTAAATCCTTTAACCTATATAATATCATCAACCATTCTTCCTTCAAAATCTAAATCCACCTTTATATATATATATATATTATACTTTTCTTTCCCTATGTACCTTTATCTACTGATTTGGATTTAGAGTACAAAATTTGTAAATGAGTTAAATCATTTGAGTTTGATTCTAAAATTTAGCTTAAATTTAAGATTGACTAATCTGATAGGCTCATAACTTTAAATTGAATAAAATATTGATAAAATTAAAAAAATTTTAAACATTCTAATAAGATAATTCAGTATATTAAGTCAAAATTAATTATAATTTGAGTTTTAATCTTTTAAGTTTAAAATATCAAGATTGATTTGAGTTTATAATTTAGATTATAGTTTGAATTTGTAATTCGTCAACAAATGATATTATTTTACGTATTAATAAAAAATAATATTAATTTAATAATTATTTAATATAATTGAAAATAAATTTTAAATCAAATTCGAATCAATCGAAGCTATTAGTCCAGCCGGACTGAATAAAATTCTTCCTAATTTGGATCAAAATAATTCAAAAAAAACCAAACTAAAGTGACATTCAAACTCGGATCAGCTGTGTAGGGGTCTAACTTGTACAATACAACTATCACTCATGCAGCATCATAATCTTGTACTTTGTACGTCGTGTCACCGCTTCTTGGCAGGTGACCTTTGACAGCACAAGAACAACTCAAACCCCCTTTTAGTAATTTTATACTCCGCTATTTTACTAAATTCATCTCAATTTATAAAAATTCACATCACCGGTCTTCTCCTCCCAATCAACGTTCCAGATCGTTCCACGCTATAATTTTAGTTTCCTAAAACACAAAAAATTGTAAATGAATATTTCTAACTTCTCTTAATTGTAAAGTATTCTTCTTTTCTCCCCCCACAGACTTTCTTTCATTAGATTCTATTAATAGATCCCCAAATCTTAGAACCCTGATTTTGTCGGAGTGACAACAAAAGTCTTAAAATTCACAATCAAAATCCAAATTTGATGCAATCGGCTGATTCTACGTGAGAAATTTTGCTGAAATTAAGCGTCTTTTTGTTGTTGTAACTGATTGGGAGGGAAGATTGGTGTTTAGGGTTTTTTTATTTTGTGATGAGAATAATTGAAGGATGAACGATGCCGGTGCTGCGTAGCGGAGTGCGCAGAGGCCGGGCAGCAGAAGCAGCGGCGAAGGCGGAGGAGACAGCGGAGGATCGGCTGGAGGGGAATAGGAATTTAGTTGAGGGAGCGGGAGAGGCGATTGCGACACGTACGAGGCGGAGACGCGCTGCTGCGGTGGCGGCAGTGCCAGTTGCAGCGCCAAAGAGTAATAATAACAAGGAAAAGTTTAAGGTTGATGAGAAAGTAGTCGTGGTAGCGGAGGTAAAAGAGGCGGAGAAAGCGCAGGAGGAAGTTGGGGAGAAGAATATGGATGGGTTTGACAGCGGTGGTCGAAGTAATGATAAGGCCATTGCCGGTGGTGAAGATGAGGGAAGCACGGCGCCTCTTCCTGAAAAGGTATCAATATATATTTTTAATAATTTTTGTTTTTAGGCCTTTTTGATGTAAATTTGACTTTTTTAAAGTATCAGATGTACGGTGGTTGATCGGATTGGTTTATGAATTGAATTTGTTGTAGGGTTCGGTTTATGTTAGTTTATGAGGTACTAGTTTCAAGTCAAGTTTGCGACTGGGATCGGGAGTAATTACTGTTGTAAGTGTTGGTGTTGAGGACGGAGTGATTTAAATTAAATAAAGGCTGTTACTGAGGGGAAGTTAGATTTGGTTGTGATTGCAGTGTGAGATGGTTTGCCTGTGTTAGTTTTATATTTATTATGTTAACTTCTTTGGTATAAAATGAGGATCTTTTGTCCTTTAGCTATTGACACTGTCTTGATGTACTGATAATATACATTATCTTTATTTACCTAGAATCTGCAATGTTTTAAACGGTCATATCTAGTGTGGTTTTTCGTGGTTAGATGTCGTACTCCTGCTTGAAGGTAGAGTATTTTATGTAGTTACGGTAGCTGATAACTACCTGATTTGCCTTAATTATTGGACATAAATGATTTCACAAAACTCTTTATGATATTCATTTATAAACTTGACAGTTGTCAATATGATCACCTTATGGCGGTTCTCCTCTCGTGTTTGACATGTGTATTTGTCTTTTCTGATTACTTTCCAAGATGGCTTGAATTTAACAGTGTTGTAAAATTTTAATCATCAATATTGACTATAAAGTAATTCTTGCACTTAAAGTCAGTGTTATACCATAGGCATTATAATATTCATAGTAAGAAAGCCATGAATTGGTCTTCACATTTATTAGCTAACTTGGTTTTATACTAATTAATTGATTGAGTTAACATATTTCTTGTATGAAATAACCTAATTAGTCCTCTTAGCCTCGTCATGAAAATGAGGGTTCCCATGTTTGATAGGGCACTTTGTTTAAAGCTAAAACAAATTTTCTGTTTTATTTTTTTTGTGGTGGTAATGCTTTCTTAGCTTATTGTTTTCTCTCATCCTTATAATATTTTGATCAGCAAGATTTTTTTTGTTTGACATTGGATTGGGAATTGTATAGTTTATTCTATGTAGAGTTAAATACCAGTTGTAAGGGCAGTTCAGTTCTGAAGCTTTATCTTTATTTTTGTCAATTGAAATTTTTTGGGGACAAATGTAGCCTTTTATGGTAATAGTATCATGGCTCTTTGTTATCTTATGTCTCTGAAAAATGAATTTAATTGCTTCATTCTCACAGATTTCAGTTGGGGGTTCCCCAACGTATAGACTGGAAAGAAAGCTGGGGAAGGGTGGTTTTGGGCAAGTATATGTTGGTCGGCGTGTGTCTCCTGTAAACACAAATGATAGATCCACTGGCCCAGGACCTGTGGAGGTATTAAATATTGTATCCGATTTTTGATTCAATGAATTTTACTTTTTTGTCTGTTCTTGTTGTACCTACTTATACATTGAATGATCTCTGCAATCTAGGTGGCATTGAAATTCGAACATAGAAGTAGTAAAGGATGCAACCATGGACCACCATATGAGTGGCAAGTATACAAGTGAGTGTAGTAATGTTTCTTATGTTTTCTTTTGATTGTTGGTTTCCAAGTTTTCATAGACTGTCAACCTTTTTATTGACCTTTACAGCACCCTTGGTGGTAGTCATGGTGTTCCTCGAGTACACTTCAAGGGGCAGCAAGGTGATTATTATGTCATGGTATGTTATCTTTCGAACTCTGTTTGATTTTCTTAATCTCTGCCTCCGGATGTTTGTAGACGGATAAAAACCTTAATTCTTGCAGGTCATGGACATGCTTGGACCAAGCTTGTGGGATGTTTGGAATAATAACTCACATACGTAAGTTATCTCTAATCTGATGCATATTCATTGATCCTTTCCCTGTTAAAGTACTATGTCATCTCAATTTTATTGGTTGCTTTATTTAATGTGTTGTTAATCACAGGATGTCCGTTGAAATGATTGCCTGCATTGCTATTGAAGCAATATCCATATTGGAGAAGATGCACTCCAGAGGGTAAGGTTTCTTGTGTCATTAAATATCTGTTTTACTTCCTGTCCCCACTCACGCCCATGGGTTCATCTGTTTTTTTCCTTCGTGTCTATGAGGCAGAGTGCATTGATTAGTGATGTAGATGAAACACCCTTATGATTATCTGTATGACCAAAATTATAAAACATAGGATTCTCATATTAGGCTCACCGTGATTTATGGCAGGTATGTGCATGGAGATGTAAAACCTGAGAATTTTTTGCTTGGTCCTCCAGGAACCCCTGATGAGAAGAGATTATTCCTTGTTGACCTTGGATTAGGTAATCGGTTTTTGTTTCATATGTTAGGTACTTTTTTCTGCAAGATTGTTTTGTAATTGATAGTTTTATGATCTGATTTTTCCAATTAGCTACTAAGTGGCGAGATGGTTCAACTGGATTGCATGTTGAATATGATCAGCGGCCAGATGTTTTCAGGTATGACCATTAGCATGGTTGGTTTGAATTTTTATATTTCTGGTACTTTTGTTTTCTTAATTTGACGGGTTATTCCTGTCTGGCAGAGGTACAGTGCGTTATGCTAGTGTACATGCCCATTTAGGTAGAACTGGGAGTAGAAGAGATGATCTAGAATCGCTTGCTTATACACTCATTTTCCTTCTTCGAGGTCGTTTGCCTTGGCAAGGATACCAGGTTAGCCTTTGTTATCTTAGGTAGGAGTTGATATTCTGTGGGGATAAAAAATGAGGAATGAGAAAGGATAAAATGCGTTTGCTTGATCTTGCATACGAAGTTTTTAAATTATGGTTTTTTAGGGAGAGAATAAAGGATTCCTTGTTTGCAAGAAAAAGATGGCAACGTCCCCAGAGGCTCTATGTTGTTTCTGTCCACAGCCTTTTAGACAGTTCATTGAGTATGTTGTGAACTTGAAGTTTGATGAAGAGCCTAATTATGCAAAATACATTTCCCTCTTTGATGGGATTGTTGGTCCAAATCCAGATATCAGGCCAATTAATACAGAAGGTGCACAGAAGGTATGCATTATGATTTATTCATCTTGTAGTTATTGTGGGTTTTTTTTGAGATGAAGTTTTATATATTTTGCGACTGAAGGTGCCATTAGATATACTGAATCTGAATCACGAAAGATTTTGGTGTACCTAACCTATACTTATAATCTTTTGAAGCTTATTTATCAAGTTGGTCATAAGAGAGGCCGGGTAACACTTGAGGATGAATATGATGAACAACCAAAGAAGAAGATCCGGATGGGAATGCCAGCTGCACAGTGGATTAGTGTTTATAATGCGCGTCGACCAATGAAGCAAAGGTATAATCATGCCTCATGTCATTTTTTATCTGCTTGGCTGATATGGCTAGGGGTGGTTTGATGATATTTTTCATTTTGGCTTTTGGGTTTCTTTACAGGAATGGTTAAGGCTTCACTGTGTTGATAGTTTTTCCTGTCTGTTTTAACTTGTGTCATTCATTTTCAATGTCTGCATTTGTTTCTAAATTTAATTAAGAATGATCAAATAAGTTTGAATCATTATTATGAAGTGATGATGGACATTTTTTTTCTCTTGCCATTGTAGGTATCACTATAATGTAGCAGATGCAAGGCTTGCCCAACACATCGACAAAGGAAATGAGGATGGATTGTTTATTAGCAGTGTGGCTTCATGCCAAAATCTTTGGGCCCTAATTATGGATGCTGGCACTGGTTTCACCGCTCAAGTCTATGAACTCTCGCCCTTTTTTCTTCATAAGGTACATGCTCTCTTTTATTTGATCAATCTGTTGCCTGCTGTTTGGCAGTGTTGCTTCATGTCAAAATCTGTGAGCCCTTATTGTGTAAAATAGGTATTTTTGGGGTACAGTAACTTTTTTATTGTTTGCTGTCTGTGCAGGAATGGATAATGGAGCAGTGGGAAAAGAACTATTACATCAGTGCAATTGCTGGAGCTTCAAATGGAAGCTCCTTAGTAGTCATGTCAAAGGGTTAGTATAGGATATAAGATATATTTCATGTGATTGTTCTATATGCATTTGAGTTTGTAAATTCATTGCAATTGACTTTAAAATATTATTTTGTGCAGGCACACAGTATTTGCAGCAATCTTACAAAGTCAGCGATTCATTTCCTTTTAAGTGGATTAATAAGAAATGGAGAGAGGGTTTCTATGTCACTGCTATGGCCACCTCTGCTGGTAGATGGGGAGTCGTTATGTCTCGGGGTGCAGGATTTTCTGACCAGGTCATTTTTGGAAAATGACTGATGTTGCATGCCAATGTTTAATATGTGGTAGAAGCATTCTGATGTTGTGTATTTCAGGTTGTTGAACTTGATTTTCTTTACCCAAGTGAAGGTATTCATCGGCGGTGGGATTCTGGTTATCGTATCACAGCCACTGCAGCAACTTGGGACCAGGCTGCTCTTGTTCTTAGCGTGCCACGGAGAAAACCTGCAGATGAAACCCAAGAAACCCTCCGAACTTCAGCTTTTCCTAGTGCACATGTGAAGGTTTATTATCAGTTTGCATCCTGAATCACTTCATCTGTTACTGTTAGCAATGTCTCTCTGTCTAAAAGTTTTGAATATTTTTGCAGGAAAAATGGGGAAAGAATCTTTATATTGCATCTGTCTGTTACGGACGAACAGTTTCGTGAGCTGTACATTATTATTTGGTGCCCTTCGCCATGGCATTGTAACTACTGCAAACGTCACTTCTCAACACAACCGTAGGTATCAACTGGAGAGCAAGAATTTCTGAAGCTTAACGTTCTAGGGTTAGAGAAGTTTTGATGAGTACATATTTAATTGATTTTAATCAAGGTATAGAAGCAAGGATAGTGACACTGTACGTTGTGTCAATCAGGTGGAATTTCTATTCGGCCCATGTCCCACTTTCAAGGTCCCAATTTTATGGGTCTGTTAGCTTTGTATAGTCTTGAACGATAAGCACTTTTTTAGGTCATAATATGCAAGAAGATGGCTTTTGATCATTATTTGTGGGTTTGATGCGAAATTCTATATTTGTTTCGATGAGGTAACATTCAAAATTATATACCCAAATTATGACTTCGGCTCTCAATTTCACTGCCTTAAGTTTTTTCATTACAAATAAACATGATAAAATTAGGTGGGACGGGGTTTGGGCACTAGGTTTAAAATAATGGGAATAAGGAATTAGAACTGGTTGGTTCTTGAGATTTAGAACTGAAACCGAAACCTGTATGAACAAGTTTTTAGCCTGCCAATCAGTTTCGATTCTGGTTCCGGGTGCAGTACCCGGTTCTCAACACTGAGTTCGGGGCTGATTGTCCGCTTAGGTGCTGTTTCCTTCTTAATTTTCCTATAGAGGAAAATATCTCCTAAATTCAAGTGAGTTTGACTCAGCTCCGGGACGAGTTCCAATTCCAGTTTCTGTTGCATGGCTGCATGTATGACATGAGGATTATTAAAGTTGAATGACGGGATTAGGGATCTTCAAAATTAGTTCTAAAATATGTAATTTTAAGTAATAGTTATTTTGATTGATATAAATATATTAAATAAATTTAATATAAAACTTCAATTTTTTTTAGTGTTAAGCATAAACCATAATATCCCAACCTTAAGCGGATCCTGATCTCTGTAAAGACAAATTAGTCCTTCTACCACTAATTGCAGAGAGGCTAAGACATAATAAGATTTTTTTTTTTTTTTTTTTGATGTGATTGGTCTTTTATTTAAGCGAAGGATTTACTAGAGTTTACGTGTCAAAATGGCTATAAAAACGTATGACGGCCTCTGAGATCTCTGTGTAACAAGCATTGAATCTTCTGAAAATTATGAATAGGAAATGAGTTGCGTACGAGTTTTGTCTATTTCTTGTATTTATTTTCATTTGGTCTGAAACTCGCTCTCTCAGTCCAGATAGCGAGGAGAGGAACTAGGCCAGAATAATGCAAGAGATAATAAAATTTACTGCGTGCATATACGGTTGACCATTGGTGTCGACCAGTTTTGGTTCCGGTTCCGGTTTGATTACCTAAGAGGTGGAATCGAAACTGGCCAGTTCCACAATAATTGGAACCTGAACCTACACTGGGCACCCGATGATTTTGGTTTCAGTTTGATTATTTTGCTCACCCCTAGATAAAACTCCAAAAAAGAGGATTTTTTTTTTTTTTTTTTTTGTAATTCAACAAGTATGAAAACTACAGGGAAACATTGATCTTCACTTTTCACCACAATGCAAACCGCTTGAATATAAAGGCTGCCCCAGATTTTAATGTTCAGGCCTGCAACACAGCTTCCCCAAATCAACATATTCCTGCAACAGAGACGTCTCATGCAATATCAGACAACATTTACTTAATTTGTACATAACATAAAGCTTCAAAATTTTACAGATTGGCTTGAGTTACCACACATGCAAGCTCTCTGATGCATACACAAAGGAGAAGACAGTTTTGTGAAATAACCTCAGTGTAGTCATGGCAGTAGCGAACCAAAAAGCTGCACCGGCAGGCTTCTATATCATGTAAGCGCCTCTTGATTTCAACAACATAGGCATCACAATGGATTGCTTGAGCTTCCCTATTCTGTAATCCATCATTAAAGATGAAAAAATTAGTGCAAGGGCTCTTCTCTGTTCAGTTTCTTCCATACCCCCCACGGCAACAATCTCACAGTGCAAACAAGAGGGTTTCATTGAAGAAAAAGCAAATGATAGTCCACGTAGCAACACCACTCTAGATGCTTTTCTGGGGACCTTAAGACTCAGTACATGATAGTGAAATGTTAATTGTACTTTGGTATTTCGGTAGACACCATCTGGCATATTTTGTGCTTGTAAGCTTCTTAGAGAAGTATTAAAAGATGTTGCTCCCTTCCTTTCATTTTTTATTGAATATGGGATTACCTGGTAGCACAGTACAAGATCTCCAACATTGACCCTGTGACACTCCGAAGGCTCTAAAGGAATAGATCGCTCACGAATACCCTCTTTTACATTCACCCATTCGTCTTCTTCATGGCCAAACCCAGAAAATCGTACACGTACTTCCTGTGAATATATACACTACTCAATATTTTCTTGTAGGTTTGAATAAAGAACAAATCTCTCTCTTCAATGAAAGATATGGTAAGCTCAAGGACAATGTGTGCTTGATTGTACTAGTCTTAGCCTTATTGTAGTGGTTGAAATGAGTTTACAGTGATCAGAGCTTAACTATCTTTTGTTAAAAAGAAAAAAAAAACCAAGCTCCTAAAATGCGTAGTTCAGTTCCAAAAAAGTGGTGTCGAAGCAGGCAATTGCAAAGAAAGCATTACAAATAATCACCAAAGTTTTAAAAACAATCTTCCAGGACAATTCGAAACAATCTCACAAGCAAGGCACTTGTTTTAGAAAACCTTTAGAAATATAAATTCATTGTGAATGATTCTTACAAGTTCACCAGCATGTGTAACTCTGTAGGTAAGGAATGCAGCAACATCATACCTAGACATTACACCAGAGAAAAAAATATAATAATAATTAATTAAAATGAATTGAACAAGAATACGATCATCATGTTAGTAAAGATGTCACAACTACAAATAATCCAGTGTACAAAATTTAAAAATCAAGATGATTATCATTAGTTTACATCCTGAGTCTAATATAATATATTATATATAGACCATGCAAATTCCAAATTCTAGGGGAAGCAACAAAAAAGCTTTTTAACATCATGCAATAAAAACATAATGCAGTTTCCTTATATGCAGGATGCAAATATAGCAATTTAACACATACTTCTATCATCCCATATTAATAGATGCATTCTTACCATGCAGTGTCTTTTGCTGATATAGCTTCAAATTGGCATTCCTTTAACTCTGAGATCCGGTTAACTGCATAAAATTTGATATTAGAAATCAAGTTATAATTCTGTTTATAGTTTTACATCTATGGCAATGCTGTTACTGACACTGAATGCCAAAATCATGTGGTGGGCAACCATTATTAAATTTCCATAGGATGACTTGATATGTATCAACTACAATCATTTATTTCACCTTTGAAATGAGGGGGAAATATCAGATTGCATAGTGTCATCATAAACTGCTTTCAGTTTTTGCTGAGTAAAGAAGCAAAAACAGCTATTATAGATCAAAGCCTTACATGGGGAGTAAATAGAAAACATTCCAGCAGTGGGGAAAAGTGGGAAAAAAGAATTAGAGAAATAGATGGAAGATTAGTAACCAAAAATGGCAGTCAAAGAGAGTTATGATATTTGAAAGTAACTAATCTGCATCACAGCACCATTTTACAAAAACCAGACTATTTATAGTATATAACTAAAGGAAAAGACTATTAGACTATATTGCTTATTTTCTCAATCATAAAATTTACATAAGCATCCAAGAACCTCCATTAAACTTGTTATTGCTCCTAGAAAAAGGCTGAGAGAACTTATATCAACAAGACAACCAATTGATGTCATTGCCCTGCCAGGTATATATGAATACAAAAATTTTTGCACAGTTAATTAAAATTGGATGACAGGTTATGGTCATCTACAAGATCAGAGCACCAGATTATCCTGCTTTGGTACAGCTAAGAACTAAATTAGAATGGCTTATATCATGCTCTACATCAAAATTCCTCCTTCAGACTTTGATTATGTCAAGATTATATGATCTGTTTCTTTTTCTTATTTCTTGAATGTGATTCTGCCATAGCAAGTCCAACGACTCTAACTCAATTGGGTTTAAATTGTATGTCCCTAGCAACTAAATTTAATTCTACGTGATCGATAAATCACAAAACATTTTCAAATAATAATAAGTAGCCTAAAAGTTCAAAACATGCAGACAAATAATTCAATGTAACATATTTTCAAAAAACTTAATTTGACAGTGACACTACTCATGTTGATAAAAACACCTTTAGGTTTCTGTGAGGTCTCATGTTCAATGCATGGAAAAATTTCACGAGAAAGATTAACAGGAAAATTGAAGGCTTTCGATGAAGATGATTGGACTTTAGTTCGTGAGCCTTTCAGCTTATCTAAGAACCAACTTTGCACCTATAACAAAATATGAGCGATACAAGAGTTAAAAAGATATATTTAAAAAAACGAATAATAAAGTTTGGAGGAGACTTAAGAGAACAACCTGTTGCCAAGGAATGGCAGGTCTTGTAGCACGTCTAGCAGCAAAACTGATTAATATAGAGAAATGTAATGAAGAAAAAGACTAAATGTTCAGACAAATCTTATAATATAAAACATATAATAATAATTAAGAAAATGAGAATCGTTTGATTCAATTAAGGCTACAATAAGATTTCCAGAAAGGGACTCCACCTAAAACTGGTTGCGAGTGGTTCGCAAAACTCCTGACTCAATGATGCTTCACCTAACTCCTTATACGTACTCTCCAATTCCTTAACCTGTAGAAGAGCACGAAATAACAAACACGAGTTCAGATAGTTGGATCTCTTCTCTTGAGTTTGTAAAAGATATCTTGAGATAGCGTTTTTTCCAGCCCACGGTTTCATGGGGTTTGGTTTAATATATATGTAGTTCAATAACCACGCATTCTTAATATTAGATGCAGATAACTGAACAGAAGCCAGCTGAAAAAGAAAAATGTTGAGCTTGAAATGCAAACTGCAAACTCTATAGATAGCCCAGAAAGCCACAAAAACCAGAATTAACAAAAGAAAATGGCATTAACCTACAGTGGTTAAACCTTAGAATGTCTCCTTAAACCTTCCACAAAATTCCAAAAATTATCGTAAACCTCCCAAAAATTCTTCATACACCCCATCAGAAGTTTCATTATAAACCAGAATCACACCAATGAAATTTAGAAAACCAAAAAAAAAAAAAAAAAAACGATAATCATCATTTTCAGCAGAAAACCGAAAACCTTCTAAGAACAATAAAGATCATCATAAACACAACAACTGAGAGGTGATAGGCATAATTATTTTTCAGCTAAGTTCATGGAATCAAAACATACCCACATGATAAAATGAAGAACCCATGAAAAAAATACTATCAAAACTAATATTTGATTATTTATTAACATCATTATTACCTCAGCAAGTGTAAATTCAAGCCATGAGTCTATTACTGATCCCAAATCCTCCATGTCTTTGAAAAAGCGAACAAGTTCAAGTGAGAATCTTTGGGGCTTCACTTTCAGGAGTTTCATCTTTTATGTCAAAAGCGAGGAAGCGAGGTCTTCGTCGGCGCTATTGGCCAATCAAATCCTGCCACGTTAGGTTTGAAAAAGTAGACCCACGTGGACTTCCATTTAAAAAGCCATGGTGTAATCCAGTTTGATAGAATGATTAGGTTATTATTAATGAGTAGCATTAAATTTAAATTAAACATAAATTAACACTAAATTATATATTAATATATTAAATAATATTTTATACCTATTTTAAATATATTTAATCTTATTTATAGTATTATTATATATATTATAAAACACATTTTATAGATAAAATCAATTCATTCTAAACCTAAGTTCGATTATCAAAAAGTACCAAATATTTATGTTTTTATTTTATTTTTAAAAAATAGGTCAAAGGGTTTTATAGTAAATATATATTTAAAGGGTTTTATGAAGTAAAGTTCAATTTATATTAAAATTACCTCCTGAATATTGAGTCTACACCAAAAGATTAAGAGTCATTTAACACACTTATGCATCTGAATTAATTTATATTCCATAAAAATAAAATTCTAAACTAAAAATTATGGAATTTAATACACAAAAGAATGCAAAAAAAGGCGCACAGACTTTTACAAAATTCTTAATATAGAAACTCAACAAAAAAAAAAAAATGTAAGTTTATGAACAGATACGAGTGAAGAGTGTGACTATGTATACTTCTGAATGACAACAAAACTGCAGACAGATTCAGAACTTTTTGTAAACATAAACCAGAAAATGATACACAAGAGTTAAAAGTAGAGCAATTATAAACTGTTGGGAAAGGGAAATGGTCTTTCCCTTTTCCAATTTGGGGGTAAAGTTGGGAGTGATGATGGTAGGCGGAGCATAGAGAAACGCCATTGAAATACAGTCCTCTTTCTCTTTTTGATTATATATTGGCCTTCCTATCACTTGCTTGTACTGCCCACCACTCACTGCCTGTCACAAAGAAAAAGATATATTTTTGGTGAAGAATGTTGAAAGAACCTGCAACTAATGACATGATCAATCCAAAGACCAATGTTAAATTCTTTTTAACAAATCATATTATCAAGAAAGGGAGTACAGATTGTTGTCATTTTCTCCATTAAGTTGATAAGAATATTTAGCCAGATACACCTGTACTCAAAACTGCCAAACATCTGAAGGAAAAGCTCATGATAGTGGGAGACAAATAAATAAATTCTTAACATAATTGGGAGTTGAATAAGTTTACCTGAATTTGGTCTCCAGCAGTGATGAGAATGGCATCTGTATCGGGGCAAAAGGACACCCAACCTTTCTTGGAGTAAACATGAAATTCTGAAGCTCCATCACAAATATGCAGACACAAGGCATGTGAATAATCAACTCCTCTTATCAGCATTCTGATCACATCATATCTCAGGGAGCTAAAATCAGCCAGAATGTTATGGCTATGTTTGTGAATAAGACAAACTGACCCAACATTTTCATGTAAATCCTCCAATATTTCATCTCCATGTATTGATTTTCTCATATGATTTTCCCTCAAAATCCCCAGAAGTTTCTCACCCAACTCCTCTATATTCTCCAAAAGGGTCTCCATTTTCTCACTGCACATTGTAAGAAAATTTGCTTTTACAGAATTATTCTGTTCGATCATCCACAAATCCTCCAACTTATCAGGAAGTTTAAAAATATATTAAATTACAATAAAATCATATGTTCAAGATTGTTGGTTACTTACCTGAATTTTGAATATCCAAGAGGCCAAATTCCCTCCATTTCAAGTTTCAAATTTTCATCCCTGCACCAGACAAATTCTTCATTCATTTCACTCTCTTCTTCCCCATGAACTTCCTCAAACCCATACGGCTTCTCCGGGGACCTGGTGACTGCCGCCCGCTTTTCCAGCGACACCTGGAAGACTCCAGCGGCCGAGGCCAAAGCAGATTTGATTAATTCACTTGGAATTCCATAATTGACAAGCTGAAAACAACCGATTGTGGTGATCGAATCCACAATCTTGGAAACTGTATCATAACTTTCTCTAGAATCCAATGCTTGAAAATCAATTCTAGGAGGGTTTTCAATAAACTTTTGCCTAGGAAACACTTTATCAGGCAAAATCAAATCCGGGACACGCAGTGACTGCTCAAGATATTCAGTGAGGACATCATCATTGGTGACCGATGACCGGCGGCCGCTGGCGATGGGGGATGGCGGTGGTGCACGGAAATCGAGTGGTTTTTCAGGCACAAATTGGGGTGAAACTGCAGCCATTAGAAAGATGAGAGAATTAAGCAGAACTTCTATTATTCAAAAGATCAAACTGTTTAAGTGTCTTGTAGCGTATGAATTCTCCCTTTGTTTTTTTCTGTTTTAAACTTTCTTTTTTGATAAAGAAAAAGCGGATGGAGAAACAATGATGGTGTGCCATTAACAATGTCTACATTTACAGAATAATCACAACAGATGCGCCTTTTACTTTTGATATTTTCATATTTCTTCCTCATCATCACCTCCTTTAAAGCAATTGAATTGGCCTGCTGGCTGACATTTCAACATCTGGCCTCACACTCCAAATCAATACTTCCAAACACAAAATCATCTCAATTTTTGAGTTCCCCCTATTATTTAATTTCTTTATAATTCTCATATAGAGAATTGGAATTGAGAATTTTTTTTTCTTTGCAAAATATTAGATTATACCCCAACTTTCTTTTTTTTTTTTTTGGTGGGTTTATGTCACAATTTAGAACTATGATTTGATTAGCTAACAGTTTGAACTTTATACCTTTTGCGCTGTAAAAAATTGGAAAGAAGGCATGGACCAGTGTGAGAGGCCTAATGATAATAAAAGAGGCAGGCTTGCTTCAGACTCGCTGGGTCCATACAGGCCCACATTGTCTCAGTTTCATAAAGTTGAGCTTCACCTGAAGATTATTCTTCACCCCACCATAAATAAACAAATCCCACTTTTTGGTTAAGTAATCATTCCCCTCCCCTCTAAGGTTGAATTTGAACCAAATCAAAGCAAATATATGTATATATTTGTATTTAGTTTATTTATTATATTATGTTTGATTTGTGTTCATCGTATATGAATCAAAAACGTTTGAACTTGTATTTGTAAAAAATAATATAATTTGTGTTTGATTCAGTTTGTATTCGTTATTATGTAAAAGAACATGAATATGTTCATTTTTATCAAATACGAGTATATTTATTTTTGTAAAATAGGAGAAAATTTTTTACCTTTTTAATATATTAACTACAAAATGATGTTATTTTATTTAAATGACGTTGTTTTTTTAAAACATAAGTCAAATATGAATATACAAACCGTTCATGTAAAATTTTTGTATTCATATTCATATTTGTTCGTTAAACAATTCAAAACTTATATTCGAATTTAGATTATTCGAATACTATTTTAAATAATATTTATCTAAACCAAATATAAATACGAATAAAAACAAGTATATGTTTGTCCAATATCCAGCCCTACTCCCCTCCCCCAATGCTCAAAATCAACAAATTTTAACACACGAGGATATGTCAACAATATGGGCTTGGCCCAGTTCTAAATTTAGTCTCAACAAATGCAACAAAATTTGGGCCATAATGATCCGAGTATTGTGGCCCAGTTTGAAGAACATACAAGATGAGGTCAACATAATCTTCGGGAAAGCATTAATGCAACACATTTTCTTTTCTGGTTTTATTCAAATTTTCAAAAAAATTTGAAAAGAAAAATTGCATGAAAATTAAATTGAAAAGGAAAGCAAATTCTAAATTTGGTAATTAAGTGCCGGTCTAATAAGACTAAGTGCAAGTATAATCTGTTTGAATATCAAAATTTTGGTAGGTTATGAGTTGAAATTACTCATTTTTTTACTGTGAAAAAATGAAAATAGTAATTTGGGATTTGGTTGGTGGATTAAGTCCAAAATTATCAATAATTAATCACATAATTATCTAATTTCGTCGGCCGATGGTTGCCGGACTGTCACCAACCCCCGTTAACTCACTATGACGGCACGTGACTTTCCTTTTCCTTTTTCTCGCTTTTTATTATTAAAATTAAAAATAAAATTATTAAATTTCAAATATTCATTTCAAATGTTCAATCATAAATAAGCAAAGGAACCGAACACACATCACTTGACTGGTCAACCTACAATGTATTTATACTTTAAACTATATGTCTAATATTATTAAATAATAATTAATTTCGCTTTATGTTGAATTCATCACATGGGTAAAAAAGGTGTACATAAATTGAATTGAATTTTATATAGAAAATTCTAAAACTTTTTTTTTTTCCATAAAATACGCCTTAAAAGGCATTCAAAATTATAAAGAAAATATGATCTATGAGAATGTGACAATTTGGGTTCAATTATTTGGGGCGAAAATTTTGACCACAATGCCTCGGATTTCAACCTACGAAAGACTTCCATCTCCAAGATGTTAGTTGAAATGTCTTCTTATTAATGTGAAATTTTGACCACAAGATAAAATATTTTAAAATCATAGATATATATTTTTAATGTGAAGTTTAATGTATATAGGGTTGGATATTGGATCAAAATAAGTCAAAAAAAAAACCCAACAACTTGATTTTACAAGATTCGTTTTTCGGTTTGTGTATAGTCCCCTTTTGAAGATTTTGAAATTCTATGTTTTATATAAATTATAAGACATTTTTGTTTCAAGATAAGATAAAAAAAAATTAATTTTTATGAAAAATATGGTAAAAATGAGTTTGAAATGTTTCTGAAAACATCTTTCAAATAAAAAGTTAAAAATTAATATGATATTTGAAAATGATTAAGAGATGTTTCCATAGATTTTAATCTAAAAATAGATATTGAATATTATATCAAACATATTTTCAAATATTAAGATATACTGAATGACAGAACTATGTGCAAGGTTGGCCTTGTGACAGCTCCAGTCAAATTTCTTTAAGAAAAATGTTAAGAGTAGGACAAGTAATGCAAAGATAATTTATTTCATATGCTCTTTACCTACTATTCATCAATATTTCAGATACTCTCTCGCATTTCGGCCTGATCAGAGGAATGTCCATGGACTAGCTAATTTATTGACTATATCAGAAAAGAAAATATATTGCACGTCTGAAAGTCAGTTATGTTATCATTCAAGTCACCCTTAAAATTTTTTCCTGTAGGGAAAGAAAATATTTTCCATGCCTGAAAATCACTTGTCATACCATTCAACATATTTGTCCATGGACTGTTTGTCTATTTCCCTGTGGCCAAAGGATGGGGTTGGGGGACCATGATCCCTTTTATCTTTTATCTTTTTTAATGTTTTAAGTATTTTATTAAAACCTTCCTCTCAAGAACCTTGCTGTTATATTGAAAATAAATATAAACTTTTATAGTCTTATGTAACTCAAACCTTCCTCTCAGTCAAACATAACATTAAGAAGGACACATCTATTCAAGAACCTTACTGTTATGAGATTGCGATTTCAGAACTATCGATCACCAGACGAATTCTGAGGACAGAGAGAAGCTAAATGAGTGAATTGAAAGTTCTGTCAGTTACCATAGAAATTTCAGATCATATGTGAACCATTCAGCCAATTACTTATTTGGCACCACAAGAAATATATCTTTTTCCGATCACATCTTTACCTACACAAATAGTATGTATCAAAAACGCCGCTATAAACATACAAAAAATGCCGTTATAAGAAAAAAATGCTGCAAAAAAAATTTTGAACCGCCACAAAAAATTTTCGCGAAAAAACTGAAAAATGCCGCTATAGGGTTACTGTCCTGACAGAATATCGCGCGTCAAAAAAACGTGAAAAATAATTTGGCAGGTGTGGAAGGTTTTACCGGCGTTTTGAAAACGCTGGTAAAAAGCTAAATAAAACGCCGATAAATCTCTTCCACTTTTAGAGACATTTTTTCAAGGGTTTTACCGGCGTTTGCTAAAAACGCCGGTAAAACCTTTACCGACGGAACTTATACCGGTGTTTGGGCAAACGTCATTAATATTATTATCGGCATTTATAAACGTCGGTAAAAATGTAAAAAAACGCTGATATAGGTCTTGTTTGCTGTAGTGTTGCTGTTATATTAAAAATAAATATAACCTTTTATAGTCTTATGTAACTTAAACCTTCCTCTCAGTCAAACATAACATTAAGAAGGACACATCTATTCAAGAACCTTACTGTTATGAGATTGCGATTTCAGAACTATCGATCACCAGACGAATTCTGAGGACAGAGAGAAGCTAAATGAGTGAATTGAAAGTTCCGTCAGTTACCATAGAAATTTCAGATCATATGTGAACCATTCAGCCAATTACTTATTTGGCACCACAAGAAATATATCTTTTTCCGATCACATCTTTACCTACACAAACAGTATGTATTCATCCAATTAATGTCAAAAAGAAAGCGGGTTAAAGTCTTCGTAAAATTTATGAGAATGCATCACGAATGAAGTTGGCAATTTGTAAACAACGTCCAAATGGTCCAACGCATGGAACATTTTCTTTGACTTTAAGCTCTGCCTGTCGACTGATATATATATAATTATGTATTACATATATGACACAGATTTTATCAATAGACTCACCTGAAAATATATGTCAATCTCTCATGAAGATCCAAAAATGGTTTTACCATGATATTATATATTGTTTTTTATTTCATAAATAAATAATTGATCTCAAATATTAATATTATAAAGTTTTTAATGTGCAAAACAAAAGATATCTTTATGATTCCAGAAACAAATCTTCTAACTATACAAATCAAACTGTTTTGTGTTTCTTCTTATGCGCAACTCAGCCGGTGACATAATGGTTTGATTTTTATTGATATCGATGATGAAATTAAATCCTTTCATGACGAAAAGCTGATGATAGAATGAGACGAACTTGTCTGGTAGGTTAGATGCATGCAAACATCATATCAGTTGGGCAGTAGTCAAATGTGTGGGCACTCAACCTAATAAAGACAAATTATTTAAATAAAATATTACTATATTTAATATGAAAATTATTTACTCTCTCTGATCATCTGGGTCTTCCATTCATGGCCAACTTTATTTAAGTTACAGAAAGTTCTCCTTGTATTTCAACGAAGAAGACCCATCTTACCTAACCAAATTTTATATTTGAAATGAAATTATTCTGTTCAACTACCGACCTATTCACCTACCACGAAGAAAAAGCCCTTATATTTTTCGATCCATCCAAAATCAGTAGTGTTAATTAATTTTTCCCATTTGGTTTCATAAAAAAATGAAGTTAACCATGATAAAGATAATTTGGTATTTGGTAATTGATAATTTTATCATCACCAAACGATATATATATTTTTAAATTTTAATAAAATAAGATAATTATAATTAAATACTGAAAAGATTTAATGTGTGTACTAAAATATGATATAAACCAAAAAATAAAAAATAAAAAATTAAACACAAGTTATTGATCTAGTTTGACTCGGTGTTTTTAATATTAAAATAATATTATACTAAACTTTTCAAAAATTAACGTTCATACAATAAACTTCTAATTGAAGTAAACGTTTTAAGTGGTTTACGTGTTATAAAATATGAAAATTCAGTTTAAATATAGACGATATTTATGGTTTTTTTTTTGTTAATATAAAAACGTTAGTTTTCTTGGTTATTTCATTTCAAGAAATAATTATATACTAAATTTATATGAACTCTTTAATAAGATCAAAAATATTTGCAAATATTAGTTAAGTAAAAATAAAAGAATAATTTATGGATTTAACCACATATCATCTAGCTAAGTTAGTCTTTAAAACACTAAAATCTAGTAAAACTTGAAATAAAATTATGAAATCCTCCCATTTTAAAAAGTCATATTTATAAGTTTTAAGCGACTAACAATAATAATGATAATAATTAAGGTTGAGAATGAAAAACATTTTATTTAAGAATGTTACATACAAAATTTTTTTCCTATCGTTTTCTTCAACCGTTTTGATGTAACCGACTGATGTATTGATGAGTTTTGAATTAAGATGAGAAAGATTGACAGAAAAAAAAAAAAATGTCATTAATGAACAAATGCAAAGTCAATCTAATAGAGGTATATATAAAACCTTCGAAAACCACTTCTTGGTTAACTAATTACATCCAATTTTCAGTACGTGGCCAAGTGACTTTCATGACTTACTTCAAGCCAATTGCATGTGGTGTAATCACACGATATAATTGAATTCAATCAATTTTCATCCTTATCAAACTTGGAAAATAAACCACGATTGAAAGCTCTATGTTGTGCCATACTAACAATTTTTTTTTTTTTAATGCAAAAATGCATGGTTCACATTAATAAAGGGTCTAGAGTGGTTAGTTATTAAAATTGTGAAGAATAATTGGGATTGGGAGGTCAAATAAAACTTAAGATTCTAGTTTGCTTTTTCTTTAGATGACAGTAGGAGAGAACTATATTTCATATGAATTTATCAGGATTACTTAAGCACTTAAACTGTTAAAAATAAGTACTCGATTATTCATCTTATAACGTGCACGCAGAATTCTTTACATGCATGCAGAATTTTGGCTTGGATTATACGAAAAATATGTCATGTGCAAACCTAAAATGTACATAAATGAATTAATTTTTATTAGCAAGAATTGAGGTTTTTGAATCTTAAAGAATTATGATGTCAATAGCAGTATCGAATATATTCCAAGTTTGATGAGAACGAAATGTGATATCTTGAAGGTTAAAAAAGAGATAGAAAGTGAAGAATAAAAAAATGACTTAATGTAATATTAGTTTTACAATTATAGAACTTAGGTTTAAGAAAAGTCTTCGTTTTCGAGATTATATTATATTAAATTATTGGAATTATTGGAAAGGAAGATCAAAATCAACAACCCATTCACTTCATTTCAACGATCAAGTCACAAGTGTTCCATTCAACAACTCCCACTTAATCAAGTTTATTGTCTGATTTGGTTGGTTGGTTAACCAATGAATTCAAAATGCACCAATTCCCTTTTATTTTGTTAATTTTATGTATAATTTTATGAGTTACTTACATTTTTCCAACATAGATTTGACTGATAAACACTTTTTCATCTGTTGAATGTATGATCAACAATTTTCACCTTAAGTTTAATTTCAATAACAAAAATTTGGTTTGGACACTATGCATCTATCTCTCACCTTTTCTCTTCTCCTGTTTTCTCTCACACATTCTTTCTTTTCCTTTCCCGTGTCATATATTGGAGAGTGTACATCACAACATGGGACGAGACGATGACAACATGCATGAGGAGATGGTGAACACACTCCAAAGCCCATGTCTTGTACTTTCTTTTATATGCCAAACTAACTCTTATTATGTTTATGTTATCTGACTGATAATGTAAAAGCTTCACAAATTACTTCTTTATATTATATTAGATACCTTGAATCTAGTTTTGTGCTTGCTTAGGGCACTAACTTGGCCAAACCTTGATACATGTATTTGGGCTTTTATAAATTAAAATATTAAAACATTTATATCATGTAATAAGAAAATTGGTTAAAACTATTATCCAAAATTGAAGGTTTTTTTTTTTCTTTCATATTGAGTGAAACCCTATTTTGCAAACTTAAATTAGAGTCAATTTTATCTTGGTTCATGAGACTTTTAGTTTTGATACAAGTTTAAACTCTTTCGTTGACAATTTTTCTTATTATTTTAAAATTTTTAATTTTTTTTTTTTGTCAAACAATCTCTCATTCTGCTATTAGAATAATCCTTACACTTTTTTATTGATTAAGAATTTTACTATTTAAATTTTGACCCTTCTATCTGTCATTTTTAACTCTTTACTATTTATATCAACCTTTAAGATTACAAATTGAACCTTACTTCTCAGAATTTTTGTTTAAAAGAAAATACCAATATGTCAATAAAGTAGGTTAAAGGTTGTTCAATTAACACAGAAAATACGAAGTAAAATCTAAATTATGTTTCCGAGATGAGTGGCTTTATAAAGTAGTAGCTGGCAAGGTCGGTGTTTTAGTTCTAGCAGTTTAATTTTTAAATATTGTATAGGATTTAGATTGGATTGAAGGATATTTGACTACGTCCTAAACAAATACTTTAGTAGCAATGGAAGTATTAGTTGGATTGAATGCGACATCTTTGTCGTTTTTTTGTCACCTAAATTATCGTTAATTATTTCTTCTAAATTCAGCAAATAAAACTACAAAAACAATGCCCATGAATTATCAAAAAGATAAATATTAATGTGTGAAAATATGTAAAATAATTAAATAAGTAACTATCAATCTTTACAAATAAAAAAAAATAACAATTTGGTACTAAAAATAATTTGGTCGAAATAAATGTATAGTAAATTGAATTTGCACATTCTTAGACTGCTTCTTTACTCTTTGTCAATATCTTTTTAAACCGTCATTTTTCTGTAAGAATTATAGACATTTACTTTCGCGATTACTGCAAATTCTTTGCACCTGCCAATTTCGAATACATCCCTTCTTTCTAGCTATGTTTTTCCTCATTTAGATGTCATTTTTCTATTGCATAATTTAATTTGTAGCTAAAAATTAAGACACTACTATGTATATATATAGAGAGAGAGAGAGGGAGAGAGTAATTCTCTAATAAAGATATTCTTATTTAAATTTGTGAGGATCATATTTAAATATCTTTAGGTTCATTCTTATTGAACTGAAGCAACATATTATTGACATCTAGGAAGAAGAAATCAAAGTATATGACAACATATATGTATTTCATTTATTAATTAATATGCAAGCTAAAAAATTCCGACTCTTTCGATTCTTATTCCATATTTTTGGCCAGTTGACTTAACAGTGACCTCGATAGCCAGCACACTAAAAAAAGAACACACCCTTACAGCCACCTTATCTACATACTCGTAATATTCGAACATTATTGCCCAGTTTTCCAATGAAAAAGGACAATTAAATAAATAAGTCACAAGAATTATTGATAATATATAGATTAAAAGAAATTTATCTATCTTTTGGAGACAATAATTTAGTCCGCCTACTTTGTTTATCATATATAATAATTCAATCCTTCAACAAAACCCAACAACATATTCATTTTCCGCTTTGCTGGAAACCATTTCTTTTTCTTTATTTATTATAACATGCTACGCTACTCGCCATGCATGACTTTCGGAAATCATTATATTAATCCATTCAATTATAAGTTGTATATATGTTCTAAGTTGAATGATAAAGTGCAATGATTTGAATTTCAGTTGACTGCGAAAGTTCATATATCATTAAGCTTTAACCGTATTTTGTGAAAAGAAAATTCCAAATACAGAATGGAAATTTAGTATATTTTAATTTTATAAGAGTTGAGGTTTATATAAAGTTCAAAAGAAAATTTTTTTTCTTTTTCATATAAGAGTTGAGGTGTGCTCAAGAGGAAGACATAATGGTTAATGTTTTCCATATCCAAAATGTGACATGTCTAAAGATTCTTAAACATTTTGAGATTGGACTATAACACCTATAACCTTTGTGTTCAATGTCATTTAGGGTTTAGGGTTTAGGGTTTAGGGTTAAAAGTTTCCTAAAAACAATGTAAACCAACTTATGGTTCAAGTCTTGTGTGCTCGGGTGATGACAATGGACAACAATTCTTGCTCTGATACTACGAATACAGAATAAAAAAAAATGTATTTATGTATAATTTACAGGAGGAGACCTTTAACTACTCTCAAAGTATGCTCAATGTAGCAATATTGTGGTAGAATTTCATCGAGTATCACATGTGACTTTTTTTAAGACCCTACAAAAACAAGAATAATGTTATATGTTTTATATATCTAAATGATGTATTATTATATGGTTGAGTGTTAATTTATTTTCAATTTAAAATTATTCAATCATATTATAACAAATCATTTATGTATATAAAATAAGTACAAAAATTTTATGCATAAAATTTTATTACAAAAATAAATAATAATAAATTAATATACAAAGTTTAAAAACAAATTGTAATGAAGTGTTAAACAAAAAGTCTCCTACCTACCCAGTTTTTTTGAACATGTTCTATCCTAATGTTTAAAATATTATATAAGCCAAAGTATTTGTTGCCACCCAAAATTTACTAGAAAGACAAAGTTCTACTTTTAAATTTTTAAAAATTTAGACACCCACCCCTGAACCATTTCTCATCCAATTTTTCTAACCTTTTGAGTAAAATAACCAAGCTACCCTCTTTATAAAAAAAACAAATATAATAAAATTATAATTTAATATTTAAATAAAAATATAAAATTTTAAAAAATATTAAAAATAAAAAATAAAAAAAACAACCACTACTGCCGATTGGCAACAGTGGCTACTGAAAAAGAAATCAAAAGGCTGGAAACGACCTCCTGATTTATGAGACAGTTGATCAGATTGGTCTCTTCTATTTTTGGTTAAAACGACCAAACTTGATAGACTTTGTCATCAACTATGACAAAAAACGACTGGTGGTGCCAAAGACGACTATTTTATACCATTTTGAACCACAATTGATTGTGAGGGCGGCCAGATCAAACTGCCTTCGCCAAAAATGGATGAGACCAATTTGTCCTCCATCTTCAAATGGTCACCCCTTGAACTAGAAGACCGTTTCTGATATCTTGGTTCTTTTTTCGATAGTCATTGTCGCTGACAACAGTGATTTTTTTGTAGTTTTTTATTTTATTTTTTTATATATTTTTAAAATTGTTAAATATTTGTATAATTTATTTTAATAATATTTTAAAATTTTTATAAAATTTATTTTATTATTTTTAAATTTTTATTAAGAAAATGAAACTACTTTTTTAATTGTTCAATTTTAATCGTTGACTTTAATTAACAGGTGAGTGTTTAGATTTAAAAAAATTAGGAACAAAGACTTTGTCTTTTTTGCAAATCTTGGGTGGGATTTTGCCTGTTATATTATTATCTTATTCTTTTTAATAAATTAATTTTAGTATTCCAATTTAGATTATATTATTCTCTTTTCCCCTCTCATTTGCATGGCAACTTGTATAAATAGAGGTAAGGCCTGAAGAAAGAAACTTGCGATTCTTTCTTCTCTCAATTTCTCTCTTCAAGGAAAAAGGAGGAGTTAGAGACTTGTCTGTTGGAGAGAATTACAAAGTGGAAAACATTACAGAGAAAAGTTACAATCAGAACTCCACCAAACCCTCTAAAGCTTTCTTTCGATCTCTCATAAAGAAAGAGTTGAAAGCTTCGATATTTCTGTATTTTGATTTATTATAATTTAACAAAAGTAAGTGCTTAATTTCTTGCAATCATGTCTTTCATCGTACACACAAAGGTTAAGAAAAGCTCCCAACAATATGCCAAACATGAAACATTTTAAGCTTTTTTCTTTATAGGTTTTAATGATCTTTGGTTTTCCTGAAAACTGAAACCAGGTCGAGAAAAAATGGATCAGAACTTGAGAAATTCGAGGCGAACGAGCATAAGCCGGAGTTTGAGCAGAAGTAGTTGGAGCATGGAGGAGCTATTTGCAGGAGGTAGACATTCGAGAAGGAGCAGCCGAGCTGATGAAGATGAAGCTCTCAAATGGGCGGCCATTGAAAAACTTCCAACTTATGAGAGATTGAGAACAAGTATTATTCACTCTTTTCTCGAGAATGAAATTCCGGGACAAAACATGGCACACAAAGAAGTTGATGTCACAAAACTTGACATCAGTGATCGTCAAAAATTCATCGATAAACTTTTCAGAGTTGCCGAAGAAGATAATGAAAAATTCTTAACCAAGTTCAGAAATAGAATTGAAAAGTAAGTATTATTCAACATCAACATGTTCTTACGAAATCTTAAGAGACCAAACTACTTAAAAAAATTATTATACATATATATAAATTTTAAGGTTTATTTCAAAAATTTCTTTTTATCGTTCGGTTATTAGAGGGCTAAAGATTTCACTATCGTTTGACGTGTTGAATGCAGTGACTTAATAGTTCTGTGGTTGCTCTCAAGTCCCCGTCAATTTTGAAATGAGAGACAAACAAAATAAAAAAAAAAAAAAGGATTTTAGCATGGGCAAACTTGCTTAAACTGACACATTTTTGTTTAGCTGTCGTCCATTAATTTCTTCAAAGCAATTAATGGTTGCAGTCTCAATTTTCATTTAAATGATAATTAAAATCTTCATGATTCTGTGACAATTTCAGGGTGGGGATTAAACTTCCAACAGTTGAAGTTAGATTTGAACACTTAACAATTGAAGCCAATTGCCATGTTGGTAGCAGAGCTCTTCCCACTCTCCCAAATGCTGCTAGAAACCTTACAGAATCAATTCTTGGAATGGTTGGAATCAGTTTGGCCAAGAGAACAAAATTCACAATCCTTAAAGATGTCTCAGGGATCATAAAACCATCAAGGTATAACTTACTGACACAATTCTTAATCATCCGAATTTTAATATACAGACACTGTAAATATGTATAACCCTCGAAGTTTTAATCTTTTACAGAATGACCCTGTTACTGGGTCCACCATCTTCAGGGAAGACAACCCTTTTGCTTGCACTGGCCGGAAAGTTGGATCCAAGCTTGAAGGTTGGTGACAATACTTGGTGAAAATATTGGTGCATGAAGAATTATATTATTCTAATTTGTGGCAACTTCTTTGGTAAATGTCTATTTATTTATTTATAATTCTTTACATGAAACTGCAGGTTAGTGGAGAAGTTACATATAATGGATACAGGATGAAGGAGTTTGTGCCACAAAAGACATCAGCATATATCAGCCAAAATGATGTTCATGTTGGGGAAATGACTGTTAAAGAAACTCTTGATTTCTCAGCTAGATGTCAAGGAGTTGGATCTAGATATGGTAATTAATTTCATCAGACATTATAAATATTGAAAAACCCAATAAAAGAAACCATATTTTCGTTCAAGTTTTGATTAGATAATTTATATTGTAGAACTCCTAGCTGAGCTTGCAAGAAGGGAAAAAGATGCCGGCATTTTCCCAGAACCTGAAGTGGATCTCTTCATGAAGGCAACTGCAATGAAAGGAGTTGAGAGCAGTCTCATTACTGACTACACTCTCAAGGTAATTAAACTGGGATTAATTCTTTAATTTCAGTAATTTTTTCTTGTTAAAATAACTACATGTGAATACTTGGAGGAAATTAGATCTCAAACACACAGTTTAAAGAACATTTAGGTCCACCAATTTTAGACTTTAGTTTATGTCAACATATTTACCTAACCTAACCTACTTTCTGCTGACTAGTGTCCAACTTTGCATATTAATTTGCTCTCGGTGGATAATAGCCCAAGTTTGTTTTCCTTTCGTAATCTGCTTTACCAACTTTTCAACATCATCAACTTGTAAATGCATAGCCCTCTAATTTAATTAATTTTATTTTAATTAACATAGAATTCATGTTTTGGACGGAACAGATTTTGGGGCTTGATATTTGCAAGGACACCATTGTTGGAGATGAAATGCAGAGAGGCATTTCTGGCGGACAGAAAAAGAGAGTAACAACAGGTTAATTTTATTTTTTCTTTAATCTATTTTAGTGTATATATATATTTTTGTCTAGACATAATAAGCAACACCCAACTCGGCAATTTCAACCTTTGAAGCAAATTTCAAAGATTGGCCAATTGTACATTTGAAGATCAACATCATCTTTAATTAGTAGAACTCTCACCAACTCCAAATCTTTCTATTCAACATATCAAATCAGAAGGTGGACTGCTTGTGTTTCTCTTACAGCTAAAATGCTGCTTTCATGTCACATAGCTTTTGCCTTCTTCTTGGTTTCACATTGAGTAATGCAGCCAAAAGAATAACATTGCTATATTATTGAGGCACTAGTGATACAAAAACATTTCAATTACTATCAAAAACACTTTTTGCACTTTGACATTAGACTACATTATATTCTTGGATCAGTATCATATTTTTCACTTGTTTTATTTATTATAGTAAGATGTTTTAATGCATTTACTTAAATGAGTTAACATTGATCTAACCAATAAATGATGATAAAATGTTATGGGATTGGTAATTAGTGACTGAAAGTTGTTAAATTGGAGTGATTGCTGATATAGGGGAGATGATTGTTGGACCCACAAAAACATTGTATATGGATGAGATATCAACCGGTCTAGATAGCTCCACAACATATCAAATAGTGAAGTGTTTGCAGCAGATTGTGCACCTCACTGAGGCCACAATCTTGATGTCCCTTCTGCAGCCTGCTCCTGAGACGTTTGATCTTTTTGATGATGTGATGCTCTTATCAGAAGGGCAGATTGTTTACCAGGGCCCACGAGATAACATTCTTGAATTCTTTCAGAGTTGTGGGTTCAGATGCCCTGAGAGAAAGGGAACTGCTGATTTCTTGCAAGAGGTACTGAAATGATGTCATTGTATCACTTTAATATTAATAATGTAATAATTTCATTTACTCAACTATATGTGCGCTTATATTTTAAAGTAAATTGTATTGTTTGGACACATCTGAAATTGTGGAATTTGTGATAGGTTACTTCTAGGAAGGACCAGGAGCAATATTGGGCAGATAGGAGCAGACCATACAGATACATTTCAGTTACGGAGTTTGCAAATAGGTTCAAGAGATTCCATATAGGAATGCATCTTGAGAATGAGCTATCTGTGCCTTATGACAAGTCCAGGTGCCACAAGGCAGCTCTAGTTTTCGATAAATATTCTGTCCCGAAATTGGAACTACTCAAGACTTGTTGGGACAAAGAGTGGCTATTGATCAAGAGAAATTCATTTTTCTATGTGTTTAAGACAGTGCAGATTATTATCGTAGCAGTCATTGCATCGACAGTGTTTATAAGGACTCGATTACATACTAGAAATCAAGAAGATGGAGCATTGTACATTGGCGCATTGTTATTTTCCCTGATCATTAATATGTTCAATGGTTTTGCTGAGCTCTCACTCATGATTTCAAGACTTCCAGTGTTTTACAAGCAGAGAGACCTTAAATTTCATCCTGCTTGGACTTTCACAGTCCCAACTTTCCTTCTCAGGATACCAATATCGGTTTTCGAGTCCATTGTTTGGATTGTCTTGACATATTACTCAATAGGATTTGCACCAGAAGCTAGCAGGTAACTTTATCAATTGAATGATATTACTAAGATAAGCTGAGAAAATAAGTACTAATTACCAACTTATTCCATACACATTTTCAGGTTTTTCAAGCACCTACTGGTCGTGTTTCTAATTCAACAAATGGCTGCTGGGATCTTCAGGCTTATTGCTGGAGTATGCAGGACTATGATCATTTCCAATACTGGCGGCGCTCTCACTCTCCTCCTTGTGTTTTTACTTGGAGGTTTCATTCTTCCTAAAGGTTCATGCAACAACCAGATTTTATAATAAAATAGCACATAAAATAGAGAAGATAGCAAGTATAAATATGATTACTTCACATGAGAATTGCTTCATTGATGGCAGGTCAAATTCCAAAATGGTGGAGTTGGGGTTATTGGGTTTCACCTTTGACATATGGTTTCAATGCCTTTGCTGTGAATGAAATGTATGCTCCTAGATGGATGGACAAAATGGTATGTAATTTAGTTATCTTATGGTGTCATATTCTACATCTCAAGTGGCTCCAATATTAACAATGTACTCGTTGAACTTCAGGCGTCAGACAATATCACAAGCTTGGGAGTGGCAGTGCTCAGATCCTTTGACGTTCCCACTAACAGAAACTGGTTTTGGATTGGCGTGGCAGCCCTTTTCGGGTTCACAGTTCTGTTTAATGTTCTCTTTACATTCGCACTCATGTACCTAAATCGTAAGTCTTTACGCAATGATCAAGGTGTTTCTTTTGGTGAAAATTCTATTCTCTCATTGTGGTGAGTAATTGTTGATCTTGATATCAGCCATTGGAAAGCCACAAGCAATACTGTCTGAAGAAACAGCAGCAGATATTGAGGCTGACCAGGAGGAATCGAAGGAGGAACCGAGATTAGTAAGGCCAAAATCAAAGAAAAATTCATTACCGCGATCACTATCTTCTGCTGATGCAAACAATTCAAGTAGGAAATGGCATAATATTGTCTTTATGAATTCTGTCCAAACTCATTTACCAAGTTCCTAAATGAACTCCAAATTTTGTAGGGGAAATGATGATCCAGAGAATGAGCAGCAGATCTAATCCCAATGGGATAAGTAGAAATAGTAATGCTTCTCTGGGGGCAACCAACGGTGTTGCTCCCAAAAGAGGAATGGTTTTGCCTTTTACTCCTCTTGCAATGTCATTCGACACTGTAAATTACTATGTGGACATGCCTACTGTAAGAATCTCCTTTCCTCTTTCAATTTACTTTACGATAAGAAATAAGAACTGTATCAATAGTCCTTGTGAATTCCAAACATCAATGTTATTTATAAATTTGGTCATCATGTCAGGAAATGAAAGAGCAAGGTGTAGCAGAGGACAAGCTCCAACTACTTAGGGGTGTAACAGGTGCATTCAGGCCTGGGGTCTTGACAGCTCTGATGGGAGTCAGTGGAGCTGGAAAGACAACTTTGATGGATGTTTTGGCCGGAAGAAAGACTGGCGGTTATATTGAAGGTGATGTTAGAATCTCAGGTTTCCCTAAGAAACAAGAAACCTTTGCAAGGGTTTCGGGGTACTGTGAACAAACTGATATCCACTCGCCGCAAGTCACAGTTAGAGAGTCCTTGATTTACTCAGCCTTCCTGCGGCTCCCTAAAGAAGTCAGCAAAGAGGAAAAGATGGTAAGAACATTGACCATTACAACTACTTCAACACTTGAGGTTTACAAAAAATCATAGCTAAAATAGTTTTATCTTGGTTATTTTACTTGTCAGGTTTTTGTGGATGAAGTGATGGAATTGGTAGAGCTAGTTGGTCTTACGGATGCTATAGTGGGGTTGCCAGGAGTCACCGGGCTGTCAACTGAGCAGAGAAAGAGGTTGACAATAGCAGTGGAGCTTGTTGCTAATCCCTCAATCATTTTCATGGACGAACCAACATCTGGCCTTGATGCAAGGGCAGCTGCCATTGTTATGAGGACTGTGAGAAACACTGTGGATACCGGTAGGACTGTTGTCTGCACCATTCATCAACCTAGCATTGATATATTTGAAGCCTTCGATGAGTTGCTTCTGATGAAGAGAGGAGGACAAGTGATCTACGCAGGACCACTGGGAAAACACTCTCACAAGATCATTGAATATTTTGAGGTGCCTTCCCTTCTTGAAATGTTCTTAATCTAATAATTTTAACAACGTAACATTATCTAACTCATCTGGTGTAAACTCATAGGCTATTCCTGGAGTCCCCAAAATTAAAGAAAAATACAATCCAGCAACATGGATGCTAGAAGTAAGCTCAATAGCAGCTGAAGTTCGTCTTAACATGGACTTTGCTGAATATTACAAATCATCAGCTTTGTTCCAGTAAGTGATCTCAGACAAAAGTAATTTTTTTATGAGATACAAAATATGTTCTTTGTTTCTGAGCTAACACATTTGACTATGAATAGACGAAACAAGGCATTGGTCAAGGAGTTAAGCACGCCAGCACCAGGAGCAAAAGACCTTTACTTTCCCACTCAGTATTCTCAATCTTCGTGGGGACAGTTCAAATCTTGTATATGGAAGCAGCGGTTGACTTATTGGAGAAGTCCTGACTATAATCTTGTTAGATACTTTTTCACCTTGGCTGCCGCTCTCATGGTTGGAACAATTTTCTGGAAAGTGGGCACTAAAAGGTCTGTAAATTTCTCATTCACAAAATTCATGTCCTCATTCATTTACAGTAACCAAAGTACTCACGCTTTCAATGTTCTGCGTGTTTCAGGGAGAACACAAGTGATCTTACCACAATCATAGGTGCCATGTATGCGGCTGTGCTATTTGTCGGTATCAATAACTGCTCCACGGTACAGCCAGTAGTAGCAATTGAAAGAACGGTGTTTTATCGTGAAAGAGCTGCTGGAATGTACTCTGCGTTACCTTATGCCCTTGCACAGGTGAGTCTAAGGAGCTGAAATTAGGTGTCAATACTTAGAATATTTTTCTACATCCATAATCTACAAATATAATTCAATTACAATTATGTGCTATGCAGGTGGTTTCCGAGATCCCATACGTCTTAATTCAAAATATATATTATTCCCTCATTGTGTATTCCATGGTGAGCTTTGAATGGAAAGCAGCCAAATTCTTTTGGTTCTTCTTTGTCACATTCTTCTCCTTCTTATACTGGACATACTACGGAATGATGACTGTTTCCATCACACCAAACCACCAAGTAGCAGCCATTTTTGCAGCAGCATTCTACGCACTCTTCAATCTTTTCTCCGGCTTCTTCATCCCAAGGCCGGTAAGTCAACCTTAATCAACTTCCTTGACTCTGAAGTAACTAAAATTGCAACTTAAAACCACATGCATTCTAACACAAATGCTTGTCAAAATTTCAGAGAATTCCCAAGTGGTGGGTATGGTACTACTGGATTTGCCCAGTAGCATGGACAGTTTACGGATTAATCGTGTCACAATACGGAGATGTCAAAGACCAGATTCAAGTGGTTGGAACGGAAACGAGGGAAAGTATAAAATGGTACATTGAGGACCATTTCGGGTATGACCCAGACTTCATGGGACCAGTGGCTGCAGTTCTGGTTGGCTTCACAGTCTTTTTTGCCTTCATGTTTGCCTACTGCATAAAGACTTTGAACTTTCAAACCAGATAGAAGAGAATTCACCATAGCCAATTCTTATTGACGCATGTGTCACAGGTGAAAAAAAAAGAAAAAACAGAGTGTAAATATAATGTTACTGATTAAAATCCAATTAGATTATGTGAAGTCTGGAGTTGGATATAGATGTATAAAATTACTACATAGTTCTTTAATGAGATATGCGTTTCATATTATGCTTTGATTTCTTTCAATTCTTTGCCCATTATGGTTGAAGTGGAAACAATCATGAACATCGAAATATCAAGTGGTTCAGCATCAGGGAAACCAGTAAAAACGATCCTATTTTGTCATTTTATTCAAATTTGAAGCTTGAAAATTTTAAAATTTATTATGAATAAGTATATATTTATTAAATTTTCAAATTTGATAGAAAATTGTATAGATATTTTTGTAAATTTTTAAAATAATAAAACAAACTTAAAAAATTTTAATAAATTCAGCTAACATAAAAAAAATCTTAGACCCTACTAAAAAAGCCCGCAGTCTAAATCCGAAATTCATTTGTGAGATCCGATCTTAGAGGCTTAATTTATTAATCATTTGGACTCCGTTACTTCCAATGATAATGTATGAACAATGACACTTACAATTACAAACAAACGTACAAATCATCCAAGCATGAGTCATCCTTGGGGCCCAGTGGCAGCATCTCTAGGTACAATCAGTCTTAGCGTTACGCGTGACAGCACAAAAGTTACCACATTTTAAAGAAAAATCAGGTGACGCCATCATTGTCGCATATATCCATTCATTCACCATCGTGTCCTAGCGTCTTCTGATGATGAAGACACGTGGCAGATAATCATCGTAACCACCACTCCATTGAAGTAAAATATCACAGTGTGAGCGGCTTTACAGAAGTTATCCTACATCATATCTTTTGTTACCCGCTATTTTATTTTCTTGCAACATATCCATAAATGTTTTTGTGCTGTGCTAGGCTGTGCCCTGTAATTTTTTTTTTAAATATAAAATTTCAATAATTATGTTTTGATTATCCATCCAAATTTATAATGAATTTTACTTGTCACTTGGGCAAAAAGAATTTATTCATTATAAAAGGTTTTGAAATAATTTCTTATTGGATGAAAATTAAATTTTAAAATTCTAAATTATATTATCGCATTATTTTTTTGTAGTTTTTATCAAAAAATACAACAAATATTTTTGTTTATTTTTATTTTCAAATATCAATCTTTGTTTCATTAGTCCTCAAGTTCTTCTTTAAGAGGGCTTTAATACAAAAAAATAAAGACTCTATGCTTGAAAGAAATCTTATCAGATTTAAGGATCGACCTTTTTAAACTAAGTGATAACAAGTCCATTTAAAAACCAGTAAAATGGAATTCATGTTTATTCCAAACAAATGCAAAAGTTTTGTTTATAAAACAAGTGGAACATAATAACATGTCTTATTTTTAGTAGATGACTTTAAGGCAAGAGTAAATAACAAGTTGCTACAACTATGTATCTATTGGTGCTTTATTTCCAAATTGTAGATGCACTTCTTCTTTAGCGAGCATCCTAGTCTTTATTGTCTAATGCCGAGTTACTATTCATGTGAATGTCAAAATACTTAACCTTCTTAATTAACCCAATCGATTAAAATATGTGGTAAAGAACTTCAACTCTTTCATTCATCGTACAACTAAAAAGTTACTTCCAAATCTCATAACACTCTCAAATAGCTTGTATTTGAAAGTTTTTTTTGTAAATGACCGATATTCTTATGGCTTGATCATCCATATTCTTATGGTTTTGATATGTATCACACTTCACATAAATCTTGTTTGATGGTACAATAATATTTTTATAAGGTAATATAATCTAAAAATATCAATATTAATTTTTGAAATTAATCTAATCTAATTTATAATCGATTATGATCATTTGTTAATATTGATCAAAGTGTCAAATAATTATCGCTCATTGGATTTTACATTGTGAAATGACAATTTTGAAACTAAGGTAATGACACATTTATTCATTTGTTTCACCAAATAAGTTTACAACCACTAAGACAATGATATATTTAGGCATTAAACGTGGTTGAATAGTGGAACTTTCAATGGAAGTCACAGGCTCTTGATACAAGGTGAACATGACAACTCAAAAACTTTATTCAAAATATAAGGCTCTAATTTGCCAACTTGAAGGATGTAACTCACTTTACAATACCCACCTTGACATGTTCATAATTTAGAATTGAATTATTGTCAACAATACTTTGTAATAATTTGCACAACTTGTGGCTGCCACTACTTGTAGCCCTAACCCTAGCCCCACCTCCTCGACCACTAGAAACCGACCCTGGTGGCACAACGCCCACCACCCACCCACCCATGCGTCCATTCTCTTCATAATGTTGTGAAGTTTTAGGTTATACTTAGTTCATTAAATTTAGAAAGTGACACTTTGGTCCTAAGGATATTAATTTTAGCCGACCCAATGTTACTTTATACTAAACATAGAATTATGGACTCCCAATATAGGTGCATTGATGTAATTTAAGCTGAAAATTTCTCGACTAAAATAAAAATTTTGTGGGTATTTGTTAGAAGATTGTTGGTAAGTATGGTTGGGTTGGATCCCTGAATACTTTGATTTATTCTAAGTCAAATGATTTACTTATTTATAATATATAAATAAGTAAATCCAGCATAATTTAATCTTATTCATATGTTTGGGGTGACATTCTTTATATAAATTATAAGGTAAACTTGTAGACTCGTACTATTTCAATCAAAACGTTTTATAATGTAATCTCTGCTACGTGGGCATTATTCATATTTTATCTTTTTTTAATATGCAATTTCTCTTTCTTCTGCCCTCATAATTCACTTAACTTCCTTCAGTCCCCCCATCCAAAATGCAACTTCATTTTGACCCTCTCATTCGTTGAACATAACAGTTGGCCCCCTAATTTTTTTTTTCAAATATTTAGTTGGTAAACTAATTATTGATTTTTCGAATCTTTAATAGCAAGAAATGTTATTGGAAAATGACCAAATTCAACCATATTGACGCCTAGGATTTTAAGAAGAAATTTCGATAAAAATGATAAAAGAGACGAAATTTTTATCTTTAATCTTCTCTTTATTAAGCTATTCACCATTAAAATTTATATTTTTTCTTAAATAAAAATAAATGTGATCAAGATATTATTAGAGAGATTTATTGATCATTCTAGCCATATTATATATACATATTTAGATTAAGATGTTTATGTCATTTTTAAACATTTAGGTTTTGCACCTACACAAGTTTGCTGGCCTCAAAATTAGGTGCGAATTCAATAAATGCAAGTCACCAAACATTTTCCTGCCAACTATTTTCTCTCCAATCAGGAGGTACTACAATAAAGAACACTTGAATTAATTGGGTTTAAATATGCACTTAGAGATCAAGAAACTATACATTAATAAATTAAAAACTAAACCCATCTGGTCAAATGTTTCATCTTCTTACATATTGAAGTTATATGTACCATGTCATGTTTTTTTAAATATTTCTAAGATATTTTGATCATATAATCAAATAAAATATTATATGTACAATACAAATCGTTTAATTTTATATGTTATTATTATAATTTTATGAATTGACACGTCAAAAAATAATTATTATCGATAAAAGATAATTTAAATGATAAAGGTGAAATGTCTAAATAAAATATATAAGTTTGAAATCTCTTAGTGATATATTTAGATTAAACTTTTAGCTATTTTGAATATGAATTTTCGTTAAATGACAATCTTTAAATAAAACCCATTAATTTCTAATGACGGAGTTGGAACTCATGGCCATAAAATATTTCTAATTTTGGTTTGGCCAGAAGGTTTTGGGTTTAGCAATTTTTTTTTTTTTCTCACAAAGCATAACAAATTCCTAAATGGGCACAAAAACCACTATTGAGTTAAAGATGGTGACAATGATAATAATGAGAATAGAGATAAAGAATATTTAAATATAGATGGTAACGAGATAAGATAAAGTCAGATACCTCACTCTTTATTCTCATCTTTGGAGAAGATACATTTTTCTATTATCATATTATTCTTGTTATAAGGATGATGTTGAATTCTTATTTTTTTTCCAACGAAACAATTCATTCTTATTTTCGTCTCTACTTTGTACATATTCTCAAAGTTTACCTTGTAAATAACACTAAATATCACATAACGTTTAACTTTTACATCTTCTTTTATTTTAACAAAAAGAAGAAAAAAACAATTAGACGTAAACGTACACACGAAGTTGAGTGACGAATAAGCTAAAATTTCACATGTTTTCCTCACATATTAACAATATTTTGAAAGAGTTTTGGAAGAAAATGATTTAAAGTTGAATATTAAATATGAGTGACATTTTGGTAATTGACTAAAAGTACAAAGGATGTTTAAAGATTTCATCAAAGTTGATTAGGAAATGGATCCGTTTTTAACAACCCACATGCTACCTGCCCAGGTTCTTCGATACTTCCAATGATAAATTTAAATATTCAAATTACAACAATAAATATTTTTTGCTTTATCATTTTAATCTTAATTAATTTGATCGATTTTAATTATATAGATGGGTTTTAATATTTATTTTAAGACTTTTCCCATCTCATATCTATTCTTATTACATATATAGATGATTACAAAGTCATGTAAAGGGCATCATAATAAATAAAATAAAAAAATGTAAACATGGGAAAGAAATTCAATCATGCAAAATTAAAAAAAATAAAATAAAATGTGAAAAATGTGAGAAATGGTTGGTAAGGGATTGTAGTGCTTCAGGCTGAGGGCTGCAGTTGGATGGTTGTGCGTGCGTGTTAATTCCAATGTGAAATGAGACACGTGTTGAAATGTGGGAAATATTTTTCCTTGCATTTAATTTTATTAAATTAAACACCATCTTTTTCGTTTTGAAATTATTTCATTTTATAATGCTGGAATTCCTTCCTAGTTAAAATCTTCTGTAATAATGGAATATTCCTATTTTGAACTTATAAATATTCTTAGTTACAAAAAAATAAAAATAAAAATTGCCCTTTAGCCTAGGAAAAAGAATGCCAAGCATTGTCACATACAAAAGCTACAAAATTTCGAATATGTTGGATACATAAATTTATTTTTTTTTTATTATCCCCGATCCATTCCATGCATTATGGAGACTTAAACTATATGAATCAAACAAACCCATTAATGAAATTTTGTTTTTAATTTAAGTAGACAAAATTAATAAATATGAATCTTAATATTTATTATATCGAGATTCATTAACATATTATATATATAAATTAATTTTTTAAAAAAATCTAATTAAATATGGTTTTATAAGAGATTTTAAGATAAAAAATCAGTCATTTTTTTTTGTAAATTAAAATTTACAAAATGATTAAAATCTCTAAATCCTAATCATATTATACAATCCACCAAAAATATTCTTCCCGTGATCCTTACCACTCCCTATCATTTCCTCTCCTTGGAGTTAGGTGGGAATGAATATGATTCAAAACTCAGGCCAATTGCATTAAACCCCAGAAGACAATGCCAAACCGAGACTTCGTAGAAAGCCAGGGCGGGGGCAGGGACAGGGACAGGGACCGGCATCGTATTCCCCTCCAGGAATATTTGCCCCTGAAAACGCATCTTAATCCCCGTCCCATCCCCAAAATAATCAAAACCCTTGGTTTCCCAATAACATCAAGGGGCACAGCCACATGAAGCAACCGAAAGCCCAAAAAAAGTGTGGGCCCGAAGAATGTGATGATGATCAGACGGTTGAATTTGGCATTTGATCAGGACGATGCCACAAATATCAACGGCTCACACCAAAAGGACTACTTAATAAGCCAAAAAATAAAAAATAAAATAGAATATTAATTAATTACTTAATTTAAATTTGGGCTTGCCTTCCGATAAAAAATTTTCAATTTTCCTTCCTCGTGCATTTCGCCCAGTGTATAATTGGCTCAGATTTTAAACATGTCCTAATATTTTAGAAACTGACAGCTAAACCCTTCAAGTACTCTTCTAATTATAAACATAAATTAATGTAAAATAATTATTTATTACCTTTTTAAGAATCCATATATAATTCGTTTGTAGAAAACATTATTACTTAAATTGGGTGTTTCATAGTTTTTAAAAATATTAAGACTTGTTTAATATAAAATTTAAGCATGATTTTTCACTTAAAAAAGGGGTATTTATATAATTAATTTGGCTGAGATGAGAGAAGTGGGGGCCAAAGGAAAATTTTGGAAATTATTGGGGTATAACAAAATAGGGTGTAAAAATAATTTTTAAACAAAAGAAAGAGAAATAGACACGTGTTTCAGCTACTTCGTTGCTTCTTCTCTTTCTCTCCTCTGCCCTTTTTTTTCTGCGCGTGGAAATGAGGTTGTAAAATCCAAAGTGACGACGAAGAAGAAGAAGGAAGAGGAGAGAGAGAGGCGATCCATAAAGAGGGGGCAAAACTGGAGCTGAAGCTGAAATCTTTAAAGCTCAAGCTCTTTCTCTATATATAACATCGGAAAGAAAAACTCTCTCTTCTCTTCTCTCTGCCCAATTTTCATTTCCTTTCATATTTTTTGTTTTCTTTATTTTTTGTTGGGTGTTAATAAACTTGTTGTAGCGCAAAACTCTCTCTTTGTATTTCGCATTTTCCCTCGCCTCTGCCTCGCCATGTTTTCGTTGAACACAAGCACTTTCCTGGTAATATAAATCTAACCTCATTTCTCTTTTTTCTTCTTACTTTAAGATGTACTTTATACAAATCAAATATAGTCCTTAATTCACTCAGCAAAATCATTTTTTTCGCATTTTATCTACTCATTTTGTTGAAGTTCATTTACGGGCCTTCTGGTTTTCCCTCATTTCATTTTTTTATCATTATTTTTGGATTTATTGGTCATACGAGAGTCACCATTTTCATCTTTGTTTCTTCTTCTTATTTTGTGATTTTTAGCTGATTTTTAAGAGTTTCAGATTCAAACGCATACAAAGGTTTCTATTTTTTTTATTAAAAATCATTGATCGTGTGTGGGCGTCATCTTATAAGCTCTTTAAACCCATCCAATTTTCTCCTTTCTGCAAAATTCGATTGATTTCCTTTTGTGGGTCTGCTTTTTTCAGCTTGAAAATTGATTAACTAAACTAAAGATTCATGGTTTAAACGCGTCCACATCTGAGTTCTCTTGCATAAGCTCATTTTGTAAAAATATCACAATTTTTTTAAAGTGTTGATCTCTTTTATGCATAAATTTTGTTCCTTTCCTTCTTGTTATTGAACAGAATAACAAGGGCTTATCAAGCCCTTTGTGTACTACTAATCAAAGAAGCGGAAGTTTGCAAACAAAATTGGTAGCTTTTGGTGTTTCTAAGAGGGAGACCGGTAGCCTCGTTATGGAGAATAATAACTCACCGACTTTCACAGACAAAGAAGGCTATGCTGAAACTGCCGTGAGCGGCGGCGTTCAGGATGTCTACGGTGAGGATACTGCCACTGAGGACCAGCCTGTCACCCCTTGGGCTGTCTCTGTTGCTAGGTACTTATCAAATCATTTATGTTAATCACTTGTGACTGTCTGTTGAAGATTAAAAAAAAAAAAGTGTATTAGTTTGCTGGGATCGAAAGTGTTTGTGTAAGTAATTATTGTGTGAGTTGTCACATCATTTATTTTTAGTCTGTATTTGTAGACCGTACTTTGTTATTGTACTCTTATTTTAGCGTACTCGAGTTTCGTGCAAATGAGGTTATTGTATTATGATTTATAGTTCAATTGGAAAATATCTTCCGAGTGGTGCAACAATCGTAAATGTGACACGATATTTCATTGTATGGCATAAGCCATCTTCCTGACTTTTGTATACGGATGTAATGTAGCAGCAAGAGTTGTAAAAGTTTTTTGTAGTCTATTAATTCATTTTACATTTATGAATTTTCTTTAGGTAGGGATTTCTTTGTGGGTCTCTATCACGATTTAGACATTCTTAATTTAAACTATTGGACAAATCTTCCTAGGCATTGTTATGATTTCAGCTGCTGAACCAAATTCATTTCTAATAGTGTAATTCATGACACTGGTTTGACAAATATGAAAAAAATGTGAAACGTAAGGTTTGGTTTTCTGAATGAAATTACACCGATGTAAACCTTTATCAATTAGTACCCTGAGGCAGACAAACATGGATATTCATTGTTTGTGACTAGTTTTTTAGTTTTTGTGACCTTTGAGATCACTGTTTCTAGCTTCTATGTTTGGGTTCATAGATTTAAGGAATTGGTGTTGTTTCTTTTTGCTAATACAGAATGATTTGTAATTATTCTGCCCATTCATATTAAATACCTTTTTTTTTTGGCTTCAGTGGGTATTCTTTGCTGAGAGATCCTCATCACAACAAAGGGCTTGCCTTCACCTGCAAAGAGAGAGATTCACATTTCTTGCGTGGTCTTCTGCCGCCTACAGTTGTTTCACAGGATCTTCAGGTTATCTACGCAGCATTTGCACCCCTTCTTGTCTTCCTTCCTCTTATTTGGTCTCTTTTTGTCTTTTTTTCTTTAGCTTGCCAGATTTATAGATATTTAACAAACATTTTTGCTAATCAACTCTCCAGGTGAAGAAGATGATGCACAATATTCGCCAGTACCAAATTCCCCTGCAAAAGTACATGGCCATGATGGATCTTCAGGTACCATACCAACAATTTATTCTCATAAACTGAAAATCATATGTTGGACACAAGCAACTATTTCCATTGTAAAGTTAAACTGTATATTGCATTTATCTTAACACAATTTAGGATACTTCCCAAATTTAACTTCTGATGATTGTTTCCTTCTCTAACATGCATTTCTTATATACCTATTTGCTAATGCATTTGTATGTTTGACTGTGAATGATTGTTTTTTATATTCACTGTGGCCTTTGTTGCTGTTACCTTGCTGTCAGGAAGGAAAACTAATTATTTGGTTTTATTTGTTTCCATCTGGTTCACAGGAGAGAAATCAACGGCTGTTCTACAAGCTTCTTATCGAAAACGTTGAGGAGTTACTTCCAGTTGTCTACACTCCTACTGTTGGTGAAGCTTGCCAAAAATATGGAAGCATCTATAGCCATCCTCAGGGTCTTTTTATCAGTTTGAATGAAAAGTAAGGTTTTGGTTCCTCGTGTTGCTAATGGGTGAATTTTTTAATGCAATGCTTTTTTACTGTTTGTGTTCATATTGATAAGTACTTTTTTATAGAGGGAAGGTTCTTGAGGTGTTGAGGAACTGGCCCGAGAAGAATATTCAAGTCATTGTTGTCACTGATGGTGAGCGGATTCTGGGGCTAGGGGATCTTGGATGTCAGGTATGCTCTACCTGAAGTTGCTTGTTTGTGTTATTGTTAATGATATCTTTTTATATTTCCCATCGTGTGATATCTGATTCCTATATGGATCTCTAACACATGCACAGCCATTTTTGTCTCTCTCCGTAATCTCTTCTATAAATAGAGTAAATGACCATTCATTTTCTCAGGGGATGGGAATACCAGTGGGAAAACTTTCTTTATATACAGCTCTTGGAGGAGTTCGTCCTTCCGCTGTAAGTAAACATGATCAATATTATTGACATGATAAATTCAAGTACTGTGATTTGTTTCTTTTTGTAGCAATGTCTTTTACTGCTCTACTGAAATGTCTTTATGAGACATTATGGGGTGCTTTCAACATCTTATGTGATAAACTATTGGTATTTAAATAGTCCAGTAAGTGGCTTCTAATTTTCTTTCATGTTATAACTGTGATTTATTGTGATTTTGTCAGTGCTTACCTATAACCATTGATGTTGGGACTAACAATGAGAAATTGTTAAATGATGAGTTCTACATTGGACTCAGGCAAAAGAGAGCTACTGGACAGGTTCATGATTTGTTTGGCAGTGCCCTTTTGTTATGCATTTGAGTTCATTTAGCAAGTTGTCTGATTCCATTATGCTTATCTGGCTTGCGTTTCCTTATTCTAGGAATATGCTGAACTTCTGCATGAATTCATGACGGCAGTCAAGCAGAATTATGGGGAGAAAGTCCTGATTCAGGTAGTTGGTGATGACTAAGACCTCAATGAACTAGTCTGGATTGCAGGCATACTAATTATATTTGTAATCTCAATGTTCTCTAAACCCCTTTGCTGGATTTGGCAGTTTGAAGACTTCGCAAACCACAATGCTTTTGATCTTCTTGAAAAATATGGCACAACTCATCTAGTATTCAATGATGATATTCAGGTAATTCTTTGTTGGGAGTTGTGATACTGTGTATTATCACTAAGGGTATTGCTGAAATTTGGTTGGCTATGCTATATCAGGGGACAGCATCTGTGGTTCTTTCAGGACTTATTTCAGCAATGAAATTTTCTGGAGGAAGCTTAGCTGACCAGACGTTTTTGTTTCTTGGTGCGGGGGAGGTCAGTTCATTTTTTTATTTTTTTTATTTTGGAAGTTCTCATTCTGCTTTCTGACAAGTTTTACAACAGACAATAGAGTTGAAGAAAATCTAAATAATTTCTGAGTTTGCAGAAGTTGTCTAGTAAGTAGGAGGCAAAAAATAAAATCGTAGTGCCTTATACTTGATTGTGCAAGATATGCTATCATTCCGTACTTCATGTATTTTAATTTGTATTATATTGCCTACATAGCTAATCTTTGTATATTTTTCCTTCCTCTCCCTCTCTCTCTCTCTCTCTCTCTCTCCCCCCTTATTGTATGTACAACTGTGGCTTATTTTCTCATCTTAGTTTCAATTGTTTGAAAAACAGGCTGGCACCGGAATTGCGGAACTCATAGCTCTTGAAATATCAAAACAGGTTATAACCGTCTATTAGCATAAGTCTTGATACTTCTTTTTGGAGATGCCCTGTGGACAACTAGGTATAGGAGATATCTTTATGGCTTCTAGAAATGACACTTGATTACTTATGCAGACAAATATGGCAGTTGAAGAGACTCGCAAGAAAGTTTGGCTTGTGGATTCAAAGGTGGAAAGTCCTGATCTGTTTCATTGCTATGTGAAGTATATTGGTTCTTGTATCTGTTTTCTTTTCTTTTCTGCATTAAAACTTGCATGCATTTTTTTTTTTTTTTTGGTTTCAGGGTTTGATTGTGAGTTCTCGCCTAGAATCTCTCCAACATTTCAAAAAGCCCTGGGCACATGAGCATGAAGCTGTTACAGACCTTGTAGATGTCATCAATGTGCGCAATCTCATTTATGGCTGCATTTATAGGATCTTCCCATGTGTTAAAGTTTCTAAGTCTGTATATTTTCTCGTATTTGTCAGCAAATCAAGCCAACGATTCTGATTGGAACTTCAGGACAAGGACAAACATTTACTAAAGAAGTGGTTGACGCTATGACCTCCTTGAATGAGGTATCTTCTCTGATTTCATACTCTTGGCAATTAAAACAAATGTGTTCCAGATGAAGAAATTAACCCGTTTTCTTTTGTATAACTGCATGTAGAAACCCATTATTCTTGCACTTTCCAATCCAACCTCACAATCTGAATGTACTGCAGAAGAAGCTTACACATGGAGTCAGGTAATGCAAATCATAAGCTCCTTCTCCCACTGATAAATCATATGTGTATTTCTTGTGATTGACATGTAACTTCTCTTATGCTCGACTTTGTTTTTGGCAGGGCCGTGCAATATTTGCAAGTGGAAGCCCATTTGACCCTGTTGAATATGAGGGCAAGGTTTTCATCCCTGGCCAGGTCTGAACTCTATAGATTTGATGAAGTGTTCCATATAGATTAGTATGAAACTGAGGCTGATTTTGTTTATTCTTCATTTGTCATTCAGGCAAATAATGCATACATTTTCCCTGGATTTGGTCTGGGTCTAATAATGTCTGGCGCCATTCGTGTTCACGATGACATGCTTCTTGCAGCCGGTAAGTGCATATATAGATATGAACATGTATGAGTGCCATGAGTTGCCTAGTGAAATGAGTTGGCGAGGTTTGACCATATATGTACTCTACTCGGAGTTGAATATGTTCTCATATATGCGTATGTTTCTTGGCTTGGTACAGCGGAAGCTCTGTCTTCACAAGTAACTCAGGAGCACTTTGACAAGGGACTCATATATCCACCATTTAAAAACATCCGAAAGATTTCAGCTCACATCGCCGCTAGTGTAGCTGCAAAAGCTTATGAACTTGGTGAGCTGCCTTTGTATATTTTGTCCAAGTGAAAACTGTTTATCAGCTCCATATTTATCATTCTACCATTGGTCTACAGGATTGGCTACTCTACTCCCCCAACCTAAGGATCTGGTGAAGTATGCTGAAAGCTGCATGTACAGCCCCGCCTATCGAACCTATCGGTAAAGCTATAAAAATCTGTTGAAGTATTTGATTATTTGGAGTTAACACTACTGTTTAATTACTAGTTGTGTTTTCTTTCATTTATTCTAAAATTTACTTGCTCCTCATTCCTGTAAGTTAAGTGGTGGTGGATAAGAAAAATGTGTGGTTGGCGGGTAGTGGTAGTTGGATGAATCAAAGTCAAATCAGACGTTCTTCTTCTTGTAGACCTTCATAAATTTTACATGAAATGAAATTCTAAATTTATCAAATTAAAGGACGGTCCAATAGGTTTTGATCGAGGATAGCATATTCTGGTTAACGGAGCAATTGGATTTTCTAACTTTTTTTTCTCATTTCTTATGGGGAAAAAAGAAAAACTTTCCCAAAAAATTATCGTCGGCTTCAAGCCCATAATTGTTGAATTATAATTCAAACTGATGAAGTACAAGTATGCTCATAACTTCGCCGCAAAGACAAAGAAGTGGTCAGCTCTCAACTTCATATTCCTTCCTTTCCAACTTCAGCATCATTTCTTTTTCAAGCTGTTTTTTGTCATCAGCTTTTCCACTTTTTGACTCCACAAATAGTCCAAGAAATTGAATCATTTTATTTTATAAATTGTTCTATTCAAAACTTCCATTCAAATTTGTTTCTCCTTTCGTATCTCTCACTCTCAATCCCTTTCAAACTAAGATAAGAAATACTACAATTAAAAAACTTGGATTAATCTTACTCTTGAGTTATTGGATGGACAAATATGACATCATCCTCCACTAATATTGATTCTAAAATAAACCCATCAATGGTTTCAAGAAAGCGATTTGATAAATATGTGCTTCCTCTTAATTATTGAAGTTGCAAAATTGGCCTAGCCTATGAAGTTCAATTTTGGCACATGCATAATAATGTCAAAATCATATAAATTTGGTATCAAAATTATCCCCAGAGGATATGCTGCTATCCATGCCAACGTTGTGTGGTCATGGTTTTCTTTTTTCTTTTTATTTTTCTTGATATGGTTTTAGATATAATTAGTATAAGCGGTAACGTATTATTACTACATTATTATATGTAATGTTTTCATATTTAGCTCTTTAATCCTACTCCAAATGTTAATATTTAAAAACTAATAATAACACACTCTTTATCGAGCCGGCCGATTAAGACAAAATTAATCGTATTAATTTGGACCACTTTATTAAGAAAATAATTACCTTTCTAGTTGACGCATCTTTCATATCATTTGTCCATAACGGAAAACAATAATTTACTATCTTATGATTGTGGTGTAATCCTCATAGTGACCATTTAAAAAGTCACTAGTTAAATTTGAATTTTGAATTATAACCGATAATATTATAATCTCTTTTATTAAATCTTATAATTATGAATGATTGTAGAGGAAGGGGGACAAAAGGGGAAAAAAAAACATATATAGATATCAAATATCTCATTCGTACTTAGGTTGGTTCCACTCCATACTAAGCAAAACACTCTCAAACTTAGCGATTCTCTTATAGACTTTTTTCTTAAGTCTAATACTCTTTATGACACATTTTTATAATTTTTGTAGTCATTTTACCTGAGTATTTTCCTAAAGCTATAATATTATAATTGTGGATGTAAAATATCAAATAGTGAATCAAAACATGTTAAATTATTACTTTGCATCCAACTTTTTTTTTTCATTTATTTCGTATCACCGTAATGGATGATATGATCTATTGTCGGATTCTCATTATTAATAATGTAACCTATTTTACATAAGATTTTGAATTATATATATCAATTGATGACAATAAATCTCATCAAGAGTTTGATATTACCATCAAATGTGTCATCATACTATTAATCTCTTGCGTATTGTAATGGATGCATAATTTCAACATATTCTAGGTTCAATCTTTAGCATTCCAAGCATTATTCATCCATAATCATTGTATTTTCCTTTGTTTTAATGCAATTGTAGCACTTTACCTCACAAGATATGTTATTTTTCGGTTTGCCAAAATATGGTATGCGTTAAATATGGATAATTTCAGTAAAACAATCCTACCTCGGTTAGTGAATTTCAAGGCGACTATATATATAAATATATCTGTAAGAGCTTTACATAAAAACCAATTAGTAAATAAAATATTCTTGGGACGAAAATAATAGGAAAACTTATAAAAATGAAAACACACATATGGAAAGAATTGAGATCATTGAGAACACAATATAAGAAAGAATTACATAGCAATATCGATGGAAAATTCAAGAGGCATGGGAGGAAGATAGACAATTGAGATCGTATGGAAGAAAATACACTACCGCCTAGACAAAACTCTCAATCAAGATTTGTACTTGTCACTGTTGTGTTCTATATTGTGACATTCTTCTTTATTTCAATTATTTGTATTGTAAAGGCCATGTTGGACTAAAATAATTTTTTTAGAGATGAGAAATCACAAGCCCTCAAGATTATGTGATTTAATTGCTCTAGTTTAATGACACGTTTGATTAATTGTTTTGATTTAGATATATGTAATTCAAGTTTCTCGTATATTAAGGTTTGACATTACGTACATAAGTAGATCATTGTGGATTATTGAGAGGTGTGCACATAATTAGTTCATATATATACTAAACTTGAAACTCTCTAATCCAGAGATAAATAAAAATCTTTACAAAGTTTTTGATCCTTATCTTATGGAAGAGATTTAGATAGCTTGTATAGTCACAAGAGAAAATATTCTTTTTGTTTAAACACACCTAACCCTATCTCGAGAAAGATGTTAAAAGTAGTAGGAGAATCATTTATCGAAACATATTAAACTGAAAAATTAAGCTAGGTGTACTAGACACTAATTGAGAGTAATTAATGATAAAATCTTGCCTCTATAAATCCTCGACTATTTGAATTTTCTATAATCAAGTTAATAATTGCAATAGACAAACTTAGTAGAATAAACATTTATAGTCAGAATTACGATCATTCTACACTTTAAGAATTTGCTTTCCAACTAATTCCTATGGGATCATATTTTTATACTACTTATATGACTTATATATTTACGAGCAAACACAAAAACATACTGCTCTTCCAAACGCTTATGATTAGAAAAATAATTTTTTTAACTTACCGACTTTTATAGTTAAATTATGATCATTTGAACATCAAAAAATTCAATTCTAACAATTCTTCTCAACACCTTTTTAGGAGTCTTATTTAAGATTTTTTTTTTTAAATCTTTATATTCATTCGGTTAATATATATATATATATATTTTTTAAGTTATTAATAACACAATAGAGAATATATGCTTCATTATCTTAAAATACCTTAATTTAATGACTAAAAGTTTGTGGGACCGACGTAGCCTTGAGTCCAGTCTTGGCACAAAGCAAGCGTCGACACGTAGCATGTGAAATACCAATCTGATGCCTCCACGTGTCAGTATAATGATAAGCTATTTTATGGAAAGGGATACATTAAATATTGATAAAAATAAAATATATATAAATGATTGGATAGGATTTTTGTAATAAATCTTTAAATCCGATAGTATCTTAATCCGCATGGATTAGGCGGATTTAAAAAATGGAACAACCAATTAACACAGTGCCACTTATACTAAAAAGATATATACATAAATAAAAAATATTTTAAAAAATATTTTTTAAAAGAAAAAAATTGTTTATAAAATAATTTTAAATACAATATGCTTATTAACTATTTATTTTTTACTTTAAAATTACTCGATTAAAAAGTATTTAAATAAATTTCTAGCTTGTAATGTACAGTAAAAATTAAAATATGTCAAATTTGGTTATTATATTTGTAAAATTGTTATCAAATTTACCACACATAGGTAGTATTTGAAAAAAACATAAAAATTTAATCAAACCAAATAAATTGATTTTCAGAAGTTACATACGAAACTATCAATGTGATCCAAATAACGAACAACTAAAACAAATCAAAGTTTTAACAAATAATAAATATTAAAATACAAAATAATTGTAAATTTACTTATTAACTAACATTATAATCTCACTGTAAGTAGGGTTATTAAGGTTCAAGTTTAAGTTTAAATTTTATTTCAAGAAATTTGAAAGGTATAAATTTAGGTTTAAGATTTAATAAATTAAATTGAATTTTTTTATAGATTTTTTAATGAGTTTGTTAATAAATTTGTTAAAATAGATTATCAAATATATTATTTTGATATATATTAATTAAAATATTATTATTTTAATTTATTGACCAAACCTGTTTTGAGTTTAAATTTAAAAAAAAATAATATTTCGTTGAAAATAGCATTTCATGTTATCGGGAGTAACGATTATTACTAAAAAATAATATTATTTTCTCATTTATAAAAAAAAAAGAAAAAAAATAAAATCAGCACCAACCAAGTCAAGTCATGGACGTTATCTTCTTTGTAAAGGATAAAACCGCCATTCCAATGCCACCCGGCGAACGTTCGACCGCAAATTTCTGTTTCCCTTCCCTTCCCGACTTTCAATATTCCTATTTTACCCTTTCTCTCCCATAAATTTCTCTGCTTACCTTTATCATCCCCTCTCATTCCTTCGACATGCAAGCCCCCTTTTCTCTCTCTGCAACCTTCTCATTTACCCAACTGATTATTGATTAATTAATTTTAAGATTTGGTTGATTGAATTAATTAATTAATAGTACGAGATTTTTATTCAACTCGGCTGCGGGGTGACTCAGTGCATGAGCTGAAGATGACGCGGCGGTGCTCGCATTGCAGCAACAACGGACACAACTCACGGACCTGTCCCACTCGCTGCGGGGGAGCAGGAGGCAGTGGCGCGTCGATGAGCTGCGGTGGTGTGAAGCTGTTCGGCGTGCGGTTGACGGACGGGTCGATCATAAAGAAGAGCGCGAGTATGGGAAACTTATCGGCCTTGCATTACCATAGCTCGTCGTCCGCTGCCGCTTCACCCAATCCGGACTCGCCGTTATCAGATCACGTGCGTGACCAGACTCGTGTAACCGACGGTTACTTGTCCGATGACCCGACCCACGCGTCTTCTTCCAATCGACGTGGAGAGAGAAAGAAAGGTTACATATGTTTTAAATCAAAACAATGACATTTCTGTAATTCTTTAGTTGATTTATTGTTACTTTAAGAGTTTTGATGAGTTTAAATTATTTTTTTTTGGTAAATTATTATTTATTCATGATACGTGTTAAATTTGATGATATGCTTTTATTTATTTTATGGTTTTTTAATAATTGATGAAATTAATTTTGATTTGATTTGATTTGATTTTGTTGATATTGCGATACCCTTTCAAATTAAAAATAGAATAATTTTGTCAATTGTTATTGTAGTTTCATATATGAACAGATCCTGTCTTTGTTTTGATCTGTTTGGCTTTTTTAGTTATAATATTGTTTTACATAATTAATGAACTAATTTTTTCTTTTATTTATTTAATAAATCATAAATCTAGCAACTTGATAGCAATTAGCAACAAGAAGTTTACAAAATTTAAGTTCAAAAAGATAAGGACATTTCATTTTATGGGGCTCTTGAATGAATTTAATTTCTTGTTACTCTTGAAGAAATGTGAAGTCAGTGGTAGAAAATTCTTGTGTGTCACATTTCATTCAAGTTTCTTTAGTAAACCGTTCAGTTTCTGTATAATTTTTCAGGGTTCTCATGACCAGGCCTATGAATTTATATGAAATACTACCGTATTGTGATTCAGTTTCCATTTTTAAGATGATCCATTGTTGCTTGCTTTCGGTTGCTAGATTTTATGGTTAGAGTTGATGGAATTACTGTTTATGTTGGGGACGATGTGTGCACTTCAACCATTGTTTGAGCCCACCATTCTTTCTTGAGCAAAGCCACCTTACAGTGCCTTGTTATTATATTTTGTGGTTGTGGTCCTCCAATTTGACTTGTTGCTTGCATTGACATGTAGAATATGAGCAAGACTGTGGTGTATATTAAATTGTTAAAAGTACTGAAGTTATTTCTTTGATAAGTACCTTGTTAGGTTTTTGATGACCATTCATATAGACTTTGATTCTTAACATGTGGTTAACCTCTCGAGTGATTTGTAAATTTCCAGCTTAATAGATTCACAGATTGACTTGTAATGTGGCTGAGCTTAATCGGTAATCATAAAATCTTATAGTGATAGCCTATAATTATCCGGTTCTCAGAGCATTGGTTATAGGGTTATTGCTGTAAAACTTCAGGATATGGTGTTTGGTTGATTATTTTTGGTACTTTGAATTGCTTCAAATTTTGCATACAACAATACTATTGCATCAGGATGTATTCCTAATCATTTGCTGTTTGATCAATTGGCTAACTGTTTATACTCTCTTTATATTAGACTGGTTTTGTGTAACTTCTCTCCCATGTTTGCTTTTTATGTGTCTTGATTAGCATATTTAAACTAGTATACCTGTGGCTTTTTCCATTTTGTTAGCAGAGTACTGTAGTAATTAGATTGCAGTATGGTTAGCTTTCAAAGTTTTAGTTGTGATGTCATGTATTATTTGCTTTCAGATTTAGGAACTAACCTTCCAATAAGCTATAAATAACACTTAGTTTATTCAGTTTAGCACACTGCATTATTACTATGTTCTTTGATCTTCAAAGCTGTATTACTTGCTACTCAACTCACATGCAAGTTGGACTAATGTTCTTTATTGGTAGCAATTAGTGATTTTCCCTTATCTAAACTGGATTTGATGTTCAGGTACTCCATGGACTGAAGAGGAGCATCGGATGTTTTTAATTGGCCTTCAGAAATTAGGGAAGGGGGACTGGCGTGGTATATCACGGAATTTTGTTGTATCAAGGACTCCAACTCAGGTAGCAAGTCATGCACAGAAGTATTTCATCCGACAGACTAATACAACCAGAAGAAAGAGACGCAACAGCCTTTTTGACATGGTTCCTGATGATATGGTTAGACTTGCGTCTTTATATATATATCTTTTCATATTGCACTTGCTTGCAATCTTTTCAAAACTGAACTAGATGTCAACTAGGTGAAAGGGGTAGTTCGGTCCAACAAACAGTCAAACCGATTAACTATTTAAAAATGATATTCAAAACAATTTTGTATAATTAGTCATTAAGTATATAATCTGAATTACTTTAATATAAAAAATAAACTTAATTTGATGATATATGTTCAAAATTAATAGATGAATATTAAAAAAAATAAATAAATTTTTTTTTGGGGCCGACTGGGGCAAACCCCTTTTTTTAGCCAATCTAACCATTCGAACTTTCATTTCAATTTGGTCTAATTCTCAAAATGGTTTTTCAGCAAACTTGAACCTTTTTTTTTTTTTTTGGGGGTGATCGTCCAACCAGTCTGACCAGCCAGTTCGATCCAATGTTTAAAATCATGCATGCTTGAATATGGATTGACATTTAGCTTTTAGGTCTGCCATTTTACCAGTTGTAAGACACATCGGTAATAATTAATTAATCATTTTTTTCAGGCCACTGATACACCACCGGTGCCAGAAGAACAAGTGTTACTTCCTTCACCTCTGGCAAGAGAAACTGATAATAGCAGTTCACTACCCTCTCTAAAACTTTCCCTGAACACAGATTTTGAACCCATGGAATCTGAAGAGACAGTAAAAGAGCATGAAGAAATTGTGATTGGATCAAACGGGTTCAGTCCAATGGTTTCTGGTTTCTTTCCAGCATATATACCATTTCCTTACCCGTTCTGGCCACCAAACACAGCCTCCCTGGAAGAAGATAAGGTAGCAGAGGCATCTCATCCTCACCAGATTCTAAAGCCTATTCCAATGCTTCCAAAAGAACCTGTCAATGTAGATGAACTTGTTGGCATGTCTCAGCTCAGTATAGGAGAGGGGGGTGGAGGCTTGAGACACCCTTCGCCGCTGACCTTAAACCTGCTGGGAGAGCCATCAAGGCAGTCAGCATTTCATGCAAACACTCAAGTGAGTAGTTCAGATCTAAGCAAGGGAAACACTACCCCCATACGAGCAGTTTGAATTGGGGGGAATGATGATATTTTGTTCCCCCTTTAGGTAATTTTCTCATTTTGTACAATTATATGTTCATCAAGACACATTTTTTCTTTTTTAATTTCATAGTATGAAGTTTTGCTGCTCCTTAATTTATAGGTTAAAACATTAATTGGTTTAAATATTATTTATTTTAATTCTTTCAAACTGTAAAATCAGTAACTAGTTGAAATAATTCTATTGGTTTTGGGAGCCAATGCTTTCTCTTAATATCTGCTCAAAGCTATGATCCTGGGATTGGATGTGTGTAACCTAAATGTCATTCGAGCCTTTTCAAAGAAGATGACTAAACGCACCCCATCGAACTCTATAAAACATTCTAATATATTTTATTCTACTACATTTTTACTCTCAGTTCTTAAGCTCTCTCCAATTTCATCAACTTTCTCTCAATTTATATTTATTAATTATTTTTATTTATATTAATATTTATTTAAATTTTCTCAACTCTTCAGCATTTTGGATTCTATGCTTAAATTCATAGTGGATTCATAAATTTTAGGGGAAGAAGATCATCCACTTCACAATTATGACCCAATAAACGGAAATGTTTTATCCAGTTTCTTCTTCCCACTCACAAAATCCAAACATTCAAAATCAAAGTATGATAAAATTACGGCCAACCAAATACAGATGAGTAGCAACCCTACAAAAATGGCAAACAAGAGACAAATTTATAAGGTACGATAATATTTTACTAATTTGAAATGACATTCGACAAAAAGTCGAATAAAGAGATTTGTGAAATAGGCAAATTTTATAGGATACTGATCAACGCCAAAAATAGCTCATTTTTGATGAGATGACACTTGAAAATGAAGTTATTCAGTTATAATTTATATTAATCATACGTAGTACTTACAATTATTTTAAAATTTAAATTACTGCATATATTTTATAGTTAAAATTTTAAATTAATGTATTTAATAGTGTATAATAAAATTAATATATAATAAAATTTATAATTCTAAATTCTAAAAAGATAATATAAAAAATATACAAGCCCAAGGGCTCATGCCTGGGCCTGACCTACCGGGCTCCCAATAAGGTCTGATGCTAGACCCTGCATTTGGAAATTGTCCCAGACAGCGTCATTTGTCCCACTTTAAAAACATATGAGAATAAGCTCATAAAGAAAATAAAAATACTAAAAATAGGGAAAAAAATCGTCTAATTCATAAAATCCAAATTATTTTTTAAGTGGATTTGAGTAATTTAAGAGAGTATTTGTATGGAAGCCTTGTGTTTTAATGTTATGTTGAATAAACAAAGAACAAGTGTAAAGAGGAATCAAAATTGCTCCCATTTCTTTTGCCAAATGTTTGTAAGGATTAAATGAACCCATTCCCTCACTGAGTAGTCACTCTATCTCCCTGCCATGCAACGTTGAGATTATTTGCCATCTATATTCGTACTCCCATTCCACGCGTAGCTGCAATTTCTTCTTCCTGAACTGATAAAAACTCATCTCCCACCGTCATCTCCACTCTCCCTGTTTCTTTTGTCTCATTCTTAACAATGGAAAATACTAACGTTTCGCAACAGTCCCCGCTCGAGACCACCCCGAACACTATCCTCCCAGCCTTTGAAACTACCCTGGAAACTAGACTGCAGCCGCTGAAACCACCCCGCAAACTACCCTCCCAGTCACTGCAGCCACCTCGCAAACTGTCCTCCCAGCGGCTGAAAACACCCCCGATATCCAGATGACCGAGACCGGTGACGCCATCGCAGTGGCGGGTAACGTTACTTCCGAGGCGGGTGGTGATGGCGAGAGGAAAGGGAAGGAGCACCGAAGGGTGGATTTGGTGTTTGGGAAGGAAAAATAATGGAGTGACATGGGGGAAGATTTCTGAACAAAGAAGGAGACAGAGAATGGAGGACATTGTGGCAGTTTATCCCGCGGTCATGGAACTTACGTGCAATGAATTTGGCGGTTGTACCGCGCCGGGGTGTAAGTATGCCCTGCAGAAGTCGCCCATCCACTTCTTCGTAGTGTTCGACGACCATGGCGGCCCTGAGGTAACATAATTTATTGTAATTTTATGTATAGCGTTATTCTATGCTTGCATGCAAAGTTGAAAATGAGCTTGATTTTATAATAATAATAAATTATTTCAAACAAATTAACCCGTTTGAGAGAATCTCCAAGCTCTGCCCACAATTCCTTCAGAGAATTTTTTGAACCTTAACCGTAAAGACTTTTTCGTTAGACGTAACTGAACGATGATAATGATCTTTATGCCATCTTCTATCCCTGCGTAACAGCCCTTACCCAACTCAATCACATCGCCGCCCTCGCTTCTCCGAAAACACTTGAAAGTGCAATTCCACTACCGCTGTTGGGGCGATTGCGAAGGCATGAAGCGAGCGTCGCATGCAGCTCAGTTACTACATCAGACTGTGAAGTGATGTTGAAGGGATTGAAAGGCTAGGGGAATGAGCTGCTGCGCCGCACGAGGCTTTGACGGCGGTGGATTGAAGGAAGTGACGGTTGGATGAAGATGACAATGGATCATGCAAGTTCAAGAACGCAAAATGAGAAGCCAAGAAACCGTGGGGAGGGGTTAGTATTGTAATTTGGAATGATGCTGAGATTGGAGGGGACTTTATTTCATTAATTATTCGATGTAGATTTATTTACTTCTTTATCCTCAATACCGTTACAACTAACGGAGAAGTCTTAACGGAGGGTTCAGAGTAATTACCCATGCCCGAGGGGGTTTAACGTTTCTTAATAAAACTCGGGGTTGTCATGTGATCCCTTATATTTGCGTTTTGGTCCTTCATATGTTAACTATTTATTTTCGGCTCACTCTGCAATTTGACTAAATCTTAAGTTAGAATTATAAAATTTCTTCCCATCGTAAGTCTCTACGTTTGCAGCTACACACCGCCAATCCAAATTCCTACTATAATTTTCTTTCCCTTCAAACTTTCAGAGGCAACAGCTTACTCTAACTAACCTCTCAATTCCGCGTTTGGTTCCTGACAAAACTAGAAGTTAAAAGAAAGGGAAAGGGAGAATATGCTAAAGAGGAACTCGTGAGTCCTGTGCATGAACACCAAAATTAGTAAGATTATAGTTTAGTTGTGTGTAAATGATCTGTTTGAATGATTTTGTTGTATCTGATAATGAAGACTGCTCATTATGTTATGTTTTTGATGGCGAACTTAGAATGGAGGTATAATTTTTCTATTTTGAGATTCTACTGTTGCAATTATTGTCTTTGTTTCATGGTAGCATTCTTGGTTTAAAGATTGGATTTTTTGTTGCCTTTTTCTAATGTATGCAAAGATTTGTCATCAGTGCTTTCATATTAGAGATTAAAATGCTTTCTCTAGAAAAATCTATGAAGTGTTTCGCAAAGTTACCTTTTATAATGTTTTATATTTAGAGGAGTATTTTTGTCTCTCTCTAACTACCTCTTCAGCTATTTGAAGGGCTTTGAATGTTGCCTAAAACACTATCAACTACTGTACCAGGGAAAATTCTTTCATTACCTGTTGCTTGCTTGAGGATTGGACCTAGTAATTTTGCTATATTGGGATATTCATGTTTCCGTTTCAAAATATTATCCCTATTTTAATATCAATTGAATTATTTTCTCCTTTTCAACATGCTTGAGTTTGTTTCTTAATATGTTTAGCTAATTTAGGAGCTTTGAAGCAAAATAATTAAAAGAGTTTTTGAGCTTTGAGGTTATCCTACATTTTTAAGTTTTCCACTTGTTCTTCTTGTTGTTTAAGATATGGAATTCCCTTTGTTACATGGTGGTAGTATTGATCAGTTACCTATGTTACCATTTATTGCTTTTTTGATAATTATGTTAATGAAAGATTTTAATTCGGATGTTTGGACAAGTTACTCGATGAATTGCATTGGCATATATGCACACTTTGATTGTGCATATATAAGCAAAAATTCATTGTATCAACACGTGTTGATGTAATTATAGTTGTGAAAATACACAATGCTTAATTGTGTTATCCTTAAAGTAATTTTTTGATAGAAACGAACTATGTACAATCTCACAAATGGAATATGAAGGGTAGTAATTTTTGCTCCATTATTGGATGTCCCTCCTTCATAACTTCACTGATATAGTTTGGCTTTTAAATTTGTTGAAGGAGATAACTTAGTCTCAACTATAAGCCTTATACAAATGGAGGAGAAGATCCGGTCATAAATGTTGTTGGAATTGTCTTTACCTATGAAGATCATGTTCATAGAGAAGCTCCACATTGTTGATTGTTCAAGTCATGGATTGTAAAGCTGACCATGCATTACATTTTTATATAAATGCATGGAGAAGCCATTATTAATGACACTTGTCATGTAAGCTATAGCATAGTCTTGAACACAAGCTCATTATGCTAAAAAACCAAGTGTGCTTAAGTTGGAACCTTCTGATTCTTGAATTATGGTGATTTTATGCTCAATTTGGTGAACAATGCTATCATTTGATAATTTTGACTTGATTGTTCAATATCATTGTTTTGATTCATATATGCTTTTATCTTTGCAACAATATACCATTTTGTTGAATAATACAAGTGTATTTTTTTGACCTTGAATTTATTTGAATATTTTGTTGAAGAATTTTTTCCGTTTAATGAATTGTAGAAGATCTTTTTGCTTTAAAAAAAAAGTTAAAAGAAGATAAAACTACCATACTGATAATTTAGTTACCACTTGGATAACCTGTAATATAGAAGATTAGAGACAATATGTAGTGACATTTTAGATAACACTAGTTAAGTGAATTCTAGGAAGTCATGTCTTAGGTGAGTGAGAGGTTGCGTATTTCAGGTTTTGAATTGCATAAATGAAACTATTTGGCATCTCTAAACTTTGCTTGAAGTTTTGAATTGGTTTCCTTGATATCTATATATGAGTACAAGAAGTGGAATAAACGAGGAGAAGAAACTAATAAATGAAGTATATTGAAGTTGCTTGCAACAATGAAGTAAGAGAACCAAAAGAGTTGGTTTTATTCCCAAATTAAGTTTTGCATATTAAAATGTCACAGTTGTGTTTTTGCCCAAAACTTTCTTTCGACTTATTTAAAGGGCCTCCTTAATGATCCTGAATATTTCTGGAAAGATGATGAGTATGTTTTCTTTTTAGAAGGGAAGTATTAGACATGTCAAGTTAGCCCTGATTAAGTGAATGTCTCGTGGACTAAGATGTAGATTACGAACTCAGTATGTCTACTTCCTCCATAAGAATGTTATTGTTGATGACCGGAAGGGATGTAGCTCACTTTTGTTTGATTGTAATCCCAATGCGTGCTTATTATGCTTGAGATGAAAAGAATATGTGGATGCTTCCAGACCTTAAGTAGTATTTAAGAAAATTCACTTGTGTAGATAGTATCTTATTGATCTCTCTAACATATTTTAGCACTCCTATCTAGGATGGTAACATCTTTGATGATATATTTGAAAGTCCAATGAGGTAAGCATGGAGGGAAATGAATACTCAAGGGTATGGGAGAGTATGTAAAGATAATTGTAGTGCCAATGATGAACATAACGAAAATCATCAACTTGAGTTTTATTGCATAAAATATATATTATTTATCCACTATCCATAAGAAAATGGGTGAGAATTGTTAAACGTTGAGATTTAATTAAAATTTTGATTGTTATTTTCATTTTTGAAAGGGGTAAGATATCTTAACATGATTTTTTTTTTTGTTCTTTTTAGCTTATTGATGATTAGTTAAATTTCTAGACCTTTTTAGCATATATAATTTCTTCATATAGCAGTTCTGTCACGAAGTAAAATGAATTTATATAATAGAACAAGTACGTCTATTTTAGATGTAAGCACCAAAAATGAATTAATCGAGTTAAGAGGGTCTTGATTGGTAAGTTGTTACCTAAAATGTTTTTATTGTGAAAGAAGAAAAGAATCCGTCATAGTATTTTATCTGTTAGTGTAAGCACCAAAAATGAATTTATTGAGTTAGGAGCCTTGAATTGGCTCTCTCCTAAGATTTTTTTTTTCAGTTAAAAGAGTTGTCATGCGCAAATTATTTCTGATAGTGTAACTCTGCAAGTGTTTATTCTATTTTCTTTCTTCCTTTCCAGTATTTTGTCTTTTTTCAGCTATGATTAGATTTTAGTTCACTGCATGTTTGATAGAATAATTTGTTAATTTAGTTTCAAAGTTTGAGGGCTTTTATGATTAATATATATACAACTTTAGATCTAATAATCTGCATGCTTGGTGTGTCTGAGTTTCAGGTGATCATGGTTTGAAACCATGGATTATTTTGGTGCCAGATGTTACTTTCATGGCTAGAACCGAAGATGACGAGTTTTTGATTATGGCAAGTGATGGCCTTTGGGATGTCATGCCTAATGATGTTGCTGTAAGGTTGGCTCGTGAAGAATTTAGGTATCAATGCAGGCAACTGAGAAAAGATGATACCCCTTCCAGCCTTTGATGTTGCCAAAGAACTGCTGACGCAAGCTTTTGATGCATACACTAGTGACAATGTCTCTATTGTTGTTGTTGACCTGAAACTGCCTCGAGGAAGGCCTCATCCAAAGCTTTGAAAAAGGTTCTTTCTCTCTTTGTTGTCAGCCCATTCTTCTTCTCGCAGCTAGCTTTAGTTTTCAAAATAATTTATAAATTTTTTATATATATATAATTTGAGACATCAAAATACTTATCATGAGGTCCCTTATATAGCTCATTGACATATGAAGTTTTGCATGGACATATCAAATTTTTATTTGCCATTTGTGGAACATTTCAAATTCTGTCAATTAATCAGTTGGGTTTTTTTTCCTTTCCCAACAGGATTGTAAAGAAACTGGGGTTCCACCCTTTTCAGAGGGAAGAAAAGAAAGGAATTCTTTCTTGTTGGCTGAGTCATGTTTCATTGTGATGGTAAAAGTAGAATGTTACTACAAGCTGTGTATATAACTAACTCTAGACAAACAAAAGTTGCACACGAGCTGTTTCCAATAAATGACCTACATATTTTGGACCTAAATGTTTTATTCTCTATTGATTACAAAGAAGAGTAGTTTTAATCTTTTGTTTCATTTCAAGTATATATCTATTACTGGATTCTGAGTGGATAATGTTGCATTCAATTGCCATTGTCATAAATCATACACAAGTGAAAGTTAGATGAAAAGGAGTACAAAAGTTTAGAGATGACGAAAAAGTAAGGATGCTGATGATAATTTAGTTGCATTTGATGCCTCTGTTTGTCTTCAGGAGTTCCTGCATATGAAGTTCTATACATGCAAGTTTGATTGTTGTATACCGTTGGTTCATGATGTTCATCATGAGTGCAAAATAGAGGCTAACTACATAAAGGGCTAGTTCTATTGTTTGACTTGGTGACATGTATGGCACTTACCAGGAATGGGTTAGGATTGTTAGAATAGATAAGTTCAAAACTTGGATTGAGATTTGGTTTAATTAGGTTCTGTTCCTTGAGTTTCACATTACTAGGTTTCATACAGGCAATTCAATTTCAAAATCAAATTGTAGGGTTAGATATTAGGGACAAGTTAGATAATATAACTGACATAGCTGTTCCTTTTAATCAGCTATGGCCACTCATTTCCTAGGTAAATGAAACAAGGACTCAGGAATTAATGAATGAATTCTTGCTTGCTTTTATTCTATGGAGAATAGGTACATATATACATGAATTTTCAGTCTGAACTAGGAGACAATAAAAAACAATCAAACTAAACTAGAAAGAATAAAATACAAAATTAATTTGAAATTGTATCCCTGAACTTAGGGATTTGTTTCTAGTCTTCATCATTCCTTCTCAAGCTGGAGAATAGATACTTGTCATTCCTAACTTTTTTGTCTCGGCAAGTAAATTAGTTTCTTGAAACTTTGTTGAGACATGATAAATTGACAATCCTTTCTTGGAGAATAGAATTTCATCTACATGTAAAATTCGATCATAATACACTTGATTATGTGCTATGTTGATTATAGATTTATTGTCATTATATTCATTTTTATTGTCATTATAAAGTTCATCAAACTTATACAACAAATCCTCTAATCTTTCATCAGTCATTTTTAGCCAAAATAGCTTGCAAACTCTCTGCGTCAAGGTTAGAGATATCAACGGGATGGGTTGAGGTCTTCACTGGTTTATAAACAGTAATGGATTCATCTACAAACAATAATTTAATATATTTTAAAATATAATATATTATAAATTTAAAATAAAAAAAATTTTTTGAAAAGGGGTTCTGTAGCACCAGGATAATTGTGAAAAGGAGATTAATATGAATATGCTGCATGTTTTTGCATCTGAATTATTGAATTCTCTGATTGAATACCCAGTGGCACTTGTTAAACCTCATTCGTTCATTGATAATAAGTATTATGATATCAACGAACATGTAAGCATGGAGCACATATTTGTGGACCATATAACTCTTATCGATTGGTTTAGAGTATTCTTGAAAGTTTCAACAATGAAGTTTATCTCTCGTAGTAAAAGTTGAAAGTGCATTTAAGCTGAAGATGGTTTATCTTATTGCATTTGTTGACCAAGTAATGTTGACTACTTCGAAATGCTACTCTGAAATAATATAGTTCTGGATGCAACTGAGTTAGACAAAATTCTTGATTGCTGTAATAGCTCTTCTTGTGCAATACACGAATACTGTTTTCATATGTTCACATGTTGGACACATAAGTGTCTAAGTTACATAGAACCTTACTATTTTGATCTTGCAATACTAGACTTTCCATATATCCAACATTTCCTTCAAAAGCTTGCAAAGTATTTTGTGTTGTTACTTTGAAGATCTACTACACTTTCATATTGACCTGACATCCAGAATCTACGTAGTGTTCGCTGGGTGACATTTGCTAAGATTCAAATAATTTGTAGAAGCTGGATTTGTATAAGAACTTAGCTTCTTTAAAGTTTTAAGGCATCAAACTTAAATTTTCATATTCTTACTGTCAATTTCTTTTTCTTTTTTTTAATTAAGCCATGCTGTTTGCGCTTGAAAATCTTCTTAATTTTTAAGTTTTTTAGATTCATATGCAACAGCTGAGAATATGATCTATTCAGAATGAGTTATTGTTATTTAATTTTTCTTCCTGCATCTTTGGAGAGCAGAGATCTCATCTCTCGGCTCAGCTGCATGAATTTTGAGCTCATGTTTGTTTGATACCTATTCATTTATTGTTCATATGATTCCCTAAGTATGTGCATCTAATTTTCTTCTGGTTCTTTTTTTTTTTTTTTCAATAATTTTAAGAATTATCTGAATGTAGCATGCACAACTGGTTCATACTTATGTTGCTACAGAAGGGAAATGCTGATGTATCTAAGCAATCTATTTGCTTACAAAAATTTTAACCGCTAAGCAGTTGGCACCATCATGGCTCTCTCTCGGAAGTTTTTCAGGGTTACTTTTACTTACCTGGGTGGTGTTCTATCATCATCAATTTAGGTGGCTCCATGATCATTCAATTGGTTCTTCCTTTTCCAGGTTTGCTACGAGGATCAAGTCTCATTCAGTTGATTTGGATAGAATTTTGGCGGATGAAGCAAAAGCTGCCTATAGTGCGGTTGCTGCTTTAAATTATGTCTACTATTATAAGCAGTAGATTCTCATTGAGGTGAGCAGCATTGATGCTGCAAGGAGAATATCTACATAAAGGTTAATGAGAAAGCCACCTTAAATCTAACTTCTGTCTGATTGCATTGCATCAATGCCCCCAAGTTTGATTTATTCGCATGAGCACATTCTTTATGAATGAAAAGTGATGTTTTTCGAGAGGGTCCAGCAAGCGGCAAATTCTTTTACGTGGCAACAATAGCTTACTGATTTTTATGCCAAGTCGCTATACAAACTCATGTTCCTTCCTTGTCGTTGAATCTACTAGCTTATTTATTTTTGCTAATGCTAGTTCCTGATTGTTTTAAGTTTTCATTTAGGGAAAGAAAATCAGGTTTACGCTTGTGAACATTCAGTTTATTTAGCCTGATTTGCCAAGAATCAGAACAAAGCGTTTCCCCGGGTTCTGTTTACTGAACATGAACTTACACAAAAAACAACACAAATATTCCAGTAATAACCTTCATCTATATTTTGAATATGTTGCCTTTACATGATTCTTAACTCTGCATAGATTAGCAGCACGTAGAAAGACGTATGGAGCGGAATCATTTTCACAAGATAGTTTTGAAGATTCGCTGATAGCTGCCACTGCTGTTATCTCTGAAATGTGTCGTATTTTTGGAGAAAATATCTTATGATTTGATTTAGAACAAAACTGAAGGGAAAAAAACTAGTAGCAAGGGGTACTGAAGATTTGTGTCCAGGGTGGGATTCTTATCAACATAGGAGACTGTGATAGGAAAAAAGAATCACAATGTGGCCAGAAATAAACGCGAAACCATATTCTGATCCTACTCCACCCATACCATCCTCCAGCTTTAGCTTACTCTTTTAACAAAGATGCGACCACAACAAAGACAAAAACATATTATTATTTACTATTATTATTATTATTATTTCTGCTTTCTGCTTTCCGCTTTCACTTGTGTTGTTTGTACATGGCATTGGCAAAGGCAAAGGAATAAAGATGGAATCTCTTCTCTTTCCTTTTTAACATCTTGCTAAAATTTGTAGGTAAAGTTGTTATACGTCAATCATTTATTTTGATTTTGATCTTGGATCTTCCTCTTTTGGGTTGTAAGATTATTCTTCCTTCTTGGTGTTTCCTATCTATTATTATTCTCTGCCCACCATGTCTTTGCTTATCGCTAAATCAATGATATTTTTCGTAAAATAATAAATTATTGAATTTTGAACTAAATTTAACATGAAAATGGAATGATTTGATCCACATTGAGAGCTTAAACAAAGTATGCAACTACTAATAAGTCCCCTGTTCTTATCTCTTCTATTAACTAAATTCTTTTATCCCAACTTTGATTTTTGGATCAAACTAAGTTGTCTAATGGATCGAAGGCTTTTACTCATATAATCCAACAATTTAAAACAAAGGTCTAAATGAACCAACTCAAACCATATCAACTTTATCGAATATGAAAATTAGAGAAATTAATTAAATAATTTTTTTAATAATGTTATATAACTTTAACCCCCCTTTTATATATAATACGTTTATAATTAAGACAAACTCAATACATGTTTTACTTGTATCCCTAAATTTAAGAACTCTAACATCTCAAACTTATTTCATTCTTACTCTCAACTAAAAATCAATTCAAATTAAAAGAAATCTTATATAAAAAATGTTAGACTCTCTTGTATGTTTTGAATTGATACAAAATATATATATTAAAATATCTAACTAGTTTTTACATAAAATGATCATGATAAGAGAGGGTCAAAACATTTAATTTTATAGGTTTTGTCTGACGTACGACTGTGCGTGACTAAGGTGTATGATCATGTGTGTGTCATTTGGTCAATACAGGATTTGGTTAAATTGTGCGAAACATTCATGTATGAAGAAACGAGGATGCACAATTGTGCATTTTTCGAGCACACGATGGTGTGTTTTAAGTTGAGAATGCACTCCCGTGTTGACCCAGTTGTACTTGTGTTAGATAGACCTCACTGGGTACATGCTTGTGCTTAATGAAAAAAAGTTAGATCATGCTATGATCATGTAGATATTATGTGTGATACTATATGGACTTCTAGAAGTTTAAATCACTGAAGATATGAAGATACATGACCATATGTATGGAGTACACAACAGTGCAAGATGCATGCGATTGAAGAAATCTAATTGTTGGAGAGCAGATTTTAACGAGAGCCCGATTGTTCACAAAGAGCACATGACCATGCGTCTGCCTAGATTCATCTCCAACGATTCTCAAATCATCTCCAACAGCTACTTCTTCTTGAGCACCATAAATTGAAGATGATTTAAAGATTTAAGAGTTAGAGAATCACATCTTAAACACTCATCCTTTATTCTCTTATTCTTCTCCACAAATTTCTCTCATTAGACTATATTTGTAAATCATTTGAGAGAAACCATAGGAAGTTTGATTGTTGTATATGCCTTCTAGAGGCTTATTTTTTTTAATTCCACACACCTTTGAGTAAAATTTCATGAAACCAGTGTATGAATGAAATCTTTGTAAATTAATTACATTAAGGACGCAATTCTTTGTTTAGAAACTAGTGTGAGAAAGATGAAATCTTTTTGTATAAAAATTATTATATCTTCGAGATTGAAAATAGTGAAAAAAGGCTACAAGGCTTTAACTTGGAGAAGTGAACGTAAGAAACTTGTAAAAAAACTTTGAACCACTGTAAAAATGATTGGACATCCCTACTCTCTTTATTTTATCTTTAGTTGCTTTATATGTTTATGTGATTGGCTTGTGTTAAATGATTTAATTGTTAATTCTATTGTTGATTAATTGATTTTGGCCAAAAAAGTCAAAATTTGCAAAAATTTTTAATATAACCTATTCATCTATTCTATATTATTGTCATTAATCAAGTAGGGCTTTACAAAAATAATATTAATTCAAATATTTTAATTATAAGAACAATTTATTTATATTAAAATAACAAAATGTATAGTTTTTTAGATCGAATCGGTAGTAAATAAAATGCTTCAATTTTTATATATAGGTTAATAAATTTACGTAATGTTCTGATCATAAGTAGGCAAATCAGTGCGGTATTGTTTATTGAAACTATTTATGTTAGTATTTACAGATTTTTAATTTTAGAAACAAAAATAGACAAGGGATTGAGTTAAGATTTTGATTGTATCCCTAAGATTTATTCTGACTTCTCCAATTCTTTTTTTTTTTCTTACAACGCAAAGGATTTTAAGTTTTATTGATGAAAATATTCAAGAGTTTGTGTTTTATTTAAAATTTTAATTCAGTTGAGGAGTAATCCTTTTTTTTTTTTTTTTCCCCTTTTTTCTGGTTCTAAGACCAGCAGTTCTAGGGGCGGACTCACTTTTTTCAATTGCTTCTCATTATCAAAAAAGTGAATTAAGATTATGCAACATAATAAAAAAATTCATTTTATTTGATTTTCCTAAAAATTATCAATATTTATTACAAAGTCACGTGACCATTGAATGAGATATCCTTCTGAGGCACGTGCCATACCAAATTTGTGAATAGTGAAAGAGCAGCTGACTTTTTGGTAAAAGCCATTTTTGATTCTCCAAATGTTAAAAACTTGCGAGTAGTGCAGGAGTAGCTGACTTTTTGTAAAAGCCAGAGTTGATTCTCAATGTGAAAAATTTGATGCGAAATCAAGTCATTTTAGCCATCAAACACCTTTTGAACATGGGACCCAATTATTAGATGATTCTCTGATCTACGGTAGAAAATGTGGCTGTTACCAAATTCTTGTCATATTTCTTGCTTCAGAGCACTCTACATATAACCATTCATGATATACAGTGCTTAGTATTAGCCCAAAGAGGGTAATTTCAGTAGCAACAAAGAAAGTGTTTTATGTTATAATAAATCTTGAGGAAGTTTCCTCCTTCGGATCTTGATTTAAGAGATTGGTAGTTTTCGGATAAAATGTCATTTATGTTACCATATGACTTCAAACAATATTAAATTTTGATATCCTGATGATGTGTGTAGATATTATTTTATATACCGTCAAAGTTTGGTTGTATAGTTAAAATATTTTTCGTTGAATACATGGTTCGATGAGGTTCTACTTACATGGCAGAGACTATTATTTCTTACTTCCAAAAGATCGCTGGGTTTGGTGAGCTCCACTTGTTTGAACTCGCCAGTCATCTTTATTTTGTGAGATAATTAGAGAATTTATGCTAGATAGGTGGCTTAATTAACTTAAGTTTGTATTATGTATATAATAATATGAAAAGATGGATTATTCTCCAAAATTAGAGTTGGATTAGACATAATTAGGAGTAATCTAATCCATATACATTTAAAAAAGAAATGCATGCATCATTGTACAAGTAAGAATGGGAATAAAAAACTTTATACTAAAGTATAACACTCTTATAATAACATTGGGGAATCTGAATGCATTCCTTCTAACTGGGTTGTTGATGTAACTAATTTTAGCATTAATTACATTCTTAATTATTATTTTAATCATGAGTTTTGAGATTTGAAAGACAGAATTTTGCTGATATTTTAATTAGAGACTTAAAACAAGTATACTAGTATTAACAAACCAAAGCAAGGAGTGTCCGTACATTATTGATATTTTTTATTCTTGGTAGAATCAAATCACTTTGTCAACTTTTCCCGGCCTCAAATTTTAGTTCTACAAAATGGTGTTAGGATTTGGTTAAAAAAAAAAAAAAACATAGGTGGCATCACAGTCAATATATTCATTGGGTTAAATCAGGTAATATAGTAATAAATTCCTTTGTCTTGTCGATTCCCAAATATTAAAAAATTGTTTTTTGTTGTCAGCATATCATCAAAAGAGGCAGAAAGGGCATATGCTGATTTAATCAATTGCTAAATCTAAGTTTGTGTTTGTTTAGTATAAGGTATTAGAATCTTGGGGATAGAGTAATTAAAACGCTATAAAGTCAGTTTCTTTTAACATAAATAAATACTAAACTTAGAATCTTCATGTGTAGTTCTTGAAGGAATCTCATCTGATATCTTTATTTTTAAATAAACAACCTATCAGAATCAGAATGCCCATCTCTCAAATTCCTATACAAACAAATCTGAAATTTTTTTTTAATTCCAATATATTAATTTAATTAGCTTTTGAAATCTCCCTACTATATAAACCCCTTGTTGGCTTCGTTTTATTGCATTATCAAACTCACTCATAACCTTTCATTTTTCTTTCCTGTCTCCAACATTTCCTTTTTTCTCATCAAATGGAGAGAAACCAACAGCTTCGTAGACAACTTGCTGGCATGAGACAGTCCCTGTTCGATCAGGTTTAGCCCTTGTTATAATTCCTCTTCTTCTTCGTCACATTTCTTCCTTCAATTAAATCTGCATGTAATTCATTTCAAGCCACATTAATTACAAGTCTTAACCTCAGAGTTTTATATAAACAAAGTCTCCAGCTTTATATCTTTTCCTTTAAGATACATTTAGTGTTCATGTACAAGTTTTCTTTCATTCTTTCAGTTAAATTAAACTGCTATTGTTTTCGACGGTTGAATTTAGCTCGATTTGATATACGTTATAAGTGAAGGTCTTGCTTATGTATGTAACTGATTTTTGGGGGGCATTTTCAGGGATACCTTGATGAACAATTCATCCAGTTGGAGGAGCTTCAAGATGATGCTAACCCTAATTTTGTAGAGGAAGTTGTCACATTATACTATCGAGATTCAGCGAGGCTAATCACTAACATAGATCAGGGACTGTAAGTTATTATAAAAGATATATACTAATTAAAGTACTAGTTGAACGCAAATTAATGCTGTAATATTAATTTGCAGAGAGAAAAGTCCTCTTGATTTTAACAAGTTGGATGGATACATGCATCAGTTCAAGGGAAGCAGCTCAAGGTGTTAAAAAAAAGTGTATCTATCATGTATATTCTGTGTTGGTTTTTATGATCACAACAACCTTAGAAAAAACATTCCTTCTCATTGGATGCAGCATTGGAGCCAGAAAGGTGAAAGCTGAGAGCACACAGTTTAGAGAATATTGTAAGGCGGGAAATGGAGAGGGGTAATAAATATTCATTAATAACTATATATATATTCATCGTTTGACGCTACTAGAAAAATGATCTTCCTCGACAGTTTCTTAAATTGTGAGTTTTGCGTTTGGGATTGCAGATGCATGAGGACTTTCCAACAACTGAAGAAGGAATATACAACATTGAAGAAGAAGCTTGAAGCTTATTTTCAGGTGCCCCAGCTAAACCTGTTTGTATTTTACCCACAAAAGTAAATTATGTGTTTCACTGATAAAATTTGTTGTTTTTTGATGTTATTCAGCTGGCAAGACAAGCTGGGCCCATGGAGATTGCTTGTCGTGGCACATAATAGCAAGTGAATGAATGGAAAATATGGTGCCAGAATGTGAAATGTTGTTGAAGTTTGCTGTACATTGTATGAGCAGCTCATACTGTAAAAAAAAATGAAGAGCTTTTTGGCTGAGTTGATGAGTGAAGTTAAGATATGTAATAAATTTAGCTTCTTCAATGAATGTTTTCCTCTGTATATACGGGTTCTCTCAGTTTAAGAAAAGATCATAAATGCCCTCAAGTGGGCTTGTTGATAATTTTAGAATAACATACTAGTTCTGCGATCGACATCTTCTTTTTGAAACCAAATCGAAATCTTTAATGAATTTTCAAACCATAAAAACTTGCATATGTTATAAACTTGCAGTAGCTACATGAGCCAATATATGTCACTTCCCTTTACATAATTATTGATCTAGCTTTAAATTATAGTATAGTTATTCTGGTATAATTATCGAAAGACAAAGTTTTAATCTGACTTTTAACTGAAAAAGAAAACTTTTAGCCATTACAGATAGAATAGAAGCATCTTTTATTGGCACTTTCAAATGTAACATCATGTGTTTTACATGAGGAGATCAACCCATTATTGGGCCTCGAATAAAATGTATTCACAATAGAATGTGTATGCATGTATTATATATAGTACTTATAATTTGCTAAATGGCAAGGGCTACGAGTTCTGATACATGAATAACATGTATGCTGATTCTTCTCAAGTAAAACACAATTATTTTAGAAGAGAATCTCATGCCCTATTCAACAGCTCTCATAACTTCATAAAACATAAGAGTGTTGGATTTCTTTTCATCCGTTGAGACCAAGAAAGATCATGGAGAAAAACCTTTTTAATGGCATTTATGCGTTATTTATGTAATATATTCATTAAAGATAGTATAAGATGTTGACAAGTTATTAACACATGGTGCGTATATGAGCATATTATAAATGTAATCTGCAGATTTAGTGAATGAGACTATTTACTGAAAGAAAAAGCACTTATTTGAGAATATATGGTTGAATAAAAAATTTTAGGTTGTGTGAAAGTCTCCAATCATATCAACAAAAAGAATTTTACAATTATGTGATAGATATGACATCCAAGTATAATTAGGTTCATATCTTTCCTATTTAATCCTTTTTAACTGTTTGAATAAATAATTTAATCAAGAAAAAAATCATAAAATGTCTGTTACATGTATTTATTCGTCATAGAATCTTTGATGAGGGCGGGACTCTCTTTGTATCATCAATTACAAAATGAATTATTTAATTAAATAATATTCCAAAGAATCAAATTATCATCCTTCTTTTAATAAATACTTTCAACTTTATTTTTTCAATGAAATGACAAGTTTTTATTTTTTTATTAAAAAAATCTATAACTTTTTGATCTTTTAATTAAATTAGTCAAACTTTCACTATTTCATATTAAGTGTATCAAATTATTATATGATTTCAAACAAATATGAATAATATGACAAATTTTCATTAAAAATGTTGATATGATCATTTTGGTGTGTTAACGTAGGTATTTTATACGATTTTGTAGATAATTTGTATACTAACATCAACATTTACGAACTACAAAAACCTTGTTGAACTTTTATGTGTCTAATATAACAAAACTAAATAAAATGATTATGTAAGAGACTAATAAAATTCGAGGATCAACTTATATCATGACCAAAATGAAAATATAGAAAATGTATGATGAACACTCATTCCAAGAAATAGAATCGCTTGTTTCATTTTTTAGATTACTTGTTCAATAAAACATAATCTCATTCTATTGGTCACTCATGCTTCTATCCAAAGTTGAAACAATTTGAAGAATGAAGGTTGGAATGCCCATTTTCATTTATTCTTATCCTTTAGAGTATATAGAGCCTTCTAGAGCATTTTATAATTTTCTCCTCGTAACATTACTTCTTTCGAATTTCCTATAACCATTGATGGTGGATAACTTTCATAATTTATGATAGAGATTCTTTTTCTTGATCTCATTTAAGGTTGAGTAAGTTCCTCTTTTATTTCATTGTAAGTTCCTCTTTTATTTCATTGTTCTAAGCATTTTGAATAGACTTACTTTGTTTATCAACGTAGTGGTCATAAGTTTATGTTTGTTCTTTAAAAGCAGTAAATATGATCACATTAGCATTTTGTGTGGGCACAAAATTGTCTACCTCATCTTCTATTAAGTTTCTTGAACAATCTTCATCTTCACAAAACACAACATTTATTGACTCTATAAACTATACAGTTCATATATTATAGATTTTATAAACTCTACTATTGACAAAATAACCCAAAAAGATTATTTTATCCTTTTTGGCATTGAATTTTCCCCAATGCTCTCTATTATTAACTACATAGCATTTACAACCAAAAATAAGAAAATATGATAGATTGGACTTCTTTATTTTCCAAAGTTCATAAGGCATTTGTCCCATACTTGGTCTTATATTTACTTTGTTGTTTGTATGACATGTTTTATTATCACCTCAACCCACAATTTTTTTGAAAGTCTTTTTACATTGAACATCACTTTTTCCATCTCTTGAAGAAGTTTTTTCATTCATTCCCACCACATTGTTGAGGTTTTCTAGGGCTGGAAATTCATGCTCAATACCTTGAATATCACAAAAATTAGGAAAACTAGAAATCTCAAACTTTTTTGTGGTCACTTTGAATTCTAAAGATTCTTCCTACTTTAAAATTGTTCTCAATTTATAATTTAACTACAAGATTCTTGAACACATCAAAGGTTTCCAATGCTCTCTAAAGAAATCTACCCATGTATATCTTGAAAATCATCAACACGTACTAATACATCATTTTTCCACCATTGTTTTATGTTTGTGTAGATTTCATAAGATCCATATATTAAAGCTCTGGAGTAATAGAGATGAATAAATACAATAGTGGTTTGTGATAAGACTTTGTTTGTTTACCTTGTTGGCATGGTCCACAAACTTTCCCTTTTGCTAGTTCCAGATTCACTAAACCTTTTATAACTCCTTTTTAAGATAATTTTATGAGATCTCTAAAATTTATATAGCCCAACTTGTAATGCCACAATTCAATTGTATCTATTTTAGCATTATATGACAACCACATTGATTAGCCAATAATTCGATGTTATATCTTTCAACTTCAAGACATATTTTTTGTTATTATCAAGAATTCTACACAAAGTTTTTAAAATTGAATTTTATAATTATTATCACAAATATGACTTATGTTATAGAGATTCATTTTCAAACTATCTATAATTAAAACATCATGTAAAAAAAGTAATCTGGGAATATTTATTGATCTTTGACCCAATATTTTTCCTTTTTTACCGTTTTCATATGTAACATGTCCATTATTATAAGGTTTAATATTAATAACACTATAACAAAACTGAGACATTTTTTAGCGATGTTTTCCTAAATGCCACTAAAAGTTGTAATAATTTTTTTTATCGATATTTATTGAATTCACCTCTATAATACTCATTTACTCATTTTTAGTGACTTTTTTTTAAATACCACTAAAAATATGAAAAACATTGGTATATATGTCATTAGCAGCATTTTTTGAAACATCAATAAAAGTTATTTAAACATGCTATTAAAAGTTTATCATTTTGCATAAAATGTAGAACATTTCCCAATTGCTTTTTCTCATCTGCCACTAAAATCCCAGCTCCATCTGTTGATCAAACAACTGCCCATGTCGTCATCGTTTTTCCTGGAGCCGCCATTTGTAGTCATCTATCAGAGCTTGAAACAAGGTTAGTCTTGGGTTTACTTGTGATGCTTCATTACTCTTACTGAAGAGAAAGTCGCTAGAAATATTTTCATCCAAAGAAAAACCCAATCTGTTATCATGTCACCGGCATTTAAAGACAAAACTTGGTCTGTCGACCACCTCACTGTCTTCTATTGTCATCTCACCAGAGAAATGATAGTTTTTAATTTAGGTAATTTGAAATTTTTTTGGTTTAGTAAATTGAAGAAATTCAACCGATTGGAATGTTGGTCTGTATGCAAAATTATAAAGTGTTAAGTGACATTATTTGTAGCATTGTAGTTTGATTGAATACAACTGAATACTTTAAAAAAAAAACTCTTTTCTTTGGCTGCCATTGCTTGATTTCTCTGTGATAATGTTTATTTGGGTGTTGTCACTGCTAACTGAATAAGGATCCTGTTTATTTGGTCTCAAAGATATGTGGATGAAATGTGAAATAAAGAGTGACGAGTGCATTATTGAAGTGCCCAAGAGGGTTGGTTTGTGTGCAAATCACTTGTTCTTTAATTTGACTATTTTTGGGCACTATGTTTTCTCATTAACAAGATGAAAATCATTATCAATTTTCGTGTCAGTTTCATATACTCCAACTTAATTTAATCTTAAGATGAAGATTTTATATGCCCAATTTTGTTAAGTAATTTAGCTCATAATTGAGAATACATTTACATACTTTATTTCCTTTTTTCAGTTTTATATGATAGATCTTCACTGAATTTTATCAGTTATTAAAATTTCCTTTTTTTGTTTTCTCTTAGGTAACAACCCTCTTTTTTTTAAGTTATTAAATTTATATTGGTTGATTATTGTCACATGAATTTGAAAGTAAATGGTTACATTGAATTTCAAAAAAGTGGTTTGAGTATTTAATGAACTTGTTAATTTTTGTGCTGGCCACATTTGTTGCGAGGCCAAAGGACTATTTCCCACCCATAGTTTGAGGCGGGGACAAAGTCCCACCCTCCAAGTTTCAAAAGCCTAGTCTCTCACCCCTGAAACAATTTAATATTAAATCAAATAGAAAACAATAACATTTAGAGGGGTAATATTGTTATTTTAAGATTAAAATTTTATATAAAATAAAATAAATTTTATAAAAAATTTAAAATTAAAAAAATATAAAAAATTTTAAAAAATTTGCAGCTGCCACCACTGCCAAGGGGTCAGGTGGCCGTTACCAGCCACTTGGTTTCAGGGGAGGCCAGATCTGGCCTCCCCGTTCGGTGAGGCGGCCAGTTTTGGCGGAGGCGGCCAGATCTGGCCACCTCCGCCAGAAGAAGCTGTCGGAAAGGGCCGGTCTTAGTCCCAGCGATCGTTTCTAGCCTTTATTATTGGCGGAGGCGACCAGATCTGGCTTCCCCTGAAACCAGGTAGTCGGAAACGACCACCTGGGCCCTTCAACGGCGACACTGGCGGCGGTGGCGACTGCTGCAAATTTTTTAAAATTTTCAAAAAATTTTAATATTTGTTTAATATATTTTTTTAATATTTTTAAATTTTTTTAATATTTTTAAAAATTATTTTATAATTTTACTATAAATATTTATTTTTTAAAAGGGTATTTTAGTCATTTAAGTATAAAAATTATATTAAATTGTTTCAAGGGTAGGAGACTAGGCTTTTGAAACTTAGAGGATAGGACTTTGTCCCCGCCTCAAACTATGTGTGGGAAATAGTCCTTTGGCCTTGTTGCGAACCTTATTAAGTTTGTCATTTAATTGTGCGTATATATATATATTTTTTTGAAATCTTCTACATTAATAAACAACTAAAGAGTAATATCATTTCAATAGCATAAACATCTACCTTCACATAATAGATTTTATGCAAGTATAGAACTGTTAAGGGATTCTAATAGTATCCTAAACATAAGCTTCTTTTCAAGCATTATGTTATATTGAACATTTATTAATGTTTTTGTATATTGAAAATACTTTGTTGAATATTTATTTTTCAATAATATATATGAATTATTGAATTATATTTAAATTTATATAAAGATTGAAAGGTTTTTAATTTACATAGGAAATAATTAATTACAAAAAATATTTAATTAATACAAATGATAATATATTTTAATTAACATTAAAATATATGGTAAAAGTAATAAAAAAATTGGTAAAAAATAAAAAAAACGGTAAACACAAAATAAACACTGGTAAAAATAATTAAAATATATTAGTAAAAACATAACAACGACAACCAAGGTAACTAAATAAATGTTGGTAAAAGTAAAAAACGCCAACAAAAGTAATGAATAATCATCGGTAAAAGATATTAAAAAATATTAATAAAAGTAAATAAACAGCAATAAAAATAATAAAAAAATAATAAAGAATATTTTTTTTCTTTTCCAAACTCATATTGAAAATTCAACATTTTCAATTTCGTGAATCATTTTAAGTTATTGATCATATATCTGATCATAAGTTTTCTATTGATCATCATAACTAAAGTCGTTAGACTCTTTTTCATCAAGACATCTATTATTTTGTATATGTTTATAGTAAATGCAACAAAATATTCTATGGACCATGACTCTGTCAAATTCATTTATATATCCATTATATAAATACTCAAACCAAAAAGAACCCTTTAGGTGTCGTCAAATCTTCGTTAAGTGTGTTGTATGTCTAGAAAGCAAAGAAAATCAAACAAAATAAGGTAGTAGGAATTTTGTTCAGTGAATAGGAATAAAACGAGGACAAACAAAACTTCTCATCCTTTTTTTTTTTTTTTTTTTTTGCTTTTTCAACTTCTCTTTTCCTTTTTATATAAGTAAAATTATTTATATTACCAAATTTTATTAATTTATTATATAAATTAATATATTAATTTGTGATTAAATAATTATAAAATTAAAAAAATAAATAAATAACCACGTATTATTATGTTAATTTATATAAATAGTACATGTAGTTTTATTCTTTTTTCTTATTATTATTTTATCTTACGCTGTGGACACACTTTCATGCTTTTGCAAAAGTTTCTTTGACAACTTTTCACTTAACCCAATGCTATGACTTCAGCCAAAGCAAATTGATTTAAGCAGTCAGTTGATATAAAGTGTTGTAAGACCAATCTTTTCAGTGGGAAAATGTGAATTACATTAACCAAATTTTATGACTTTTGGTTATATGTATGTCGTGTCTTCATTTACCTATGTAGCACCTCCGTCACATTATACACATTTACGTATGTATTATCTTGATTTATACATATAGTACTAGATTTGTGCTTACCAAATTTTTGTATAATAAAGTTTGAATTTGTATTCGATTAATTTAGTTTTATTCGTATTTATGTTTGTATTCATATTGGATATATATAGTTCACATTTCTAGTTTTTTAAATTATAATTAATAAAATATAATTAAAATTTTTTTAATTTAAGTTCGGGTTTATATTCTGTTCGTATAGTTTATGTTCAAGTTATTGTTCATTAATTTCAAAACCAATGTTTGTGTCCATGTTCGTATTCAAATTTAAACTATTCGTTTCGGGTTTGTTTAAGTCAAAGTCAAAAATAAATCTGAATATATTTAATTTGAAATACATATATTTTACTATATATAATATAAATACATGTAAAAATTTTAAATTAGATAAATATATAAATGCGGTTGGTGGTGGTGATGGTAGCATTTCTTCTCAAGCTTTCATACCTAACTGGCTCTGATACAAGGATAATGTCTTATATTTATATTTATAATGCTGTATATATTGTTGCTTAATTTTAAATATGTAGTTTAAGATTTTGAAAGTATAGGATATTAGGATTTAAAGTTTTATATAATAGAGTTTAGAATTTGAGTGTATTATTTAATTTTCCCACAAACATTAAACTTTATATCTTAAATAGTAAATCTTGAACTATAAATTTGTTACAACGTATGTAAAACAAAACAATATATATATGGACACACAAAACTTTTGGTTAATTCTAAAAAAAAAAAAAAAATTAATTCATTAAAACATGAAACCTGAAAATGCTACAAAAATCTTGAATGGATACTAAAAAATTATATTGACATGAGATTTTATGCATATCTAAGCATACTATGAAATTACAGTGACCTCCTCTTAGTTTAAAAATTTTACACTTGTCCTCTATCATGCGTAATAAAATTCATTAACCACCCCCTTGCATATGTTAAAATTGTTAATCCCTTATACGCATAATAAAATTACATTAATGCCCAGCATGCATAGTTAAACCCTCGTTATAAGCCCTATAATTACCAAAAAAAAACCATTATGTATAATTAAATTACGTCAAACTCTTATTATATCTATTAGATAATGTTACGTATACTTTCAGAATTCAGTTGATAATTCGTCTGTATTATTCAATTTGCTTAAAATTCAATTCAATCTCATGCAAACACGTCCTTACTCTCTTCAATCTTGACCACATTCACAACTAAACCACTAAAACAATCGTCAAATTTATTGTATTCAACCTATAAGCTCGTGACTAAAACTTTTTTTTTTTTAATTTTTATACATTTTGCAAACATAAAATAAGATATATTTCTTAATTTCGTGTTAAGATTGATCTTAATAATCATATGTAATAATCTATCTGACTTAATTTTATATTCTGTAAGTGAGAGTTAGAGATAACAGAATTGAGATTAACTTAAGATTTTATCAGAAAATTAAGAATGGGGGACAAAGTTTGTTTTATTTTAAATTAGTTAATCATAGGGCATATGTTTGACAATGGGAGCGGTAGTTATTTTTGTATAAGCCCTTTAAAAAATAGTTATTTTAATTAATAACCCTTAAAAATAATTTGTTTTGAATGTTGTATAGATATTTTACCTATTTGCACATCTTTTCCCCCACATAATTTATTTGATTACATTATTATTTCACGTGCATTTTAGGCTAAACGACATATTCCCACCCAAGGGTTTCTTAAATGGCCAATCCCACCCACAAAGTTTTAAAAAGCCAATAACTCACCCTTGACCAAAGTCAAAAGGATATTTTTATCTTTTTAAATAAAAATAAAAATTAATTTTTATAAAAATAATTAAAATATAAAATATTATTAAAATAATAAAAATAATTTAATTAAAATTTTTTAATAGTAGTCACCATCAACAACAGTGGTTATCATTAACCCAACTAGGTGGTTAGAAACGGTCATCTAGTTCCATTAACAATCGAATCTAATTTTCTCCACTATAAAAAATGACTAGAAACTGTTGGTTTCAAATATTCTTGCTGTTTCCAATCTTCCCCAATAGTAGAAGAGACCAAATCTGGCTTTTTTGGTCAGATTTTTTTACAGTCATATATGGTTGTCTCTACCATTAAAGTGGTTAGATTTAACTGTTAATAAAATCAAATAACCGTTTTTGACCATTTGATTATGTTAATGGCGACACTGATGGTGGTAACTACTTTTTTAAATCTTTAAATTTTTTTTATTTTTTATAAATTTTTATTATTAATTTAATGTTATTTTATATTAAATTTTATTTTAATATTATTTATATTAAATTCTATTTTAATTTTAATATTATTTAATTTTATAGGTGATATTTTGGTATTTTCACATAATAAGAGTTGATACTTGGCTTTTAAAATTTTCTAGGTGAAATTTGTCATTAAAGGAAACCTTGGGTGGGAATTAGTTATTTGGCCTACATTTTATAACTAGATTTAGGTACATAAATTAGATTATGAAGTTATTTTTACTAAGCTTGAAGTTATGAAAAACAATTATTTAGAAAAATTTCATCTTTTTTTTGTTTAAATAGTAGTTTTTGTTGTAAATAAATTAATATAATTAATAATGATCAAAATTTTGTATTATCTTGAACAACCTTTTTGTGTAGACAAATTTTATTAATTTATTTATATAAATTTATTCGAAAATTTTTTTTATTTTAAAATTATTTAATCATATATCATCTAATTAAATTTAAAAATAAGTTAGTAATATTTATTTTCATGTGTAAAGTAATCCATATGTACATCATCAGTTATTATATTATTTTATTTAATTCTTTTTTTTTAATCTGTTATTTGGCCACAGGACTTATTCCCACCTATATTTTGGTTCCGAGACAAATTCTCGCTCTTTTAAAAACCCAAACACCCACCCTTCACCCAATTTTTATCCAATTTTATTAATCTATTTTGTAAAATAACAAAAATACTCTTACTAAAAAATAAAAATTTATAATAAAATTATAAAATGTATTTAAATATTATAAATATATTAAAATTTATAAAAAAAATTTAAAAATATATTTTTACAATTTTATAAAATTTTGAAAAAATATTTAAATTTAAAAATAAAAAACCAGCCATTGCCGCTTCTAATAGCACCAGGTGGCCATTCCAGTCACCTAGTTCTGGCCTCCCAATTTGACAGAGGTAACCTCCTTTTTTGAAAGAGACAATCATATCTGGCCACCTCCACCTGAAATCATGGCCGAAAATGACCTTTGGGGCCAAAGCCGACCAGTTTTGACTATTTTCAACCGTTTTCGACCCCTTTATCTGACAGAGGTGGTTAGAGTTGGCCGTCTTCATCAAATCGGGAGGTCAGGTCTGGCCTCTCTTGGAACAAGGTGGTCGAAACGGTCACCTGATGCTATTAACATCGGCCACAACTGTCAGCACAACGACAGTGGCTAGATTTTTATTTTTTAAATTTAAATATTTTTAAAAAAAATTTAATATATATATAAATATTTTATAATTTTATAAATTTTAACTCTAAAATAATAAAATTGTCTGTTGACTATTAAAATTTTATTGGTGATCGTTAGGTTTAACTATTAATAGGAGGAATTTCAAGTTTTATAAACTTAGCAGGAAGGAATTGTCTTGAAACCAAACTATGGGTGGGAACAGGTCCTTTGGCCTTTTTATTATTGTTAACACTTAAAAATTGTTAGGCTTTCATATTAATGCGTGATAATTTTTTATTATTATTCTGTTTAACTGATTAAAAACACATAAATTAATTGTGGTAATTGCTAGATTCTCACAGATTATAAAATAAACACAAATTGCCATTATTATAATTCATTCAATAAGGGAAAAAAAAACATCGCACAGGTAGAAACTCGAAGGATCTTGTTTCTGAGAACTGTGTTTCGGGTCTTTCGG